>VMDR010000033.1:0-249453 GCA_007922815.1 Macrotus californicus
CCCCCCCCCCCCCCCCCCCGGGGTGGAGGCTGGAGCAGCGGTTGGATGCACAGCGCCCTCTCCCCGATTCCTGCAGCCCAGCTGCAAGGCTCCTCATCATCCTCTTCATGGTGTTGCAACCAGCTGCTAGCTTATCAGTTACTTCCCGAAAGGCTGTTGCAGAGAGTGTGTGTTGAAGGCCCACTTGATGTGTCCAGCTGTCATTTTTGTGGAGTTCCCTCTCTGTCCTTTTCTTCTGCCCCACCTGCTCGGGCTTTCAGCTGCCAGCCTCGGAACCTTAACCGGGAGGTGTCTGCTCTCCGAATCCTTTTGGGGTCCCCAGAGACCTTTCGGGTTGGGACAGAACCTCCAGACCCCTCACTCCCAGAGCAGTGCTCACAGATACACATTTTGCATGTGAATTACGGGGGCTGGTGGGCTCCCTGGAGCCCAGCCCAGAGCTCAGCTGCATTCAGATTCAGACCTGTCCCTGAGCAGTGAGGCCGTGAGCCCCTCAAGGGAGCAGGCACCAGGCCTTCCATGTCTTTGTAGCATTTCAGCCCCGCGGATAGGAGCCTTGCGAGTGCCCCAGACTGTCAGCCTCGGCTCAGCGTGGACCCTCATCCTGTGCCCTGTCCAGGCTGTCTGTCCTTCCCCCTCCACCTCCCCGCACTCCCTTTCCGCCTGAGATGCATTAAAACGGTGTTAAAAAAAAAATCCCCCCGAGAGCTCATCGCTCTCTGCTAGAAGATGCCTCCCACTCATGCCTCTCTCTGTCCTCCAAATAGCTTGTCAAAAGGAAAAAGCCATTCCCAAATTTAAAATCTTGCAAGAGATAGTACAACAAAGGTAGCCCCGGCCCCCCTCTCCAGGGCCACCCGAGTGTCTGTCTCCTCGGAATCCGGTGGCTGGAGGCGCTGCCGGGTGTTGGTGTGAGTTAAGAAGGGTGCAGGGAGGGGGGGCTCCGCTGAATGCTGCGGTCGGGGCCAGGGAATGATGGGGATTCCCACTGCCGGTGGGGGGGGGGGTCTTGGGGTCCCACAGTGGAAGGGTGGCAGAGCCCAGGAGCCGGAATGTCCCTCAGTGTCAGGCTTGGCTGCCTCTGGCCCCACCTTCCCCCTGGCCAGCACCTCAGCCCTTGAGGGTAAAGCCTTGGGAGATCTGGCTCCCGGCACCCATGGGAGCCTGGCCGTCAGCCTGCCCTGGCACCGCTGTGTCCTGCCCCTGGGGTTACAGGGAAGGTGTTGGCTCTGTGGCCGCTGGAGGGGGAGGGCAGCGCGTTGGCCAGGCCGCCCTCTGAAGCAGGTGCCCAGTGAGCTGGTCTGCAGAGTAAACGAGACTGGTCAGTGTCCTGGGCTCAGGGATTCCTTCACCTTCCCTCCCAGCCTGTCCCTGGGGGCGCAGCCCTGGCAACTGCATTGGCCCCTCCTGCAGGCAACCTCGGCCCTGCATCCCCACCTCCGGCTGAAACCACTCTCTCACTTCTCCCTCCCCTTTCTCTCTCCCCAGAGGCCATTAACTGTTTGATGAGAGCGATCGAGATCTATACAGACATGGTAAGGGTCACAGCGTGTCCTGTCCCCGCTCTCTCTCGGGCCACCACATTGTCCCAGCCTCACCTCCCACCTCCAGCACCAAGAACAGGCGGGCAGTGGGGGCCAGGGGATTTGCTTACCTGCACTGGGCGGGTTGGCTGGGTCCTCACCCAGCTCCCCACCGGCCTGGCCCCTGGCAACAGCCCCTCCCCCAACCTGCCCCCAGCCTTCCCACAGGCCAGCGGGTCCTCATTTGCAGAAACTAAGGTCACTGGGGGCACGTATCCTTTTCCCCATGCCAAGCCTTCCCCACCAGCATCCCAGTTGACTACCAACTCACAGCAGACCACAGGGACAGTGGGCAGCCCCTGGAGTGGGCACAGCCCCTGCACTGCCCCAGGGGATGTCCCCAACAACAGATGAGGCCCAGAGAGGCGGCACCAGCCCGACTCAGGGAGCTGGGACCGTGGACCAAAAGCAGGCTCAGGCTGCTGTGAACTCTCCTTTTTGCCTCATCCTGTGTCCCCTCTGTCTTGTCAGGCCCCTCCCCCAGGCAGGAAGAGGGTCCTGCCCCATGGGCCCCAGACCACGGGCCCCAGATGGTGCTGTAGTATTGCAGTCACAGCAGTGGCCGCAGCTGCCATTTACTGACCTAGCTGCTCAGCCAAGGGGTCCCACCCTCCTCCAGCAGCCCTGTGAGGTGGGCACTGTTGTTAGTGCGTCTGACAGAGGGACCCACACAGGTTGTGGGCCTTGCCCAGGGACACAGACCTGCAGGCAGGCTCACTGAGACCAGGAACCAGGCTTGGCCCTTTCCTGCTGCCCTGGGCACGGGGGTGCAGAGCAGCGGACCAGGCACCTGGACCCACCCTGAGTCGAGGCAGGTTGGGAGTGCTCAGCCCCTCTGGGAGCTGGGGGCTTCCTTGAGGAAAGCTCTGGTTCTCCACGGGGGAGGTTGGAGAGCAGAGGGGGCTGAGGAGGGCGGGTTGGCTTGTGAGAAGGGCCACCTCAATGGCCACACTGGGGGAGGGGTGGCCGAGGAGGCCTTGGGCAGTGGGAACACTGGGGTCCCGGTTCCTCCAGAGCTTTCACCAGGTGAATCTGGGCTGGTCCTGCATGGCCTCTCTTGGCCACTTGTCCAGGGCTTCAGGCCGGGACCTCTGCCAGGCACCTTGCCCACCTGGTCTCTGGTGCCGCCTTACCCACCAGTGCTCCCCTGGACGGGATGGGAGTGGAGGCTGGATGTGGGCTGTCTCAGCCAAGGTCACCCAGGCAGGGCCGCACCCAGGCCCAGGCCTGTCTCTAGAGCAGGGGTGTCAGACTCATTCTCACCGGGGGCCACACCAGCCTTGCGGTCGCCTCCAAAGGGCCGGATGTAATTTAGGACTGTGTACACGTAACTGCTCCTTAACAGTTAAGCTCGGTGCTGCCGCGGGGTAGAAACAAGGTGCCGGGCCAGATGACAGGCCTTGTGTTTGCCACCTGTGGTCTAAAGCCTCCCTTTTAAGCCCCGTGCCTCCGCCTCTCAGGTGTGGCTGAGGGGCAGAGAGCCACGGCTGTGGAGGGGGGCACGGCTGAGCTGGCGGGGCACTGGTCCCTGACACTGCGTTCCCGCACCCCCCACAGGGCCGGTTCACGATCGCAGCCAAGCACCACATCTCCATCGCGGAGATCTACGAGACAGAGCTGGTGGACATCGAGAAGGTGAGTGGCCGTGGGCGCCGGGCACCAGGACTGCTGTCTCTGTCCTGTCACTCGGGAGTCCTCTGCTGTCTGAGCGCAGGGAGCGGGGATGGGCCCCGGCAGAGTCCCAGGCGGGGCGGGGCGGGGGCTGCGGTGGCACCTCATCGCCCCTCCCTCCCGTGTCTCCCCAGGCCATCGCCCACTATGAGCAGTCCGCAGACTACTACAAGGGCGAGGAGTCCAACAGGTACCCGGGGGACCCCCTCCATTCCGCCTGCCGTCCGGCCTCCCCAGTGCCCTGTGAGCAGTGCCCCCAAGCTCCCTCCTGTCTCTCCGCCCCTCACAGCTCAGCCAACAAGTGTCTGCTGAAGGTCGCTGGCTACGCCGCACAGCTGGAGCAGTATCAGAAGGCCATCGACATCTACGAACAGGTGGGCACAGAGGGGCTCCGAGCCCTGCTCTCTGCAGAGTGCGCTGCACCCCTCCTGGGTGCTGCTGCCCATCACCCTCCCTCTCGCCCCTTCTCCCCCTCCCCTTCCACTTCCCTGTGGTCCCCCCGCCCTGAACCTGCCTCAGCCTGGCTGTTTTCTTCCCCTCTATCCCCCACCCCAACCTGTGACCCTATCACCACCATCTCCCTGGCCTGGCCCGCCCGCAGTCCTCACCAGGAGCTTCCTGGCCTGGCTGACCCCAGAGTGACTGACTCTGAAGAAGCAGAGTCAGGGAGGGAATGGGAAGAACTGCTGAAGCCTGGGGGGTGGGGGGGGGAGTGCAGAGGCAGCTGAGGAACCCAGGGGGAGGGGAGGGGACACAGGAGAGAGACATGGCTACTCAGGCTCCTCTCTTCCTTGTGGGGAGGGTAGGCAGGGCCCTGGGTGCCCTGGTGGGTGCGGCCTGGCCAGGGGAGAGGCAGGCCACTGTTCCTCAAGTTCCTGCAGCCTCTGCCCCTCTGCCCACCGACGTGCCAGCCTCAGGTCGGGCCGACAGCGGGGCTGCCTCCTCTCCCCATCTTGGGTGGCTTAGGAGGTGCACAGGCACCTGGCCCTCTGGCAACTCTCTTCCCCCCATCACCTCTCGGTCTTTGGTCACTCGCTACCCATTACCAACTTCCCTGGGGCATGGACCCCGCCTCCAGCTGGCCCCTGAGTGCCTGGCAGTGACCCCAGCCCTCTGGTGGCCTGGCATGAGCTCACGGTGTAGCCTCCACACACCTGTAGGTGGGGACCAACGCGATGGACAGCCCCCTCCTCAAGTACAGCGCCAAGGACTACTTCTTCAAAGCGGCCCTCTGCCACTTCTGTATCGACATGCTCAACGCCAAGGTAAGCCCGCCCAGTGCATACCCCGCCCACCAGGCGGCTGCCCCCAGAGCACTAGGGCCGCTGTCCCCCGACCAGGTCCCCTCTCAGCCCCTTAGGAAGGGGGCCTTCACTCACGTCCGGGCCCTGACAGTTCCCTGGGGCGAGTACCACTTGCTTTCACCGGTGACTTCCGTCCCTGATGCCACCTGCCCAGCCCCTTAGTGTCTGAGTTTTCCGATTCCCAGCCCGCCGGTGCCAGGCTCGCTCCTCTTGACAACATGTTCTGAACCCTTACTGCTCCCCCTGAGGCTGGCATCACTGTCCCCTGTGTCTCAGATGAAGATACAGGTTGTGACCAGAGTCCCTTGTTCAAGGGCCCGTGCCTAGTGAACACGGCCCAGACTCCAGATCTCCTGGGTTCCCAGTGTCATGGTTTGCGTCGTAGCCTGCATGTCCCCCCGTGTCCCCCCCACCCCCTCCCCTGACCTCAGGGCCTCCTGGGGAGAGGGGTCGGTGCTGGCAAGGGACCCCAGAATTTGGGATTTCTTGGGGCTTCCAGCTGCCCTGCCCTCCGTCCCGCACGCCCGAGCCCCTCCCCTCCTGCTCCCACACCGGGCAGGGCTGTTAGGGCCAACGATTCAGATCCTTGCCCACCGCCTCCCCTGCGCCCTGAGCAAGTCACTGCCCTCTCTGGGTGTTGCCTGTTCTCGAAACGGGAGCCTCCATCACGTGACCCTCCCTGGGTCCTCATGCTGGTGAAATATGAGAGGTGCCCAGCACCAGGCCTGGCGCGTGACAGGCGCTCCGGCACTTGTCATTTGCTCCCTCCCCTGGGTGACCAGGTGCAGGAAGGAGCACTGGCCACTAGCCTGGGAATCCCTCCCCGCGCCTCCCTCTCCGCCTCCCCATCCCCACCAGCTGTCTCTGCAGCCAGGCTGGCGCTGAGCTCAGCTCAGTGGAGGTGCCACAAGGCACAGAGCCAGGTGACATGGAGGCTGGGGGACGGGCACAGAAAGCTAACTCAGGGCCTAAGCTGTCCCCAGAGCCCCTTGGCTGTCAGGCCTGCGGCTCCACAGGCCCTCTTCATGAGCTTGTCCCCTTCTCTCCCTCACCCGCCGACACCCAGCTTGCTGTGCAGAAGTACGAGGAGCTGTTCCCCGCTTTCTCCGATTCCCGGGAGTACAAGCTGATGAAGGTGAGGGCGGGGCCCGGCCCTGCCCCCTCACATCTGGGCCTGGAAGGGGGTGGTTGGGAGCCCGGGACTGGGAACTGGAGGCGGGGCTCCAGTTAGTGGGATCACCAAGATTCGTGTAGTGGTTCTCAAGGGTTTTTTGTTTTTATTTTATTTCTCCTCTTCTGTTATTTGGGTCTCCGCTTTGTAGATGAGACCAGACTCAGGCAGCAATGGAGCTGGTAGGGGCTGAGCCGGGACACACACACACACACACACACTGGCCCGTGTCCGTGAGCTTGCAGGTCACTTCCAACACAGGCAAGACTGGAACTCTGCCTGTCCACCTCCCACACAGGAGTCCCCCGAGGCTCCTCCCCCCAGATGGTGTGTGTGTGGGTGTGACCCAGGCCAGCCTGACCCCTGCCTGCCCTTTTCTTACAGAAATTGCTAGAAGCCCATGAAGAGCAGAACGTGGACAGCTACACCGAGGCGGTAAGTAGCTGGCAGGCTGACTGCCCGTCGCAAAGCACGCTCTGCTGCGCCTCTCACCCTGTTGGTCCCTGGCCTTGGCCCCGGCTGTGAATTCCTTTCTGCAGTTCACCCCGGAGCCCTCACAAGGGGCCGCAAGAGGGATGGGGAGTGTTCTCCCCATTGTAGAGGATGGTGAGGGGCTTGGCCTTGGTGCCTGGGGGGCAGAGCTGGGTTCAGACTCACATCTGCCTGCCCACTCAGAGTTTCCCTGGCCAAGCAGCTGAGGGCCACCTCTCATTGGGAGCTCTGGGTGGCCCAGCAGAGCAGAGAGGGAAGGAAATGAGCAGAGACATCCTGGCCCTTGCTCTCTGGGGAGCAGGAGAAGAGGTGGGGCTGAGCAGGGTGGGCAGCCCGTCCTTCCAGCAACAAGTGCCCTCGAAGCTCTTCACCACAGATGTTTCCAAATGTTCTGGAGCCTGGTTGTGCCCTGCTCAGGGCCTGATTGGGTCCTCACAGCTGGGAACTGTAGGCTCCTAATGACGACAGAACAGCTCCCTCTGGTCCCTCCTGCGCCCGCCCCTTGGCGGCGGGAAATCAGGAGGCTCTGCGTGGAGAAGTGGGGGCAGGAAGGGCGTGGGTTCTCTCTCCGGCCTCCCAGCCACTCGGGACAGGCCTTGGTCACATCTCCAGGCCTCAGCTTCCCATCCCTAACACAAGGAAGCTAGACTCCTTTTTCAAGCTACAAAATCCTTTTTTTTTTTACTGAAAGGAAGCCTTATGCTCAGGTTAGTAATGGTATAAAAGGGAGCCACCAGCTCACTGCCTCCCTTGCTCCTCTTCCAACTGACCGACTAGCTGGCGGGACACATCTGGAGGATCTTGTGACCTTGGGCTCCAGGGCTGGGACAGGGAGGGAGCCGGGGCCAGGTGAGGGGTTGGCCGCCAGTCAGCACGGTGGTGGTGTGCTGGTGTGCTGCAGGTGAAGGAGTATGACTCCATCTCCCGGCTGGACCAGTGGCTCACCACCATGCTGCTGCGCGTCAAGAAGACCATCCAGGGCGACGAAGAGGACCTGCGCTAAGCCCCGCCCAGCGCCCAGCCCCGGATCCCGTCTTCCCGCCCCTCTGCTCTCCCCGGCAGCCCCTCCAACACCAGCGTGAGCCCTGAGAGAGGTGGCCCAGGACCTGGGCTGGGACCTTCCCTCCCTTTCTCCCAGGCGTCTCACAGGCCACAGTGCAAGTTCCACGCTGCCTCGGGGCTCCTGAGGCCCGCCCTGCTGGCTGGGGACAGTCACCCTCTGTCCTCACTGCACCCCTCCCCCTGCCCATTTATTTAAGCCCCAAAGGTACCTTTTTCCACCCCAAAATGCAAAATCTGTGATGTAGACCTATTCGCTCTGGGTGCTGCCCAGCGGGGGACAGTGCAGTCCGCATCTGGCCCCCCATCTCCTGACCACCTGAGGCGTGAGATGGGTTTCTGTCTCCCCACTCCTGCTCCCCCAGCCGAGCTCAGAGCACCTGCAGCTGCTGAGATGTGCTCTCGCCCCTGGGGGTGGGCTCCTTCTCCCCCAGCGCCGGGAGCCGCCCAGCCTCCTGCAGCCCTGACCTCCCTGGAGAGACCCCAGGCCCTGGAGCTCAGGGGGTCGTTCTGCACCCACCCCACATCTGCTCGTCTCCCAGTGCTTTGAGGTCTTGTCGGTCGGAAGCTGCAGCTGGCCCCCAAAAGAAAATAAAATGACAACACTTTTGCATGAGTCCTTCTACCTCCTCACCTCTGCTGTCCCTTCTTCCTTCGGGACTGGAGTCCTGTCCTTCCCGGTGCCCACACCGGGCTCTGGCCACACTGGGAAGAGCAGGGTGTCTTCACCTGGGGGCCTTGGCTCCCTCAGCTGGGCAGGCGGTGGGCGGCAGGACCAGCCCCCAGGGCAGCTGGAAGGTGGGTACAGAGGTCAGGTGACAGGGTGGGAGAGGCCCTCCGAATCTTCCAGCCTCACCCACATCCGTGATGCCCCGGAGGGAGTGCTGAAAGCCCCCGGTGGCACTTGTTCCATGTGTCACAGGACGGGGGAGAAAGCAGCTTTGGTGGTAGAGGACCGAGTGGGCATGGGGAGTGGGAGAAGATGACAGAATCTCTTTGCCCTGGAAAGGTGGGCAAGGGCTACCCACCTGCACGCTCCACCATGTGAGTCAGGTGAACTGTCCGATGTGGGTGTGCTTCCACCTCTGGGCGGGGACAGCAGGAGGAGGCTTGCGCAGGAGGCAGGCAGTGTCACAGTGTGAAGGGATGACATTAGGAAGTGAGCAGGGCAGAGGAGGGGCTGCCTGGAAACCAGGGTGGGCTCTTCAGACAGTGCTCCCACCTAGAGCTGGGGTGGAGTTCAGGAGGGGTTCACCGTGTCAGAGTGGCCTGTGCGACACCCTGCCCCGCTGCTCTCCCCTTCTGCTCCCACAACTGCATCAATTGATCATGGCTGCCTCCAGCTCAGCTAAGACCCCTGAGACCTGAGGTTGATGACTGATGCCTGCCATGGGCACAGGCTGAACAATGGTTTAATAATCTATTTCTGCTCTGGCTGGTGTGGCTCAGTGATTGAGCGTGGGCTGTGAACCAAAGGGTTGCTGGTTCGATTCCCAGACAGGACACATGCCTGGGTTGCAGGCCAGGTCCCCAGTAGGGGGTGCATGAGAGGCAGATACACATTGATGTTTCTCTCCCTACCTCTCTCTCTCAAAATAAATAAATAAAATCTTTAAAAAACAATCTATTTCTGTCATTTGTGACTGAAAGTAATTCTCAATCTTCTTGGCTGTCCTACAAATCATTAAAAGGACTCAAGTTTGGCTGTGGCCAGGTCGCTCAGTTGGTCAGCGCACCGTCTCCATACGGCAAGGTTGTGGGTTTGATCCCCAGTCGGGGCACATACAACAATCAATGAATAAGTGAATGAGTGGCACAGCAAACCCATGTTTCTCTCAAATCAATCAATAAAAACATTTTAAGTATTCGAGCTTGGGTTGCACCAATAAACTGGTTTGGTTGAGGTTCCCCACCCTTTGGGGTTTTTTTTTTTGTATGTTTCCTGAAAGTTCCACAGGCGATTCCAATGTGCAGCTATAGGGATAGAGACCACTGGACAGGACAGTTCTTTTCAATCTATAATTTATCCATTCGCTCAACAAATACTATGTGAATGTAGTTAAGCGGCTACCACAGACCTTGGCCTCTAAGAGCTTATACTACCCAAATGCAGAAATCCAGAATAGACACACTCCTTTCCACCCTCCGCATCAGATCTGCCTTTGAGAACTTTCCTTTTATGTCTCTTATGTAACTGTCTGGCAAAAGGTCAGGCTCATAGTTTGTGAGTTTCTAACACACGTTTATTGAATGCTTGCATTGCGTCCGGCATTGTATCCCAGGTGCTGGGGATTTGACTGCCGTCACGGGTCCTACAAGCTGTGTGTGTGTGTGTGCTTTCTGCATGGCGGGGGGCGGAGGGGACAGAACAGTCGGCCAACACCAGAAACAACATACAGGTGTGAGTCCCCATGCCCCCGATGCCATTCTGGAGACAAAACACAGGAACCTCCGAAGACAGGGAGTTAGAAACACCTGGTAAACATTCTGCCCACCACTTTCTAGCCTATCAGTCAAGGGACTTACTCTCCCTGAGCCTCAGTTTCATCCTCTCTAAGCTGGGCAAATAAAGAAGCCTCTTGCAAGGACGTTGCAAGGGTTATCGAAGTGAATTTGGGAAGGGGCATAGGAAGTGCCCCATAAACGCTGGATAAACCAATGCGCCCTAACCATAAGGTGGTTATGAGGATTCAATGGGATAACCAGGCCAACATGAAAAAGCCACTCAGTAAAGGAGGAGGTTATCTGTCAGGACAGAGAGCTAGGTCCTTTTCCCTTGGGGTAAGAAGAATACATTTCACCATTGTAAAAGAGAGGTGACTAAACTATGGAGCTATCCTCTTTGGGTTTTACTACAGTTTCTTACTAGGTGTGCGATCTTAGACTAGTTACTTCTCTGTGCCTCAATTCCTTCATCTATAAATCACAGCAAGTACCTCGGCCTGCGTGTGAATTTTAAATAAATTGATAAATGGAAAGGGGGCTTGAGCAGTTCCTGACATAGACATGGAGCTTGACGGTGGCGGGAACCTCCACAGCGCGCAGGCGCGTTGGGGCAGTCCCGTGGGAAGCCCGGCTGGCGGCCATCTTGGTAAAGGGCAGACGCGGCAGCTTCCGTACGTCGTCAGGCTGCGTGACCAGTGGACTCCGCGAGGTCCAGGTCGCTTCGGAAGCGGTGGGTGGGGTGGGGCGGACCGCGGCGGGGGCTGCGCGCGTGAGTGGTTGAGGTGCGTGATGGGGGAGGCGACCTTGGCCGCGGAGCCTTGCCCGCTGCGCGAGGATAGCTTCACGCGCTTCTCGTCGCAGAGCAACGTGTACGGGCTGGCGGGCGGTGCGGGCGGGCGCGGAGAGCTGCTGGCCGCCACCCTTAAAGGCAAGGTGCTGGGCTTCCGCTACCAAGACCTCCGACAGAAAATCCGGCCGGTGGCCAAGGAGCTGCAGTTCAATTACATACCCGGTGCGTGGCGCTATGGCGTCGGGGGGTGGGGCGGGAAGGTGGCGTTGAGAAGGCTTCTGAGGCTGTGTCTGAGCTGGATTGATGGGCAAATGAGAGCAGGGTGATCGAAGAGGGTCAAAGATGGTAATCAGGAGGCTTTGGGCCCTGGCTGGTGTGGCTCAGTGGTTGAGTGTCGGCCTGCGAATCAAAGGGTCGTTGGTTCGATTCCCAGCCAGGGCACATGCCTGATTTGCAGGCCAGGTCCCCAGTGGGGGGTGCGCAAGAGGCAACCACACATTGATGTTTCTCTCCCTCTCTTTCCCTCTCCCTTGCCCTCTCTAAAAAATAAATAAAATCTTTAAAAAAAAAAAAAAAAAAAAGAGGCTTTGGGGTCAGAGCCCAGGGATATTAGGGGCCTGGAAGTGGTTAAGTTCAGGATCCCTCCTACCACGGGGATGGTAATCAGAACTGTCTGGAATTCAGAAGTCATGGTAATTACAGTTGTTCAAAGTTACTGAGCCCTAAAGGTCAGGGGTCACCGTGATTGGAGGTGTTGTGGTTCTAAGTCTTCCTGAAACTCGAACTTCGAACTGTCCCCTTCCAGTGGATGCCGAGATTGTCTCCATTGACACCTTCAACAAGTCGCCCCCAAAGCGGGGCCTGGTTGTGGGGATCACATTTATCAAGGTATGCAAGGTCTCCCCCACCTACCTGTTCCCTCCTCCTTACACATGGGGTGGAGCCTACTGAGTCTGACCCCAGTCCCTCCTGCCGCCCCTCCCCTCCCCTGAGACCAGTTTTGTTCCCCAGGATTCAGGGGACAAAGGCAGCCCCTTCCTTAACATTTACTGTGACTACGAGCCTGGCTCTGAGTACAACCTGGACTCCATTGCCCGTAAGTGTGGCCTGGAGGGAAGGAGGGGTGGAGAAGGTGGGAGGGGCGCCAGCCCTTCCGGTGCCCATCTGCCTGTGCTCCCCTGCAGAGAGCTGCCTGAACCTGGAGCTCCGCTTCACCCCCTTCCAGCTGTGCCATGCAGAGTAAGTGAGGGCCAGCGGGCAACAATAGGGAGCACGTGTATGGGCGGGGGAGGGGGCTGCAGCAGACTGGACCACAAACCTGCCCGTGGACCCTCAAATTCTAGTTTCGTTTCTCCAGAGCATCATGCACTGAGGATGTGCATGGACCAGGCATGGCTGACGGGCTACCGTTTTGTCATCGCCAAACCAGATAATCGGCGAGTTAATTGAGCACCTACATTCTAGACATTGAATTCTCAGGTTCTGGTGTTCTGGATTTGGACATTCCAAGAACCAGAAATGCTGTTTTCTCGAGTTGCAAGCTCTGAGATCCCAAGATCTGAAAGTTCTACAGTTTGATAATTCTGAGTTTCTGTCATGATAAAGTCCTAACATTGCCATATTTTAAGGAGCTACAACACAGAACATCCACAATACTGAGGTTCTAGAATCCACAAGTATGAGAATTCCATTCTAGAGCTCTGGGTTCCATCTTAGAACACCTGCGGTCTGGTAGGGGCGTTGGCAAACTTTCTCTGTAAAAGCCCCGCTGATAAATATTAGGCTTTTGAGGGCCAGTCTCTGTCACAGCTACTTCTCTGCCACTGTAGCGAGAAGGCAGCCATTGACCGTAAATGAATGGGGATGGCTGCGTTTCAATAAAACTTTATTTATAAAAGCAGACGGTGGGTTGGATTTGGCCTGTGGGGTCCCAGTTTGCCAACCTCTGGCCTCGCAGGCGAGAGTGTTCCAGACACTGAGGTTCTGGATTCTGGCATTTGGATGTTCTGCCATCCTGAGTCCGAATCTCCTTGGTGGCGGCTTCTAAAAGTTCTCGTGTTTTAGAGGAGACAGGTAACAACAGAACTAGAGCGCTAAGTTCTGGATGAAGAGGTTCTCGTGTGCTGGGCTTCTGCAACTCATTCCAGAGCTCTGTGTGCCTTTCCCGAATCACCAGCACGAAGGCCTCAGCAGAGGAGGGCTGAGGGAAGGGAAGGTGCTAGCCTGAGACTCGAGCCCCGGGTCCAGCAGCTGGGTCGATCCCAGGATGTCAGGGTTCTTGCAGGCAGGGCTTTTGGCCAGAAGGTTTTACACACACTCGGCCACACTCAGGTTCTGCCAGGGGTCCTAGATTTCTGTGCTTTCAGGGTCCAGGTCGGGGATCAGCTGGAGACCGTTTTTCTCCTGAGTGGGAATGACCCGGCCATTCATCTCTACAAGGAGGTGAGGGGGGTGCAGGGGGGGGCGTGGTAGGCACAGCCCTCTGCAGGCCCTCATGGGCTGGCAGCTGGCTCCAAGTGGGGGCTGAGTCTTGGTGCCCCCAGAACGAGGGGCTGCATCAGTTCGAGGAACAGCCTGTGGAAAACCTCTTCCCGGAGCTCACGGACCTGACCAGCAGGTAGGAGAGCCCCCGGAAGTGGCCAGACGGGGCCGGGGCCGGCAACCTCCAAGCAATCGGGGGGTAGGGGGTGGTGGGTGGAAATTGACCCCAAGAGAAAGTGGGCAGTGAGGAGTACCTCAGAGAGATCAGGTGGCAGCGGGGTCTCAGGGCTACCGGGCAGGGCAGGATGCTCCTAGGGAGGTGGGACATGGGACACTCTCCACCCGCTCACCCACCAGCGTCCTTTGGCTTGACGTCCACAACCTCCCCGGCACGTCCCGGCGACTCTCCGCCCTCGGCTGTCAGAGTGGTTATGTCCGCGTGGCCCACGTGGACCAGCGGAGCCGAGGTGAGGCAGGGTGCGGGGCCGACATGGGGCAGGACTGAGCGGCTGAGGGCTGGGACAGGGCCCTGAGTGCTTGCCCTCCACACAGAGGTTTTGCAGACATGGACAGTCCTGCAGGACGGCCCTATCTCCCGAGTGATCGTGTTCAGCCTCTCAGCCCCCAAGGGTGAGCTCAGGACGTGCAGGCAGCTCTGCAGGCTCGGGTCCTCACCCATATTTGCACCCAGCTGCCCCCCACTCCATGTCCCTCCCACAGAGCTGCAGCATGTCCCTTCCCTCCCCTGCACACCCTCGGATTGTCACTTCCAGCTCCCGGCCTCTGTGGTGTCAGCCGAGACCTGCAGCGGACTCCCCCCTTTCCCCTGGTGTCTGACCTTCACCCCCGCAGTGTGCCTCGCTCTGCCTCCTGCTGCACTCTAACCCCAGGCTTCTCTTGAGGACTGGCACTGTCCCACCACCCACGGTCTCGCCTTTCCCCGCATGTCGCTCTGTTCACCTTTCTGTGGTCTGCCCTTCACTGGTGTCGGCCTTGGCCTCACCCCCTCTGTTCCCCAGGCTGATGTTTAGTCTTCCTCCTCCCACTGTCATTCCAACTCTGGTCTAACCTTGGACTTGCCCGCTGTCATCCACCTTTGTGGCCTCTGCTGTGGTGGCCTAGCCTGGGACCTTCTCTGCTGTCCTCTTGACAGCTACTCCTCCCCCGCCTGGTGTCTGACCCTTGGCTCTCTCGTGGTCTGACCTCTGACCCTCCCTCTATAGCACCTAGTCCCTCACTGAAGGGAGCGAGCTGTGAGGAGGAGCCTGGAGCCTGTCCCCTCACACCTACCCCCCCATTCGTGTTTTTCCCAGAGACCCAGGACAGGCCAGCGCGGGAGGAGTACAGCGTGCTCGTGGCCAGCATGCTAGAGCCAGCCGTGGTGTATCGGTGAGGGGCCGGGGCCCGCGGGGGCCGTCTAACCTCAGGCCTTTGCCCAGTGGCCGCACCTTGGCTTTCTCAGCAGAAAGTCCCTCCGGGTGAGGTTGTTCAGGGCCGGGAGGGGAAACGTGGTCAGGGACACGGTTCAAGTGTTTAAGCCTAGAACTTGTAGGGGGTGTGGAACAGGCACTGAGATGTCCACTCTCCCCGAGGAGGGGCACAAGGCATGCTGCCAAATGTGTCACAGCCGCCTGTTGGTGAGAACAGCGTGATTTGCGGTGCTTGCCAATCCCCTGGTGTGAGTGCCCCACCACGGCGGATTTCAGGCTGCTGGCGTGAAGCCAACAGGCTTGCAAACTTCTGGAAACTCCTGGGCTTCGGTGAGCCAGCACAAGGCGGCTGGGGCACACCAGGTGGGCAGTGAGGATGTCCCAGCGGGGACCAAGCTCTGCAGGCTCCACAGGGACAGTGTGAGTGCCCAAGGGCACCGTGTAGGTTTCCATTCGGGACTGAAATGGTCCCACCTCCGGGGGCCAGTGTGGGCTCCACACGGGGAGTGGCAGATGGGGGCACTCTGAGCACAGGGTGTGCGCACCCCACGGTGGAGATGACGGTGGCCAGGTTGGGGTGAGGGTGTCCGGGTTTCACGGGGAACGGTGTGGGTGCCCAACTGGGGATCTGGCACTGAGGGTGGTGGGCACTGTGGCCTGACCTCAGCCTCCCCCCACGGTGGGGACCCTCAGGGACCTGCTGAACCGGGGCCTTGAGGACCAGCTTCTCCTGCCTGGCAGTGACCAGTTTGACAGCGTTCTCTGTGGCCTGGTCACCGATATCAATCTGGATGGGCAGCCAGAAGTCCTGGTGGCCACCTACGGACAGGTGGGACCTGAGGGCGGGGCCGACACCTGCCTATCCCCTCTGCTGCCCCACTTGCCCCGTGTGACCTGAGCCACCCCCCCCACCCCCCCACAGGAGCTGCTGTGTTACAAGTACTGCAGCGCCGAGTGCGGACTCGCCGAGGCCGAGCCTGGGTTCCACCTCCTATGGCAGAGGAGCTTCCCCAGCCCGCTGCTGGCCATGGCTCACGTGGACCTGACCGGGGACGGGCTGCGGGAGCTTGCCGTGGTCTCTCTGAAGGGCATGCACATCCTGCAGGTGGCTGGGGTCCTGGGTTGGGTCCCTCAGCAGAGCGAGGGGGTTTTTGCCCACCTGCTTGATGGAGGGTGCGTTCTTTGGGGGGGGGATCCCCACCTTCAGGCAAGAGGATGGGCTGTCTGCCCCCTGTGGGGGGTGGAAGTAATCTCTTTCTGGGAGGTGCTCCAGTTGGAAAAGGATAACTCCCAGGAGAAGGGGCAGCTGGGGGCACTCACGGCTGGAGGTGAGGGGGTCTGATTTGGCATCTGCCACCCGCAGCACCCCTGAGCCTCTAACTTTTGTCCTTCGTGGCTCATGCTCTGTCTACTTCTGACCCTCCCGTGGCAGCAGTTGCCCCCCGTCACCACCTCATATCCAGCCTGGAACCCTCCATTGCCATTCCACCTCCAACTAGTGTGGCCTGACCTCTGACCTTCTCCCCATGGCCACCTCACCCCTTAGGCCGCGGTGAACATTCGTTCTTAACGCGGCATTTGCTTCTCCTGGGCTCTTTCTGCCGGAGTCTAGCCTTGCCGCCTCCTCTGAGGCTTTGTTTGGGCTGTCCTGCGCTCTGTCCCCCAGTGCCATGGCCCAGGTCAGACCTCAGGAGGAAAGACACAGGTCGGACCCCAGGGAAAAGGTCTGAGGTCCGACCCCACGGGGAGCTCCATGGGGAGGTCCCAGTCAGACTGCAGTGGAAGAGGCTGGGCGGGCGGTGGGGGCAGGACCCCCATCACTGCTCCGCTGCCTGGTCCCGTCCCATCGTCCTCACTGGGGTTGTTTTCAAGCCACTTCCCTGGGATCACCTCTGTCCCTTCGATGAGGGTCCCACTGGAAATTCACGGAAGGCCGTCCCCCTGGGTCTGACCTGCACCCCACCAGAGACTTGTTCCCACCCCACACTCGGTGGTTTGCTCTCTGGGCCCTGCCTTTGGGGTGTCCTAACCCGCACCCCTGCAGCTCTCTCAGCCCCGCCCCTCTCCCTGTTCCCACAGCACAGCCTGATCCAGGCCTCGGAGCTGGTCCTGACCCGCCTTCGGCACCAAGTAGAGCAGAGCAGACATCAGCCGCAGAGGCCGGGCGACAGGCTGGGTCCAGGGCCTGCTGGGACGTCGGCCCCCTGAGCACCCACCCACTGCCCTGCATTGAGCGCCCACCTGCAGCCCTTCCTGGAGTGGGGAGACTCCTGAAGGAGGGAGAGGCCTGCCCAGGCCCCCAGGGAGCCGGGGCTGTGAGTCCCTGCTGTGGCCGTGCCCCAGGCTGCCCTGCGACCTTGCCCGATGCTCCTCTGGGCCTCAGTGTCCCCTTTGGAAAATGGGGTGGGCTCCCCTGGGGGCATCCAACCCCCATTGCGCCCCAGGTGAGAATTGGCCTGCCACCGATGATCTACATGCCCAAAGGAACCAACCTCTCCGTTGTCTTTACTCTTCTGTTCAGCGAGTGCTGGACGAGAGCCCGGCACCTGTGTTGGGTACCAGGTGCGCCCAGAATGGAGGGGCGGGGCCGTGGGGGAAAGGGTCCCCTCCGAGGGCCCACCCAGAGGCAGGGCTGAGGAGAGATTGCAGCGCAGACCTTGGAGGGAAGACACGAGCCGGGGCCCCAGCAGAAGGGCTGACGTTAGGCTGTGTGGAGACCAGATTGTAAAGGAAGGGCCTGAGGTGGGCCTGGTAGGAAGCTCTGGATCTGAGATTAGGTCCCAGTAGGAAGACAAGGAAATTGAGCCTCAGAGGAAAGGATGGGGGTGGAAAGGACTACTGTGGGGAGGCAGAGGGTCTAAGGCTAGACCCCCGTGAAGAGTGCTGAGGTTGGGCCCCGTCAGAATTAACTATGGTGTGCCCTGCTTAGTGATGGAGTGCTGGCCTGCAACTAAAGAGTCACCAGTTCGATTCCCAGTCAGGGCACATGCCTGACTTGTGGGCCAGGTCCTCAGTGGGGGGCATGTGAGAGGCAACCACACATTGATGTTCTGCCCTCTCCCTTCCTTTCCCTCTTTCTAAAAATAAAATCTTTTACAAAAATACTGTGGTTAGACCCTGTGCCGAGGGCCAAGGTTAGGCCCCAGTCCAGCCCACACCGGGGAATGCTGAGGTAGGGCCCAGGGTATACCATCCTGGGAAGGACAAGGTTAGTCCCGAATGAAAAGCCCAGAGGACTGGGAGGCCTGGCTGATGGCCGCAGCCTGTGGCTGTGGGGAATCACCCTGTTCCGTGGCACCAGGAGAAGAGGTCAGAGGCCTGCATCTCGGGACTGTGGAGGGCCCAGGTGGCAGAAGTTCCGTCCTCCCCCACCAGAATCCAGGTCAGGAGGGTCGGGGAGTGACTCCTGAGCAGGGCCTAAGCTGCCAGGGAGGGTGGGCTCCTTCCTCTCAGCACCAGGGGTTGGATGAAACTCTGCTTCCTGACGGAGTGGTCATTCTGGCCACCTGCTTCCTACCGTGGAAATCCGCCCATCGGTCTGGTCCCCCGTGCCAACAGCGACAGCCAAGCCGCCAGTTCCCTGCAGTGGGTGGTAGGAGGCAGCCTGCCAGTTCTCGGCACCCCTGTCTTCACGTCTCCCGAACCCAGGCACAAGTGTGGGAAACAGCAGGGAGCGGGACATCTTCCTCTGCACGAGCAGGGTCCCTCCCTTCGGCTGCCCGCCTGCCCCATCACCTTCGTCCTGGGCCGGGACTGGGACCCTGAGAATTCTGGGTGAGTTTGGTTAGTGATGGTGCAGGTCTGTGAAGCGTGCACAGCCTGAGGAGGGGAGCGTGCAGGTGTGTGTCCACTTCAGGACTCTTGAGTTTGTCTTCAAGAACCTAGGCCATCACCCCGGCTGGTGTGGCTCAGTGGGTTGAGTGCTGGCCTGCAAACTGGAAGGTCACTGGTTCGATTCCCAGTCAAGGCACATGCCTGGGTTGCAGGCCAGGTCCCCAGTAGGGGGCATGTGAGAGGCAACCACACATTGATGTTTCTCTCCTTTCCCCTCTCTAAAAATAAAGAAAAATAAATTACATTGTTTTTTAAAAGGACAGTTCGCTTCCTGAGTTCTGGTCCCAGACAGTGTAGAGCCTGGCCCTGGCCGGTGTGCCTCAGCTCAGCTCAGCTGGAGCGTCACCCTCTAACCAAAAAGGTTGCAAGTTCCCGGTTGGGGCACGTGCCTGCATCCTGGGTTCAGTCCCCAGTCTGGGTTGATGTTTCTCTCCCTTTCTCCTTTCCTCCCTCTCTAAAAGCAATGAAAGGAGTGTCCTTGGATGAGGATTTTTTAAAAAAAGGTGTTGTCACAGAGGTGTCCAACCTGTAGCCCACAGGCCACACACTGCCCAGGATGGCTGTGAATGCGGCCCAACACAAAATCGTAAATTTACTTAAAACATTATTAGATTTTTTTGTGACTACGTGTCACAGTGTATTTAATGTGTGGGCCAAGGCAACTCTTCTTCCGAGTGTGGCCCAGAGACGCCAAAAGGTTGGTCACCCCTGGTAGAGCCTAAAGCCACACATCCCTCTGTGCCTCAGTTTCCCCATCTGTAAAATAAAGCTAATAATAGCGCCTACCTCGCAGGGTTGGTATGAGGGGCAGTTGTATCAAGTGCTTATAAAAAACGTGTAAGAGTATAACGGTGCCGGGCTCGTGGCGGCAGCTGTTGTTACTATTATTGATGGGTCCTCTTCGTGGTTGTTGCCGCGGGCCCGAGATTCTGTCTGCAGGCACAGCTTGTGGATCTGGATCTGACTGGCGAAACATTCCTGTCCTCCGCCCAGTTCCTGAGCGCCTGTAACTATTTGTAGCTTTTCTTGCGTCTCTGACCCTTATATGGATCAGAGACTGTGTGTGTGTTGAGGATGGGGGCGGAGGATGCCTCTGAATGACCCCCCACACCCTCCCCGCCCCCCCGCAGACACAGAGCGCCCTCCGCCGCTGTCCCCGCCCGTGGTGCTGAAGCGGGTGGGTGGGTAGGTGGGAGGCTCGGGCCGCCTCCTCCCAGCGAGGCCCCTCCAGGCCCCTCCCCAAGCCTCCCCGCCTGCCTCCCGCGGCCTCCCTCTCCCCGCCTCTCCCTCCTCCTTCGCTGCCAACTCCCCTCCCCCGTGTCCCTCCCCCCTCCTCCTCTCCTCCCTCGGTCCCCTTCCCTCCCCTCTCCCCGCTCTCCCTCTCAGTCTCCAGCTCCTCTCTCTCTCTCCCTCTCCCTCTCTTTCTCTCTCTCTCTGTCAAGCAGAGTCACCCACCACTGCCCGCCCAGTGCTGGGGGGACCTTTTCCAGGCTGTAGTTGCAGGTAAGAGACCCCCAGATAGGTGGGGGCATGGAGGGAATGACTGTGTCACCCCAGGCTGGTGGAGGGGGGCCGCTTCTCCCTGAACTCATTTATGGCGGGTTGGGGGGCTGCATATTCTAGGTGGGGGATACCAGGGCCCCTCGGTGGGGTGGGGGCACCACCAGCATCCAGTGTGTCAGCCCCTCCTGCGTTCCAGGGAGCGTGACGGGCTGGGGAGGGGGTGCCCCTCCTGGGCACCGAGGGGGCGAGAACATCCCACGCTGTCTGGGGAAGGTCTGGGGAAGCCCCCCCATCCCCCGCCTCTGGAGCGCTCCACCTCCACCCCCCACTTCCTGTGTCTGGGTCTCCTCGTCTGTGGGCACGTCTGTCAGGGGTCTCTGTCCTGCGGAGTGCGCCTGTCTCTCTGAGTTCCGCTCCCCTCTCCCTCTCCCTGTCTCTCTCTGCTCTCCTGCCCGCGTCTCCTGGTGCCCGGTCCGGTCCGCGCCTTCCCAGCCCTCCATCGCTATATAAGTCCTCGCTCCACTCTGCCTTCCTCTCTTGCCATCTCTGTGTGTTTCCACTGTCTCAGCTTTCCCGTGTCTCTGTCTGTCCCCACGTCAGTGTGTGTGTCTTCCTCTGTCTGCCTGCCCCTTCCCCTGTCCCCCTGTCCCCCTGTCTCTTGGTGTCTGGCCCCTGCCCCTCTCTTCCTCCTCTTCTCTTCCTCTCCCTGGCAGTCCGGCAACACTCCTGCACACCTTTGTCTCCACCCCTGGCAGGGGGACCTGGAGGAACAAGACCCTCCCTGCAGAGTGGGCTCCCCCAGAAGGTGAGGAGTCCCTTGACTCCTCTCCCTTCTTCAGACAAGCTCCCTCCCACTCATCCATCCGGTGCCCACCCCGTCCCTCCCGGAAGACTGAGCTCCGGTCCTCCCTGCTTGTTTCTGGCATTCTGAGGCCAGCCCTTGCGGTCTAACCCGGGCCCTTTGTAGCACAGGTTGAGCCAGCCCTTTCTTCCCTCTGACCTCCCCATTCCTCCTCACATGGAACAGACCAGTCCTGCCTGCAGTCTAACTTTCACACCCTTGCTGTTTGTCCATTCACAGCTTATTCAGCCTCTTGATAATTTGTGAGCACCTTTCCCACTCCAGGCACAGCACTAGGTCCCAGGCCAGTCCCTCCTGCAGTCTCACCTCCATCCCACTCATGATGTGTCCACTTCAGACCTGTCTCCTTCTGGGGATGGACCTCAAAAGCTTCTCCACCACCCATTGACTGTGCGGAGAGGGCCCTTCTGTGTCTAGAGGTCCCTGGCCAGTACATTTCTTCTTTCTTGGAGGGAAGGGGGCCCCAGAGAAGGTGGGTGACAGTGCGTGACAAGGGGAGAGGCGTGCGCTGAGTGCGCAGCCCACGCTGCGGTAGGGTGAGTCCTCAGGTGCCCACGTGGGGCTCCCGATGCCTTAGAAAGGGCACCAGCTCGGGAGTCCCACGAGCTGAGTTGCTGTCTGCTCTGCCCCTCACCTGAAGCTGTCTGGCTTGGCCCAGCTCTTTCCCCTGCAGGACTTCAGTCTACCCATCTGCGTATCAAAGCACCGAGCACTCTGTGTGTGTGTGTGTGTGTGTGTGTGTGTGTGTGTGTGTGTGTGTGAGAGAGAGAGAGAGAGAGAGAGAGAGAGAGAGAGAGAGAGAGAGAGAGTGAGTGTGAGTGATCTGCCAGCTGGGAGTGTACGTGGCTCGCCCTGGAGCAGTAAGCGTACATGTTCGGAAGCCTGAGTCCCTGCCCCGCACACCTCTCCCCACCTTCCACATTCATTCCAGGGGCAGTGGGCACCCCCTGCCCCCTCTGCCAGCACAGTCAGATCCCAACCTTCCCTCATGCCTTGAGCTTGCTCTAGGGATGACCCAGCTGGCCGCTCGCCCACGGGAGTGAAGAGAGAGCCCCGGGGGATGGTGTCAGCCATCTGCCCGCCCGGCTCCCACTCTGGCCTCCACCTGATCCTTTTGCCCCTGGATTCGAGACCCAGATTAGGTTTCAGTGCTGCTGATGGACAGGGAGAGCAGAGGCAGGAGCCTGGAGGAAGTGGGGGCCGGCTGTCCCCGGCGACAGGGCTCAGACCTCGTGCTGTTCATCTCACAAATATTTATCTTGTGCTTTCTCTCCTCTCCTAAGGCCTCCGTGAGAGGAAGCCAGGGCTGTGAGGAAAGGGGATGGAACCAGTTTTGTCCAGCCTCTGGGCAGGGAGAGCAGGCTCGGCTGACCCTGGCCTCCCTTCAGGGCAGCAGAGGGAGGGACAGGTGGTTAGACTAGAGGGAGGACTTCACAGGCCAGAGCCCTTCCACGAGAGGGGTTAGATGCTTTAGACGGATCCTTGACTCCCAGGTGGCCCTTGTTCCTCCTGAAAGCTGCCGAGGAGGGAGGGAGGGAGAAAAGCATGAGTCTTTGCTTTGGATCCTGGTGGGTTTGTAATTATGCCTAAGTCGTTGCTAATTAGGGGGCTGCTAATTAGACATATCATTAGGGGACCTGCCGACGGGGCTAATTGTGCGGTGGCCCTTTAAGAATCACCCCCCTCTCCCGCCTACACACACACACACTCCTTCTTGGGGAGGTTCTGCCAACACGCTGCTCCCTCTCTCCCAGAGCAGCCAGCCAGCTCCCAACCCCGGAGTGCGTGAGTAGGTGGGTGTGTGTTGGGAGCAGGCTGTGGGTTAGACTCTGGGAAGAACTTTTTTCAGGCAGAAATGGAAGGTGCTGGAAGAAATGAGGCCGGTGGCAGAGAGAGGGGTCAGGGTTGGTGGAGGCTCGGAGGACCCCTCCCTTCCTCTCTCAGTTCCCTTTTTAATAGTCTGTTGGGTTGCCATGGCGACGCAGGGGAGCTGGAAGTCTGGGCCACTCCTAGAGAGAGAAATTGGGAGCCACAATGTCTCTCTGCTGGGAGGCTCCGGGCCAGTTGTTTGACCCGGCTGAGCCTTGGTCCTCTTCATCTGTGAAATGGCTGTGGACTGCCCCAGGGGGGCTGGTGTCATTTTGAATAGAAGGATCGGGGGAGGCAACATGTGAGTAGGGCCCTTAGGAGGCAGAGGGAGTGGACATTCAGAGAAGAGAGTCTGGAGAAAGAGGAATAGCAGGTGCAAAGTCCCTAAGGCAGGATCTTGCCCCCTGTGTCGGAGGAACAGCGAGGGCCTAGTGTGTGTCCGGGGCGAGTGAGCGGGAAGGAGGGAGTGGCGGCCAGATCCAGGGAGGTCTGGGAAGCCAGGTGGACGACCACTGCGCTCTGAGTGAGAAGGGGACCAGGGAGGCTTCTGAGCAGAGGAGAGATGGGAAGTGATCTGCGGTTTTAAAGGAGACCCGGACAAGATGCAAAAATAGCCACTTGAACCCAGAACCAGAGGCAAGAAGAGAATATTAAAACAGTAGAGACCCTGTACCCACAAACGGAACAAAAAATCCCAAAACAGGGTTCATATATCACGTAGCTCACCGAGACTGGGGGTACTGGAGAGAAACACCTGCCACCGTTATGGGGAAGGATGTGTGACAGGTCTTCCACAGCCCCTCCCCAACCCCACCCGAGACAGACACACAGACACCCAGCTGCTACCCCTGCCCAGATTCCCATCAGGAAAGGCCAAGTCAGAAACCTTAGAATCACCGTAATGGATCACCTCCAGCCTCCTGCCTCACCCACTGAATCACTCAGCCTATGTTTTTGTTTGTTTCTGAATAGATTTTACTTATGTATTTTAAGAGAGAGGAGGAGGGACAGAGAAAGAGAGGGAAAGAAACATCAGTGTGTGTGGTTGCCTCTTGCATGCCCCCTACTGGGGAACCTGGCCCGCAACCCAGGCACGTGCCCTGACTGGGAATCGCACCAGCGACGCTTGGGTTCGCCGGCTGGCGTTCAGTTCACTGAGCCACACCAGCCAGGGCTTAGCCTGTGTTTTCTGTGCCTTGCTTCATTCCTGCATTGCATGTCTGGGAGATTCATCTGTGTCGTTGGGTGTGCCAGAAGCCCACCCCCTTTTCGGTGCTGTATAATATTCTACAACGGGCCCTTCCCCACCATATTTCTCCATTTTACTGCTGAGAGGCCTCTGAGTTATTGCAGGATGGCAGCTAGTGCCCATAAAGCTGCTGTGAACACCCTCGTATGTGCCTCTTGGTGGACACATGACCTGTTTCTCTGGGGGTACACGCCCGGGAGCGGAATCGCTGAGTCGTAGTATGCACAATGTTTCTGGTCAGACCGAGTGACGCTCCCATCTGCCGCGCATCTGTGTTTATCTTTTTCTGTCTTTCTCCCTCAGTCTCTGTCTCTCTGTGTCGCCCTCAGTCCCCACCCCCACCAAGCCTCGACTCCTGCGTGTCAGGCAGGGGTGTGCTCCCCTCACCCAGTCTTCCTCCTCTCCCCCTACCCCTGCAGGACCCCACCGCCCTCCATGGCTCCCCTGGCCTTGGTGGGATTCACACTCCTTCTGGGGGCTCCCCCCTGCTCGGGAGCAGCCACCCCGACCCCCTCTCTGCCACCTCCCGCCACCAACGACAGCGACACCAGCACAGAGGTGTGCCAGGGCTCCAACCGCTGCCAACCAGGGGTCCTGCTGCCCGTCTGGGAGCCCGACGACCCATCGCTGGGTGACAAGGCGGCGCGGGCCGTGGTCTACTTCGTGGCCATGGTCTACATGTTCCTGGGCGTGTCCATCATCGCCGACCGCTTCATGGCATCCATCGAGGTCATCACGTCGAAGGAGAAGGAGATCACCATCACCAAGGCCAACGGCGAGACCAGCGTGGGCACCGTCCGCATCTGGAACGAGACCGTGTCCAACCTCACGCTCATGGCCCTGGGCTCCTCGGCGCCCGAGATCCTGCTGTCTGTCATCGAGGTCTGCGGCCACAACTTCCAGGCGGGCGAGCTGGGCCCCGGCACCATCGTGGGCAGTGCCGCCTTCAACATGTTCGTGGTCATAGCCGTGTGCATCTATGTCATCCCGGCCGGCGAGAGCCGCAAGATCAAGCACCTGAGGGTCTTCTTTGTCACTGCCTCTTGGAGTATCTTCGCCTACGTCTGGCTTTATCTCATCCTGGCCGTCTTTTCTCCGGGGGTGGTCCAGGTGAGCAAGGACCCGTGGACACCTACTTGGTGCATGAGTGTCTGACAGATCCAGAGGGGTGGTGTTCCCCGGGCTTGGAAAATCAATTCCTGAGTCTGCAGAAATGCATGCTCACGTCTGAGAGGGCCGCCAGCTATGTCCGGCGGGTCATGCACTGCCCAAGAGCTTGGGGCTGGACCCCAGTGGGTGCCCCCAAGCCTTGTCTAAAAGGGTCTGCAGACCCTGGGCAGGGCTCATCTGCCCAGGGTGGGGTGCCTTTTGCAATGTACCTATCCTTTTCACTCTGGCACGGGCACCCTGAGTGCTGCCAGCGTCCTCACAATCTGTGAGGGGCAGACGGTGGTTCACAGGGTAGCCAGGCATTTGCGAGGTGTGTTCACGTTTTCCTGCTCCCCCTGCTTTGTGCATTATTTACTGCTGCTTGTGCAGTAAGGCACGCCCCCCCCCCCCCATTTGCACAATTCATGCTACAGTTGCCTAATCCAGCCTTGTGTTTTCAGACAGTGCTAATTGATTTGGGTAACTTGGTGTCATTTGCATAATTTATCTGTGGACATGCGCAGGGACGTGCCCACGGCTGCCTGATCTAACTCTGTATTTACCAGCTACGCAGCCGCCGTGGTCTGCACCCTTCATTATTCATCATCCAGAGCTGTTGTTAGGATAATTTATGCCTCTTCACTGTAATTCGCACTCACATCAGCATAGGTATAAGTCCAGGCCACAGCAAAGCCCGCTTTGCATAATTTATTCCAAGCATGAGGCAGAACTCAGACCCAGCTGCACAATTACACCCACACACTCATACCCATTTGCCTCGCTTTTGTCCAGTGCCTTAACCCCCCGCACTGTGGAGTCTTCCTTTAAAACATTTGCCTGATCTATTTTCCACAATCCGGAGACGGCCGTCTACATTTGCATAATTTATTTATGGGCCTGCCTAATTCATTCACACACATGCATAATTTATTTGAGGCTACCCAGGATTCCTTCACACGTGTGCAATCTATTCATGCGTATCTGTCAGGTTCTGCCAGTTCTATGTTTCTTTCCAGGAAGGATGTGAAGGGAGAGGCATAAAAATTCTTTGCAGATGGTATAAAGGCAGAACTGAGGGAGGAGAAGGCACAGAGAGGGAAGGGGCAGGTGGCATCAGAAGACGGGGATGAGGGAAGGGGAGAGACAGTTGCTATGATTGACCGGAACTGCGGCACCGAGTTTCCTGGCTGCCACAGCAAAAAGTACAGAGAGATGCGTCCCAGTTCTCAGGTGCTGCTAAGAGGGACGGTCTCCTGACTTAGGTTTTTAAAATGGTCTTTGGTGAGGATTTACACCAGAACTGTGAAAGGAATCTTAGACACCATGGACAAGAGGAGGGGCAGGGATGGGGGTGGAGGAGAGATTCCCCCCAGCGAAGGAACAGCCAGCGGGGAACAGAGTGAGTGTGAGCTGTTCTTCTTCTTCTTTTTTTTTTTTTTCAAGATTTGATGTATTTATTTTTAGAGAGAAGGGAAGGGAAAGAGAATGAGAGGGAGAGAAACATCAATGTGTGATTCCCTCTCGCATGCCCCCTGCTGGGGGAACCTGGCCCGCAATTTAGGCACATGCCCTGACTGGGAATCGAACTGGCCACCCTTTGGTTCGCAGGTCAGCACTCAGTCCACTGAGCCACACCAGCCAGGGCTGAGCTGTTCTTCTCATGGATGAACTAGAACTTGCCTACGTGGTTGGCTTTCCAAAGTCAGTATAATACCTGAACTGTGATGTAAAAGGAAGTAATCTCTCATAGAACAGTGTGCATTTCCACATGTAAATGCTTTGGTGTGAGTACATTAAAGGTCACGATGAGGCCCTGGCTGGTGTCCCGACTGGGGACAGAACCTGCAACCCAGGCAAATACCCTGACCGGGAATCGAACTGGTGACCTTTTGTTTGCCCAACCAACTGAGCCACACCGGCCAGGACTAGACTCCAATTATTATAAACAGGGTTTTCACTAGGAGGTTTTGAAGTCAGGCAGGTCATAGGACAATTCTGTATTATGGGGGGCTGTCCCATGAGTCGCTGGATGTCACCAGACTGGGTCATATCACCGTCCCCAATTATGGTGGCAACCCATATACACCCCTAGATTTTTGATACCCCCTCTTGAGGGTGTTCCTGTCCACTGAGACCTGAGATGTCTCACCCATCTCCCAAGGAGGGCAAGTCTGCGTGCCCTTTTGCAGTGGGCGCTTTAAATGAAGATGGGAATCTGCTAGAATCTCCTTTTACTATTTATTTTATTTTTTAAATCCTCACCTGAGGAATGTTTATTGGTTTTAGAAAGAGAGAGAGAGAAACATGGATGGGAAAGAGAAACGATCAGCTGCTTCCCGTACACTCCCCTGACCGAGACCAAACCCGCAAACTTTAGGTATATGGGATGCAGCTCCAAGCGCTGACCCCTCTGGCCAGGACGGGAATCTCCTTTTATTTACCGGCAGGAAGGAAAGCCAATCTCAGGGGTTTGGGATTTTCTTCTGATTAAGAGAGAATCCCCCACCATATACCCAGCGGCCAGTTCAGCGACCACGAGGCGAGGGTTCCTTTCACAGCTTGTGCAGGAAATTGGGCTGCTTTCCCCAAACCTGCCTGGTGGCTTTGGTGCAGTTTTGCCATTTCCAAGTCCTGCCTTTTCCCTGAGCCTTCAGTAAACACAGTGACAGGGGCCTGTGGCGATTGGATCTGAAAAGATATTTTCCCTCCCCGATTGGTGTTTAAGGTACCCCTGGGACCTCCTAATAGTAAATGCTCTAGACTCTTTTCTTCCTTCTCTTTAACGAGAAAGGCCACATTTGAGTCTTTGCACGAACGTGCCCAGTTTGGTGCCAGTCCTGGGCGGACTGAGTCCTGGACGTCAGCGAGCCCACGCCAACGGCACCAGTGATGATGATGATGGTGACGTAGTGAGGGTAATTTCACGTTCTGAGTACTTTCCCTATGTCAGGAACCGGCAATGCCGTGTGCTAGGGGTGTGTGACCCGTTCAGTCTTGGGGATGTCCCCATTTCCCAGACGAGAGGCTGGGCCAGACATCCCAGGGTCTGAACTGCGCACGGGCTGTCTCTCTGGGGAGGCGGCGTGTAAACATGAGAATTCATATTTCACCAGCCTGTGAGAGAGGCCAAACTGTGCCTCTTTTAGAATCAGAGTCCTGTCCCCAAGGGCCAAATTCTAAGGAAGGAAAGTCTGGCCAGGGCTGTATTCTCTGGTGTGTACGTGGGGTGGGGGGCGGGATCCAGGGATTTTTGGGAAGACATGGGCAGCGCAGACCCTGGACCACGGCTGGGGTCTGGAGAAGTGGAGGCGTCAGGTTGGGTAGGTGGGGAATGGGTCAGGGAGATAAAAGGTGGAGGGAGAGGGAGGCAGGAAGTCACAAGCTCTGACCCTACAGGGGCTGGGCCTGGGCCTGGGGCAGGGGGCGGGGAGGGCTCTCCCATGGTGGTGGCTGAGAATATCTGGGTTCCTGGCACTTGGGCAGCTGGGCACGGTTCCCAGCGTGGGAAAAAGTGGATGAATGAGGAGGCCAAGAAGGAGTCAGGGAGAGAGACAGGCAGAGACAGAGACAGAGACTCTGAAGAATCTCACAAGGGAAAGAGATAGATATCTACAAAATATGTAAAAGGACCTTGCCCTGGCTGGTACCCTGGCTCAGTGGATGAGCGCTGGCCTGAGAACTATAGGGTCACCGGTTCAATTCCAGGTCAGGGCACATGCCTGGGTTGTGGGCCAGGTCCCCAGTAGGGGGCACGCGAGTGGCAACCGCACATCAATGTTTTTCTCCCTCCCTTCCCCTCTCTCTAGAAATAAATAAATAAAATCTTTAACTATATATATTTATGTATGTCCATATATATATATATAGACATGGAGATGCCACAAGAGGTACCAAGAAAGGAAGAGAGACGGGGGGCCGGGGGGGGGGGGGGAGATTAAAAATCAACAGAGAAGGAGACAGAGGCAGGGAGAGAAGGAGACAAAGACCTAGACAGAGAGAGAGATGGGGAGAGACAGAGACAAGGGAGACGAAAAGAGTGGGAGAGAGAGAGAGAGAGACAAAGAGGGGCAGACATGGAAGTCCGAGATGGGGAGAGATGTGAAGAGACGCCGAGCAGGGACGCGGGAGCACCTGCTGAGGTTAGGGGCCCAGCTGGGGAGATTGATGCCGAGAGCGGGCGGGCGGCTGCGAGCGCGCCCCCTGGCGGCGTGGCAGTCAGTCCTGACCCACGGCCGCCCGCAGGTGTGGGAGGCGCTGCTGACCCTCGTGTTTTTCCCGGTGTGCGTGGTGTTCGCCTGGATGGCCGACAAGCGGCTGCTCTTCTACAAGTACGTGTACAAGCGCTACCGCACCGACCCGCGCAGCGGCATCATCATCGGCGCCGAGGGCGACCCTCCCAAGAGCATCGAGCTGGACGGCACGTTCGTGGGCGCTGAGGTGCCGGGCGAGGTGGGCGTCCTGGGCCCGGGCCCGGCCGAGGCCCGCGAGCTGGACGCCAGCCGCCGCGAGGTCATCCAGATCCTCAAGGACCTCAAGCAGAAGCACCCGGACAAGGACCTGGAGCAGCTGGTGGGCATCGCCAACTACTACGCGCTACTGCACCAGCAGAAGAGCCGCGCCTTCTACCGCATCCAGGCCACGCGGATGATGACCGGCGCGGGCAACGTGCTGCGGCGACACGCGGCGGACGCCTCGCGCCGGGCGTCCCCGGCCGAGGGCCCCGAGGACGAGGACGACGGCGCCAGCCACATCTTCTTCGAGCCCGGCCTCTACCACTGCCTGGAGAACTGCGGCTCCGTGCTGCTGTCCGTCACCTGCCAAGGCGGCGAGGGCAACAGCACCTTCTACGTGGACTACCGCACGGAGGACGGCTCCGCCAAGGCTGGCTCCGACTACGAGTACAGGTGCGTGCAGGGAGGGGTCGCTGTGCGCGGGTCGTAGGCCCCGCCATCCTGCAGCCTCTGGGCTCTCGGGGTCTCCTGGCTGCCTCCGGTGCCCATCCTTACTGTGCTGTGCGCCGACCGCCCTGCAGGATTCATTCAATTCATTCATTCACTCCCGGGCGCCTCCTTTGCACCAGACACGGTTCCAGGCATCTGGCACGCGCCCCTGGGCAAGAGAACAGGAGTGTCCATGGTCCCTGGCTGCCCCTTCCATGTTCATTATAACCTGTGGGTTCTTGTGCTTGGCAGCGCACCGTTAGTGTTGTGGCTCCGTTACACGGGTCGTTAGCTGGTAGAGCAAATACCCCACCCCCACACACCCCATTACTAAAGTGAAAATGTTTATTGAGCACCTACTGTATGCCATGGGTATATCATGGTGAACAAGACGTCTAATGTTGCAATAAGGCCTTCTAGTTGCAATAAGACCATAAGCTATTAAATACGTAACAACATCAGTGCTATGTGGGAAAATGAGGTAGAATAAGAGGCCCTGGCTGGTGTGGCTCAGTGGATTTGAGTGCCGCTCTACAAATCCAAGAGTCACTGGTTCGATTCCCAGTCAGGGCACATGCCGGGGTTGTGGGCCAGGTCCCCGGTTGGGGGTGTGCAAGAGGCAACCACACATTGATGTTTCTCTCCCTCTCTCACTACCGCCCTTCCCGCTCTCTCTAAAAATAAATAAATAAAATCTTATAGGATAAGAAGAGGGCGATGGTACCCAAATTGTCCCCAGGTCTTTGGCTCCACCAGAAAGCACCGCACTGAGTCTCATGGCCCTTTTCCTCGTGCCCCTTTGAGCCGACATGTGATCCTCCCTCATTCAGCAATTCCTACTGAGCACCCGCCCTGCGGTGCCAGCTGCTTTTTCAGTGGCTCAACGAGACAATGTCTCTGTCCTCCCATGGCCCACAAAATTCTTCAACTATTTGCAATGCTCTCCATACCACACTCTTTCAAGAACCGGGGCTTTACAGTATAGTCAGTTAACGGATGTGCGAGTCTCCCATAGTTTCCTGTAACAGTAACACCTGCCACGTGTCTGCTGTGTGTGGGCAACGGATCTGGACCGTGGAGACTAGCAGTGAATGAGAGGCATGCAGCCCCCACCCAGACGGAGTCAGTGTCCTCAGGGAAAGACAGGCCAGTGGGAAGTCTACCCTGAATTTGTAAAGATGTCAGGGAGTGGTGAGAGCTGCGAAGACTGAAGCAGAGGACGGGAGAGAGAGTGTTGGTGGCTGAGCTTTTTATGGGAGCCACCTGCTAAGTCATGCACCACACCTCCCTGTCACCCTCTCCCTGCACTATGCAAAGATCTTCGGTCCTGCTGTCACGCAGCTGCCAGCCCCTCACCCAGATTCAACGAACTGTTCCTGGTTTCCTCCTGGTTGCCTTCACTCTCTTGCTTTAAAAAAAAAAGTTTTTATTTATTTATTTTTAGAGAGAGGGGAAGGGAGGGAGAAAGCGAGGGAGAGAAACATCAATGTGTGGTTGCCTCTCATGCGCCCCCTACTGGGGGCCTGGCCTGCAACCCAGGCATGTGCCCTGACTGGGAATTGAACCAGCGACCCTTTGGTTTGCAGGCCGGCACTCAATCCACTGAGCCACACCAGCCAGGGCTCTCACTTTAACATATAATATTAATTGTGGCACTCCGAGTCGCAGACAGCATGACCCTGCATGCATCTGCTGGGAGTAATGACGTTCTCCCACATAATCACAAACGATTATCACACTCAGCACGTTTAATACTGAATCGATATTGTTACAACATACGGTCCACATGTGCAGTTCCCCTCCCGCTCTTCCCACCCATCCCAGAAGCATGCGTTGTGTCTGACTGTCCTGTCTCTCCGTCTCCTCCGTTCTGGGTCAGTCCCCCTCCGCCTCTCGGTGGCTTTTGTGACCCCGACACTTTTGGGGATGATAGGCCGGTTACTGGAAGAGTCTTCAATTTGGGTTCGTCTGCTGCTTCCCTGAGGTTAGAGTCAGGTGATGGGCTTTGGGCAGGACTCCACGGACATGATGCTGTGTCCTCCTCGGTGCCAGGAGGCACATGACACCCACTTCTCCCCTTCCTGGTGATGGGATATCCGGTTTAACTGGTAAAGATGGTACCCAAATCACCACCTTCTACCAATCTTTAAGCTTCCATTTCTTGTTTAAGTATTTTAAGTTACAGTCAATATTCAGTATTATATTAGTTTCAGGCATACAGTATAGTGCTCAGGCGTTTATTGAATTCACAAAGTGATCCCCCCGATAAGTCCAGTGCCCACCGGGCATCGTACACAGTTATTACAATATTACTGGCCATATTCCCTGTGCTCTGGTTTACACCCCCGTGACTGTTTTATAACTGCCAGTTTATACTTCTGACCCCTTTCCCCCTTTTCTTTCTCTTGTTATTTAAATTTTATTTCTTTATTCTTTAGAGAGAGGGAAAGGGAGGGAGGCAGAGAGAAAGAGGAACATTGCTTGGTGGCCTCTTGCGCATCCCCAACCAGGGACCTGGCCCCCAACCTAGGCATGTGCCCTGACGGGGACTCGAACTGGCGGTGTTTTGGTTCACAGGCTGGTTTGGTGCTCAGTCCCCTGAGCCACACCAGCCAGGGCTGCCCTTCACCCTTTCCACCCCCTCCCCTCTGGCAACCATCGGTTCATCCTCTGTGTCTGTGAGTCTGTTTCTGTTTTCTTTGCTCATTTCTCTTGTCTTCTACATTCCACATATAAGTGAAGTCATAAGTACTTGTCTTTCTCTGTCTTATCTCACTCAGCATAACACCCTCTAGGTCCGTCCACGTTGTCGCAAGCGGTAAGGTTTCTTTCTTTCTCAGGGACAAATAATGTTCCATGTGCACCACGTCTTTCTACACTGATGGGCACTTAGGTTGCTCTCATATCTTAGCTATTGTCAATAACGCCGCAGTGAACATAGGGATGCCTATGCCTTTTCAAATTAGCATTTTGGATTTCTTCCGATAAATATGCAGAAGTGGAACTGGTGGGTCATAAGGTAGTTCTAGTTTTTAACTTTTTGAGGACTCTCAGACTGCTGTCCACAGTGGCCGCACCAGTCTGCGTTCCCACCAACAGTGCACGAGGGTTCCCTCTTCTCTGCATCCTCAGCGACACTTGTTTGTCGGCAGGTTCACATGTCTAACGTCCCATAACTTCAGGATTCTATGATTCTAATCTTAATATGCAAATATTACCAGCCAGCTTTTGCTGAGTGCTTTTCCTGCCTCAACTCAGTCCTTGTAAACAGCATCAGGTAGACACTATGATTAGCCCTGTTTTACAAATGAGGAAACTGAGGCTCAGAGAGCGGCAGAACCCTACCTGCCTGAGGTCATGTGGCTGGGCACCTTAGCCACCATGGCTGGCATCCTCGGGGACAGTGGGCTTCCCAACAAGGCTCCCCTTATTCCCTCCACACCAGGTCTTCCCATCAGGCTCCACCCCTTTGCTGGAACCTGGGGGTCCCTCTGCCCCTCTCACAGGGCTGGGCTTCTCTTGGGGAACTGGAGCCCAGGGCCCTTTCTTAGGAAAGTGACAACAGTAAAGATAACGAACACCTGTTGTTCACATTGGCACGTTCCAGAACCAGAGCCGAGCCCCTGAAGTGCACGGTGGGAGGGGTTGGGAGGGACAGGTGAAGATTTTTGAGGTACACTGACAACCTGGAGTCACTGTGACATCCACAGCCCTGCCAGGGGGAGCCCGTTCATTCCCTGTCCCCTCACAGCTTCACCCTGACTGACGTCCTGTCTGCCTCATTCCTTCCCCCGCCCCATCCGTCTCGTAGGTGCCTCAGGCACTTACACAGCTGGGCGCTCCGCAAACCTAAGCCAGCTCACGCCCCTCCTCTGCCCTGAGGCCTCCCAGGGCTTCCAATTCACTTGGAGTACTCCCCAAAGGCCTCATCATGGCCCACCAAGGCCTATGACACCAGCTCCGGTTTCCCCCTCTGCGACCTCCCCTCTCACCCTGCACTGCAGCCACACCGGCCTCCGCTGTTCCTCCAACACTCCAGGCCGGCTCCTGCCTCAGGACCTTTGCACGAGCTGTTCCCTTTAACACCAGTCCTCCCCAGATACCCCCACTTGGCTCCCACACTCAGGCCTCTGCTCAGATGCCACCTCCTCAGCGAAGCTTCCCCTGACCCCCCCCCCCAAACGCAGCACCCTCTCCTCACTCTCCACCCTTTTCCTCTGTTTTTCTCCCTAGCACCCTCGCCACCTGACAACACGTTCATTATTCATCTCCTGCGCTAGAATGGAAGCTCCACCAGAGCCGGAGCTCTCCTCTGCTCTGGCTTCACTGCCGTTTCCCCAGCACTTAGAACAGTGCCTGGCGCACAGCAGGTGTTCAAGAAATATTTGTTGAATGAATCCATTGTAATTAAATCTCTAAATGTGTCATTGTCACGGGAGTATGGCTCTGCCATGAAGACAGAGGCTGTGCACTGCCATGTCCCCAGCAAGGCACAGGGCACAGAGCAGGTGCTTAGGGAGTATCTGTTGAGTGAATGAATGAGGCCCAGTGAAGGAGTGTGTCCTTTCTCTTGGGGGCACCTGGGAACAGAGAAGCGTTTGTCAGGAGCGTGACAAGGTCAATTCTGGGCCCTACATCACTTCTCCAAGTGTGGTCCATTTACCAGGACCATCTGCATCCCTTGGGAGCTAGTTAGAAATGCAGTGTTTTGAAACCTGCCGCTACTGAACCAGAATCTGCAATTTAACAGGGTCCCCCACGGAATTTAAGGTTGGACACTTGTGACTGTGGAACCCTCCAGATTCCCACTCCACCTTGGGACTTTGCATGTGCTGTTCCCTCTGCCTGGAGGACTCCTGCCCACTAGCGCCTCCCCCAGGGAGCCTGCCCTGATCTCACCTTCATCATTGTCTGTATAATGCTAGCCCTCCTAACCCTCATGCTTCCCCAGTGGGAGGGACCAACTCTGTCTTGATCCCCTAACAGCCGGAAGCCAATCCTGATTCCACCCCAGTATCATTTGTTTAATGCCTGTCCGCTCTCAGACCTGTGAGTCGTCCCATGGCACCGCCCCCTCCTCCAGGAAGCCTGCCATGACTCCCCTCCCCCGAGCCACTGCCTGCCGGCCCTTCACTCCTTTCTTTCTGACTCCTCCGCTGCAGCGAGGGCACGCTGGTGTTCAAGCCAGGCGAGACGCAGAAGGAGCTGCGCATCGGCATCATCGACGATGACATCTTTGAGGAGGACGAGCACTTCTTCGTGCGGCTGCTGAACCTGCGCGTGGGTGATGCGCAGGGAATGTTCGAGCCCGACGGCGGAGGGCGGCCCAAAGGGCGGCTGGTGGCGCCTCTGCTGGCCACCGTCACCATCCTGGACGACGACCACGCGGGCATCTTCTCCTTCCAGGACCGCCTGCTGCACGTGAGCGAGTGCATGGGCACTGTGGACGTGCGCGTCGTGCGCAGCTCGGGCGCACGCGGCACCGTGCGTCTCCCCTACCGCACGGTGGACGGCACAGCGCGCGGCGGCGGTGTGCACTATGAGGACGCGTGCGGCGAGCTCGAGTTCGGCGACGACGAGACCATGTGAGAGCACCGGCCCGCAGCCCGGGAGACGGGGCGGGGCCTGTTACAGGGGGCGGGGCTATGCCTGGGAAGTGGCTAAATGGGGCGTGGTCGGGTGTGAGCGTGGTCACTAGGAATGAGAGGAGGGAGGAGACAAGAGTGAGGGGGTGTGGCCAAGATGATGGAACGGAATGCGGGCGGGAGAACTTGGCTGATTTGGGGGACGGGGGTGGGTCAGATGAGAGATGAGAGGAGAGTAGGGTAAAGGCCTGGGCAGAGGAGTGTGGAGGGCTTAACTGGTAGCTAGTGGAGGTGGATTGTGGCCTGAGTAGATGGGGGGAGGGTCCTGTCGAAGTGGGAAAAGGGCTAAACAGGAAATTCTGTGCAATGGAGAAAAGGCCTAAGGCATGGGTGGAGTCTCGGTAGGGACACAAGGAAATCAACCAGGACAGTGGAAGAGGGCGGGGATAAGGAGGTGGGGAGGGGCTAGTGAGGAGTAGGTAGAACCTGAGGAAATAAGAGACCTAAGGGAAATGTGGGCGGGGCTTTGAGAAGAGACTGAGTAGGAATGAGTATGGGGGCCTGGGAAAATGGGAGGCTGGGACTTGGGACGGTGTGGTGGAGTCTGGGAAGGGGGGCTGGATACACAGGCATACGTCTGTAGACAGAACCAACACACACGAGCAACATACAGCCACTCAAAGTCACTGACGTGCACCCTGAAACACAATCAGGGATGTCCTCACGCCCAGACACCCGGCTACCGCCCTACACAGATAGATGCCCGTGTATCCCCGCGCGTTCCTGCAGCCTCACCCCGCCCCCAACCACCTCGCCCGGGATGCAGCGGGCGCCTTCCCGCTTTGCCAGCTCCCTTCCGCCGCCCCCGCACGCCCGTCTGTCTCCCTCCTCCTGCCGCCCACGCTCCTCCCACCGGGCAGAGCCCCCGCCGCGCTCCTTCCCCTCCTACTCCTCCCGGCTTCTCGCTGCTCTCGGTCTCTCCAGGTCTCCCTGCGCGTCTCTGCGTGTCTGTCTGTCTGTCTCTCTCTCTCCCTCCGTCTCTCCGCAGTTTCCCTCCAGGTCTCCATTCATCTCTAGGGATCTGTCCCCAGTATCTAGTTGTGTGGCCCAGGCTATATTTCAGCAACGGATTCTCCATACCTATCTGTCGTTCTCAGTGTTGGGCTTGGGTTGAGAACTTCGGTTGGGGACTGAAAGCACCGTCTGTGGAGGGGAGAGAATGCAAGAAGACAGAGACAGACAGACACCCAGAGACAGGGGAGACAAGGAGAGATAGAGGTAGGGAGAGCCAGAGTGTCAGAGTCAGACAGACAGGAGAGAGCATGAGAGAGACAGGAACACGGAAAGAGAGAAAGTTAGTGGTAGAGACAAAGGAAGCAGGAAACTGAGACGGAGATACGTGGAGAGAGGGGGAGAGAGAGATTGAGAGACTGACATGGAGGAAGATGGGGGAGAGAGACTCCAGGGGAGACGAAGAGGGATACTCTGTCTGAGAGACATTCAGTGGGACCCAGGGAAGAAGAGGTCCTCATGAAGCAACAGAGAGAAAGAAAAGACGTTGGGTCAGTGAGAGAAGAGGAAGCAGCCTGGGACAGAGAATGGGTCCAAGATCAGAGGCCCCAGTGGGTGGGAGAGTGGAGTTTCCAGGGAACACAGAGGGCAGGCATGAGGGCGATGGCATGGCAGGCTGGGCAGGCAGGCTTCTTCCTTTGATCTCAGGAAGTCCTGCCCTTGTCTAGCTCTAGTCCCTCATGCTGTCCCCTACCAGTTGGGTTTCTCCTCCTGGGTTCCCTGAGGCACATTTGTCAAGGTGCTAGTTGGCGTGCGTGTCAGTCACTGCGTGTCAGTGGATCATGGCATGTCTGTGAGAGAGTGAGCATTGGAGGTGTGTGTGTGTGTGTGTGTGTGTGTGTGTGTGTGTGTGTATCAGCCTGTCAGCTTGTCACCCTGTCAGCAGCTGCCTGCCTGTGTCAGGGTGTGTGAGGAGCGTTTTTTGGGCAGACCCCGCACCTTGCCGCGCTGTTTCAGCACTGCGGACAGCTCCCAGCCCACTCCTGAGGTGGGGGCCAGCCATTCGTTCCACCCACAGGAAATTTAAAATATCCCAAGAGCAGGAGAGGGTGAGAAGGTGGAGGTGGGCGTACGTCCCCACATGACTGTCTTGTGTATGTCTGTCTTTGCCTGGGTGTCGCTGGGGCCTGTGCATTTGTGTGCTGAGATGGCTCTGGTGACCCCTTCGCTGGAATTGTGTTGACTTCGTTACTCCTTTCTGTGGACACTGAGAGACCCAGACGGAGAGAGAACAGATAAAGACAGAGAGCCCTGGCCCCTGTGGCTCAGCTGGTTGGAGCATCATCCCATAACCCGAAAGGTTGCTGGTTTGATTCCTGGTCAAGACACGTGCCTGGGTGGCGGGTCCTTTCTCTGGTATTGGTGTGTATGGGAGGCAACCAATTGATGTTTCTCTCACATCAATCCTTTTCCCTCTCTCTAAAATCAATAAACACGCCCTTGGGTGAGGATTAAAAAAAGAAAAAGAAAAGCAGAGACAGAGCCAGGGAGATGGAGAGATAGAGACAGAGGCTGAGAGATGGGGAGATAGAGACAGAGGCTGAGAGATGGGGAGAGAGACGGAGGAAGATTGAAAGAGAGATGCAGAGAGAGAGAGAGAGAGAGAGACATCGAAGGGAATAAACAGACACCAAAAGGCATAAAGAGCGAGACCTGCGGAAGCACAGTCTGCATGGCACCCCTGGGGGGTCTGCAGGTTGGCCGTGTGGCAAGGCTGTGCTAGGGGCGTCGCGCTAACGGGCGTCTGGTCCACGCGATTTTGCCACTGCACAGGGAACAGCTTTGGGGTGTGATGGTGTGCCGGCGTGGGCGGTGTGATTGGCTGTGCTTCCTCTGCTGGGTGACTGTGTGGGCCGCTGTTTGTGTTTCTGGGTTCTGGGGCTGGGCCTTGTGGCTCCTGCCGCGGAAAGCGCTGCCAGTGGCAGAGTGTGGGCTTCCGGGGGTGGTGGGTCTGTGATGGAGGGGACGGGTTGTGTGCCTGAGGGGGAGGGGTAACTTCATCCTGTTCTTCCCCTGCCACCCCCTGGTTACCATAGCAGCGGGGATGCTGAGGAAATCAATTAGCACTCAGTTAACCCTCCAGATGTGACCGGGACCCAGTGCGGGAAGCTGATGGCCTCCTGCGCAGGACTCGAGTTAAATGTTTGTGGAGGGTGCACCGTGTGCCGGCGCCTTTCTAGGCTTTGGGGATACAGCAGAGAACGTCAGTGAACGGAGATCACTGCCCGAGGGGAACTTGAATTTTAACGCGAGGAGGCAAATGGCAAAGAATAAACAAAATAAACCAGATGCTGAGTTAGAAGGAAGAAGACATAGAGCGGAGAAGGGGGTCGGGGTGCTGGGGTGGGGTTGGGGCAGGGATGGATTTCAGTATTAAAGAAGGTGGTGGGAGTGGGCCTCCTTGGAAAAGGTGGAGGAGCCCTGGCTGGGGCGGCTCAGTGGATTGAGTGCCCGGTCACCGGTTGGATCCCCCGTGTAGGGCACATGCCTGGGTTGCGGGCCATGTCCCCTGTAGGGGGCGCGCGAAAGGCAACCGCATGTTGATGTTTCCCTCTCTCCCTCCCTTCCCCTCTCTAAAAATAAATAAATAAAATCTTTAGAAAAAGAAAAAGAAGGTGTGGAGTTTGAGAACCAGAAGAAGTAAGGGGCTGAGCCTGGAGAAAGTGTCCTCAGCGGAAGGAAAGGCCCTGAGGCACGAGCAGGCCTGGTTGCTCAAGGAACAGTGAGGAGGCGGATGTAGCTGCAGTGAGAGAGCAGGGGGGCGGGGGTAGGAGGCCAGGAAGGGGCGGGGCCAGGAGGCATGGGGGCTTTATGCGCCCCTGGACTCTGGCTTTGATCCTTGGTGAGATGGGAGCCCTGTGAATGCAGGGAGCAGAGGAAGGAGCCGTCCTAACTTCGGTTGTATCGGAATCACTCAGGTTGCTGCTCTTTAATGAACCTCAGCTGTTTCTGGGCTTGTTTCTGTCAAATGGGGATAATGAGAGGGGAGGGAGGAACTGCCTCTGAGGATGGTTTCGATAATTAAATGAGACTACAGAACCTGGGAGGGAGGGGGCGCTCCAGCAACTGGGTGGCTAATAGGCAAGGTATCTGGTGATTCTGGGGAGGGGCCTTACGCTGGCTGTACTGCTCCTGCCCACTCAGGAAAACTCTTCAGGTGAAGATAGTTGATGACGAGGAATATGAGAAGAAAGATAATTTCTTCATCGAGCTGGGCCAGCCGCAGTGGCTTAAGCGAGGGATTTCAGGTGAGGGGTGAGGGGTGGGCTGTGGGAGAGGTGGAAGGTCCGGGGTGCGGGGACCCTTGGGGAATCAGTGGCGGGCGCTCCTTCAAACTCGTGCGTCTGAGCTGCCCGGGGAAGTGATCTCACTTTCTCTCTCTCTGTCTCTCTCCAGCTTTGCTGCTCAATCAAGGTGAGTGGAGTTACCTCCTGGCTTTAACTAGAGAGGGGAGACGCTGGAGGGAGCGTCTCAGGGCAGGGTCGTGGCCTCAAGCTACTCTTCCAGGTCAGGTGTGAGGCAGGTCAAAGGTGAGAGAAAGGGAGATGGGGGCTGGGTGTGGTTTGGAGCCGGCCTTAGAGTTGGTGGATCCAGGTGAGTTTGGGGTTACAGCTGGGAGTTCGGGGGCCAAGATCATGTTTTGTTTGTAGTTGATGTTGGAGGGGGATGAGTCATAGAATCTGATCTGGATTTGTGGTGGGGTCAGAGGGAGTCGGGCTTGGGGTTTTCGTAGGACCAGGGTGGGGTTAGGATTTGAGATCAGGATTAGGACTGGGTCCAGGTTAGAGTTAAGATGGAAGTGGATTTCTGGGTTTACAATGAGAATTGGGGCCAGATTCCGATGTTGGGGTGAGAGCTGGGGCTAGGGTCAGTGGGTTGAAGATGGTGAGAAAGTAGAATTGGGGTTTGGGGTTAGAATTAAGGCTGGACTCAACATTGTCATAGTCAGGGTAAGTAATGCAAGCTGCGGTGACAAGTAGGCCCCGAATCCCAGTAGATGAACACAAAAGTCATTTCTTGCTTGGGCAGAGTTTTCTGAGAGTGTGGCTGGCTGGTGGGTGGGCTTTCTTCTGGGAATCAGGGTTGGGTTGGTGCTGGGCTTGAAGCAAAGGATCAACATACTTTAGGGAGATAAGTGACTTCAGGGCCAATTATAGGAGGTCTAGGTTCAAGATTTGTCCCAAATTGGGTCTCCCCATCTTTCTCCAACCCCTCAAGCATACTCTAGGATGTTTTCAAACTTGGGTAGAGAGAGTAGGCCTCCTCCCTCAGGGGTGGTGATGATGTTGATGATGTTGATGATGATAATAAAGAAAATAACATTTCTGACTATCACATACCAGGCACTGTTCTAAACACTTCACGTGAATTAACACTTTTAACTCCTACAACCCTCCTGTGAGGCAGCACTCAGTCTCTAGATATGAACACTGAGGCACAGAGAGTCCAGAGCATTGCCCAAGGTCACACAGAGCCCAACCATAGGGAACCCCAGAGCCCACAAACTGAACTTCAGGGCTCAGCCCCGGGAGCTGGGGCTCACACTGGGGGCGGTGGTGGTCAGAAAGGAGGGTGGGGCAGGCTGTAGGGGGTCACCAAGGAGGCTCCTCAGAGGACACAGATGGATAGTGAAGGCATCACAGGCCCAGTTGGGCAGGCCTCCCTGGAGTCTTAACTCCCACCCCTTGTGCTGCAGGGGACGGGGACAGGAAGCTGACAGCGGAGGAGGAGGAGGCTCGGAGGATAGCAGAGATGGGCAAGCCGGTGCTTGGGGAAAACTGCCGTCTGGAGGTCATCATCGAAGAGTCATATGATTTTAAGGTGATTTCCTGGGGTCTCACTTCCTTGGAGTGTTGCCTGAGTCATTTCCTTGGAGAATCTAAGAGGGGATGGACTATGAGCATCACAAGGAAGGGACAACCACGGGTCTGAAGCCATCCCCCAGGTCCCTCCGTTAGCACCATGGACAGCTCAGCCTCCCAGCCTGGTTCCAGGGAGTGGCAGGTCGGGGATCCCTGCGCATGAGGTGTGGGCCCCCAACCCCAGTCCCTCGTGGGACCCTGTGGGATGGTCACCAGCAGTGACATCTTCCCCCTCCTTTCATCCCCAGAACACCGTGGACAAACTCATCAAGAAAACGAACTTGGCTTTGGTGATTGGAACACATTCATGGAGGGAGCAGTTTTTAGAGGCCATTACGGTGAGCGCAGGTAAGTGGGGAGGGAGGAGAGAGAGAGGGGAATAGGGTGGCAAAGAGAGACGCAGAGTGGAATGAATGGAAAGACAGAGGGAAGAGGGACAAGGAGAGAAAGGACAGGCAAGACACAGGGACACAGGGAGGGCGGGCGAAAAGGAAAAGACAGAAAGACACAGGTGCAGGAGGAAGAAAAGGTAGGGAGAGGTACGAGCAGGAGAGACCGGCACACAAAGAGAGGCGCACAGAGAGTCTGGGAGACAGACAGAGATGCAGAGAAGGGGGAGAGATGTAGTCCGGAAACAGCAGAGTGCAGGGAGGAAGACACAGGGAGGAGGGGCAGCACAGTGGGAGGAGGTGTCCCCGCCCAGGCTTTCTCTGGGTGTCTGGTGATTAGAGGGTGGAAACAGGTTAAATGGCAAGGCCTCCCCAGACAGAGCCTGGGCTCTTCTGTTGCCATGGAGACGGTCACCACAGCTCCCAGCTCTCCCCACCCCTGTGCAGTTCCCACCCTCCCTAGGCCTCAGATGGCTTCTCACTGCCCCCCTGTGGCCAGAGACACTCTGACACTTGGATCGCAGATAGTCCCTTGTGGTGCAGATGGGGGAAACTGAGACACGGAGACCGAGGAGGGACAGGCCTGAAGTCCCACAGGGAATCCAGAAAGGGATGAAGTGGCACTCGGGGCTTCTGTCCCTTACACAACATCAGTTCTCCTTCAGGGAGGCCTTATCTGGTGAGAACTGAAAACACAAGGAATTGTGGTGGGAAAGAACCTGGTCAGCGGTGGGATCAAAAGAAACCAGGCTTCGGGGGTAAAAGCTACCAGGTAGTAGGCCTAGAGACTCAGATTGGACGCCCGAGAGAAGTGAAGTGGCCTCTCCCTCTGAAGTCATGTTCTTTGACATCTATTTCTGAGGGATCCCAGGACCCGGCCCTATGCAGGACAGAGATGGGGACAGAGATGACCATGACACCTCGGCCCTGTTCTCACAGAGCTCACAGTCCAGTGGGGGAGACAGACCTGTCACAAGAGAGTGACAGCCCAGAGTGGGCAGGGCTAGGATGGGCACCTCAGGGAGCTGCAGGGGTGTGTGACCCAGCTTGAAGGTCAGGGAGGGCTTCCTGAAGGAGGAGACTTCTGAGCTGTCTTCATATGGAAATAAGAGTGTGTTCTCTATACTTTGACCTTATCCGTGTCTCCCTGTGGTCCGTTAGGGGTGCACTCAGTGGCAAACAACAGAAAACTCAACCACAAGTGGCTTAAGCACACAACCTTTTCTCGAAGAAGAAAAAGAACCTGCAACAGGCAATAGTTAGCAGCAGCTTAGTAATGTCACTCAACGCCCAGGCTCCTTCTTCAGTTCTCTTTCCGTTGCTCAGCTCTTGCCCTCATGGTTGCAAGGTGGCTGCTGCACCTCCAGGTGTCGAGCCTATGTTCCAGGCAAGAAGAAAGAGGAAACAGAGGATCAGGAAGGGGCAGCACGTTTGCATTTCCAGCTTTAGTTTCCCATTCCATTTTACTTCGAGTCACAGAAAAAAACCTCATTCTTTGAGATGTAACATGCAGAACAGAAACCCACCCAGACCACTTAGTTAAACATTTACAAGTGGAGGCATTTATTTCTTTAACAAGGCAAGTGGCTAAGAAAGGGGCGAAAGGAGTATGTGACCTGAACTTCCGAGCCCATCAATCTCTTGTTGCCTCACCTGCCACCGGGTGTCCTCTGCCACGGACATTCTTAGGAGCCCTTGGGTTGAACCTTGGGGAATGGCTTCATATTTTGGTGGTTGGCCTGCATTTTGGTCCCTGACTTGGAAGTTCTGAGTGACTGGTCAGGAGTTACCGTGTCTTATCAGCATCCTGCCAGATGAAGTGCTTGGCAAGTGTGTTCACCGCTTTTCATTCAGCACTTTATGCTCCTCGGTTTAGGGCAAGGTAGGCAACAGGTCATTTGTGCCTTCCCATTACACAAGTCACTGCAGGTCAAAAGGTGGGTCAAATTTGGTCACAATAGATGACACTGACAACTCGGAGGATGAGGCATCCTTTACAGAGCTCAGGAAACACATTCCTCTCAGGGAAGCTAGAGCTTTCCAGAAACCTCCACTTATGCCTCATTGCCAGACTGGGTCACATGGCCCCTGCTGCAAGGGATTCTGGGAAAGCAAGTATTACGCTTAGGACCACTAGCTGCAAGGCACTTGGGGAGAGTGGATATTTTTATCTGAGGACATGGCTGTTGCTAGCCTTAAGGGATTCTGGGAAAGTGACTAATGTTAGCTGGGTGCATGGCTCGCTCTCCCTGCAAAGGACTCTGGGAAAGTGGGTACCTTTGGCTAAGCTTGTGGCTACCGTTGGCTGCAATGAATCAAAGGGAGTGAATATTTCTACCTTCAGGATACTTCTACCTGTGAATATTTATTTCTACATGGCTGTCAGTAGCTACAGAGGCTTCTGGGAAGGGGAATATTTGTAGGTAGGGATATGGCCACCCCTCGCAGCAAGGAATCCTGGGAAGCTGAACATGTTTAGCTGGGCATACGGCCTGCCGCAGCTTTAAGGGATTCTGGGAAAGTAAATGTTTTTATCTAGGCCTATACATTCCTCTTGCTGCAAGGGCCTCTGGGCAAATGTTTTTAGCGGTGGACATGGCCACACCTAGCTTCAAGGGATTCTGGGTAGGCGATCCATTGTGTGGGACCCGCTGTCTGGAAGCTGAACAACACGGGGGCTGTAGTCAAGGCAGGAGGCGTGGGCATGTGCCCCAGCTGGGTCGTGTGCCCGCAGGGGACGAGGAGGAGGAGGAGGACGGGTCCCGGGAGGAGCGGCTGCCATCCTGCTTTGACTACGTCATGCACTTCCTGACGGTGTTCTGGAAGGTGCTGTTCGCCTGCGTGCCGCCCACCGAGTACTGCCACGGCTGGGCCTGCTTCGGCGTCTGCATCCTGGTCATTGGCCTGCTCACCGCCCTCATCGGGGACTTGGCCTCCCACTTTGGCTGCACCGTTGGCCTCAAGGACTCTGTGAACGCCGTGGTCTTCGTGGCCCTGGGCACTTCCATCCCCGGTAACCCCCCGGGAGACCCCTCAGTGGGGTAGGGCCTCAGACAGGCCAGGCAGCGAGACAGGTGCTGCAGAGATAAGGTGGTGGACCCCTGCAGAACTCGGAGCGGGGGGCAGTCCCTGAGAAACAGCCTGGTGGCGCACATGAGAAACTAGACTGGGGTCTCCTGGGTTCACTCTGTGAATGGAATCCTTCCCAAAAGCCACCAGGTGGCATGTCCCATAGAACTAAGATGGTGGGAGCCAGTAGAAGCCAGAGGATGCATTCCATAGAAACAAGATTCATTTCCCCTCTGGCCTCTCTCCCCACCCCCACCAAGAAACCAGGTGGAAGGTTCCATGGAACTATGTTGATGTGCATGATAGGAACCAGGCCAGTGAATTTGGAGGCTTTCGTGAAGATGTGGGAGCAGAATAGAAACCAGAGGTTGAAGGAGGGGTGCCATGCAAATAAGAGAATGGGGTTTCAGAGGCTACAGCTTATGTCCCCCAAAACACAATGGCCAAGATCCCCGCTTCCCAAATAAACCCGAGTGAGAGTCCCTCAGAAACCAGGAGGCCGAGCCTGGAGTTCCTACGGGAGTAGGGAGACCGGGTGGGTGGGCAGGCTGCTGCCTTTGTTTTCCACATCAGTGTGTCCGCAGGTGGGGTGGCGCTGCCCGTCCAGAAGGCAGGAGGTGGGCCCTGTGGGAAGCAGCCGCTGAGGATTGGTTGGCTTTCTGACACCTGGTCTCCATACCAGAGACCTCAGTTATTAAAGATGTTCAGGAATTGGTGCAGGCAATGGAGACCAGGCCGCTGCTGCACGGAAACGATGTGGGGAATCGACAGGAAAGGGGTTGCATAGGGGTGGGTCCTAACACCTCTTTTGTCCAGCCTGGTGGCAGTGCCGTGATTGGGCCATAGACAAATAGGCAGTGGGGTCATGGGAAGCAGAGAGTGATTCCCTTTGAAAGCAGGCAGCAGGCTCCATAGAGTGGGGAGAATGGGTCCCTCAAAAATCAGGCAATGAGTCCCACAGAAAGTAGACAGTGGGTCCCACAGAAAGCAGGCAGTGGGTCGCATGGAAATGAGGCCACGTGCCCCACAGAAAGCAGGCAGTGGGTCCTGTAGAGAGCAGGCACAGGGACCTTGACTCTTGGGTGGGGTCAAGGCCTCAAGCCCTTACCACAGTCTGCCCAGGGCTACAGGGGTGGGAGGCGGGGCCTGCATCACGCCCCGCACCGAGTCTGGATCACCTGGACACAGGGATGGTGTGGGTCTTGTGGAAAGCAGGCGACAGGGACAGATGGACACCAAGCCCTGGGGGTGGCCCCCTGGAGCCCTTCTGACCCGCGCGCGTCTCTGCTCCCGCAGACACATTCGCCAGCAAGGTGGCTGCGCTGCAGGATCAGTGCGCGGACGCGTCCATCGGCAACGTGACCGGCTCCAACGCGGTGAACGTGTTCCTGGGCCTGGGCGTGGCCTGGTCGGTGGCCGCGGTGTACTGGGCGGTGCAGGGCCGCCCCTTCGAGGTGCGCACCGGCACGCTGGCCTTCTCCGTCACGCTCTTCACCGTCTTCGCCTTCGTGGGCATCGCCGTGCTGCTGTACCGGCGCCGGCCGCACATCGGCGGCGAGCTGGGCGGCCCGCGGGGCCCCAAGCTCGCCACCACGGCGCTCTTCCTGGGCCTCTGGTTCCTCTACATCCTCTTCGCCAGCCTGGAGGCGTACTGCCACATCCGGGGCTTCTAGCGCCCCCCGCAGAGACTCGGCCTCCCCACCCCCACCCCTGGGAGACGGCGGCACGCGCGGCTCCTCCGGCCTCCTCGCCTGGGGCTCGGCCTCCCTGCCTCCTGGGAATTGACCATGTCCCCACCAACAGCCTTCTCCCTTCCCCTCGGGAGCCTGCCCAGGTCCTCCTACCAGTCACCCACAGCTCCTACCCATCCCCGTTAGTTTCCATCTGCGCCCCGGGGGAAATTTCCACCTGGACGTCCGTCCTCTCGGTGACCCTCTGGAGAATCTACCATCTCTCTCCCTTAGATACCCAACCTTGACTTTCCTCTGGAGGACCCATCGCCGCCGCGGCTGCGGATGGACCTGTGTGCCCCAGGCCCTCAGAACGTAGCCCTCCCTGGGGCACCTTGAAAGAGGCCGATCCTCCCAGGGTGGCGCGGGTTTCAGCCCTTTGCGCAGCCTCCAGGGCGCAGGATTCAGCCGCCAGGGTGCGGGCACAGAGAGGGCCACGCCTTCCCTGATTTCTCCACTCAGGCCCTTGGGAGGACGCTAATTCTCGAGGCTTGGAGAAGGGAGGGGAGCAGTTTGGGGTTTCTGAGCTGGGGGTGGGGGGGGTATATTTGGGACCTGCAATTTCTCACATTCCAGCGCTCCCCTCCACTACCTCTGAGGGCCCCGCCACGCCTTCGAGGGGGGCCTGTGTGTATATAGTGTGTGGGGGAGGGGGGTCGCGGGAGGGTGCATGTCTTGGGGAAAGGGGGTGACAGACTTTTCCTTTTGAGAGGGCAGCAGACTCCCCCAGCCATGAAAACAGACTTTGGGGAGGAGGCCGCGAATCAAAGGGAGTCCAGCCATCTTCCTCGACAATCTAGAAGGCTCATTTTGCCCTCAGTGCCAGCCAATCCGGGCAGGACCCTCGAAGAGGAGACCGAGGGTCCCAGAGGACCAATGCTACAAGCCAGCAAATGCTGCCACATCTCTGCCTGATGGGGAGCAGGGGCGGGTGGGAGGGTGGGACTGGGACCAGGGTGTCTGGGTGGGCATTTTTAACTTTGGAAGCCACCCATCTGTTGGTAGGCCATCTGCATTTTCTTACTGTTGATGTTTCCCGCCCAAAGGACACCCTTGGGGCGTGCTGCCCACTTCTGGGGAGCCTGAGGATGACCCTGCAACCCCCTAATACCCTGCTTCCCACGGGTTTTTAGCGTCCTTTCGTCCTGTCGTGCAGCGGCCCAGCATCCCAGGCCCGTCCCCTGCTCCCCTTCTCTCCTCGCAGCTCATCAGCACCAGTCGCTGTCTCTTTTCTCTGTAATTTCTGTAAAAGTTGCCATAAAACTTTGAAATTCTGCCTGGGAAACGAGCCCTCCCGTGAGAAGTTGGGATTCTGGAGGAGGGAGCTAATGAGGTCTTGGAGATTTCCGCAGCCGTGAAATAGACCAGGTAATGTGGGTTTTCCAGGCACCCCCGTCCTCCGCAGGACACACCCACGCGCACCACCAGCCTCACTGAAGGTCCACAGGCTTCCCCAGCCACGCCCCCACCAATCACCGCGGAGCTTTCCTAGCCACGCCTCCATTCCCTCAGCCACAAAATATTCCTCTTTACAGGGCATCCTGGGAACTCAAATTTGCCTGAGCAGGAGCTGGGGTTGATGGGGGTTTCCTGAATAAAGCAATTGACTTTCTCAGAATGCTGGAGAAGGGGGAGAGGTGTGTGTGTGTCTCCAGATAAAGGGAGGGCACAGCCTGCAGAAAGATGAGCGGACTTGTGAATTACAGGCTGTCTCGTGCAAGTGGTTAGCATGAACGGAGTGCAGGGGCTCGAAGAGTGAAAAGGCCTCAAGAGGACCAATTATGATAGACCTTGTCAGCCACGCTAGGAAGCTTGGAATTTAGCCTAAGAGCAACGGCGAGCTTTGGAAGGGATTTCAATGGGGCGTGGGGGCAGGGCAGGCAATTGATACCTGATTTACGTTTTCAAACGTTCCTTCTGGCTACCTGTGAGACTGGAGGCTGGGCGATCAGCGGGGAGGCTGCAGCGGCTGAGGAGGGGGTCCTGGAGTCGCGTGGTGGGAAGGAAGACAGTGACAGGGGGTGGTTTCGAAAGAGAAAGGATAGGGACCCTGGCGGGAGAGCGATGGTGCCCCCGGGTAGACTAGCCAGGGACAGTTTAACGAAAGGGATTTTAAAAGGTGCGCAAGGTTCAACCGAGGAAAACAAGAGGGAAGGTGCAGTACCCGGGGCTAGCAGTAGAGGGGGCGGTTACCACCCTGAGCCTGAAAGTGTGAGCGGAGCCGCCTGAACTGTGGAAGCTGCGGCTGCAGACACCGCCACCCCCGCTCAAGCAGAAGCCAGAGGTCAAGAGAGGTAAATAGGCCTCAGCTTCTCGGGAGGCAGAGCAGGAGGGGGAAAGGTGGAGAGTCGATCTGGGAGAGGAGCCGTGGGGAGAGTTTTCAGAGCGTGAGGTCTTTCCTGAGCGTGGGGAGTGAAGGTAGAGTGAGCAGGAAGAATGGGCTTGAGAATATGCAGTATTCCGGCGGGTACGTGCTGAGGGCGAGATGCCTATGGGACACCCAGAGGAGAGCTCAGGGAGGGGACGCCTGGAGCTCAGAGACGGGGCTGCGCTGGAGAGAGGTTTGAGATTTGTTGGCCACGGGGTGTCACCGAACCACGGGAGGAGGTAGGGCTGCCCAGGGAGAGGGCGTAGTGTGAGAAGGGTAGGAACAGTGCCCTGAGGGGCTCCAGCATCTAAGGGGCACATGGAAGATGGGGGACCTTTCCATGGAAAGGGACTCTGCAGAGAGGTAGGTGGGGACCTGGGGCACACAAAACTAAGAGACAGGGTCACAATCTGCTGAGAGGCGGAGTGGGATGAAGGGCCAGAAGTGACGCTGAGAGGCCGTGGGGGGCAGAAGTCAGGCTGATCTAGAGTGAGGAGGGAGTGGCAGTTGGGGAAACTGAGTCAGAGTGTGTAGACCACACTTCGGAGAATCTTTTTTTAATGAACTATAGAAATGATCCCTGAAAGTATAGTCTTTGGAGAATCTTTCTTTAAAGATTTTATTTACTTGTATTTTTTTATTATTTTTTAAATATTTGTTTATTTATTTTTAGAGGGGAAGGGAGGGAGAAAGAGGAGAGAAACATCAATGTGTGGTTGCCTCTTGCGTGCCCCCTACTGGGAACCTGGCCTGCAACCCAGGCATGTGCCCTGACTGGGAATCGAACCAATGACCTTTCGGTTTGCAGGATGATGCCCAACCAACCAAGGCACACGGGTCAGGGCACACTTTAGAGAACCCTGAAGGAGAAAGGGGAGTTGCTGGAGGAAGATGGTGCATGAGCAGGCTTTCCCGCCAAGGTGGGGACAGGTGTGGAGCAGGGAGGCCTTGAGCACGAGGGCAGAAGGGCACTTGGGGGAGTGAAGTTTGTGGGACCCGAGCTGACAGCAGCTGGCGGTTTTGGAAAGCGCCGGGCACTATGCTGGGCTCTCCTCGGTGGGCACAGCCTCCCTCAGCCCTCCACCGATCCCAGCAATGACTCCCTGTGCACAGGTGGGAAACTGAGGCTCAGAGAGGTGAAGGGCAGAGAGGGGAGACGGAGCAGAGAGAGGATAGAGGTCCAGGGTGCACAGTGGGACAGTGACTTCCTCCAGCGGCGTGGAGGCAGGGAATGTGTGAGCCAGCGGCGGGGAGATGAGTAAGGTCTCAGCCGCAGCGCTGGGTGTGCCCAGAGCCTGGGGTGTGGCCGAGATGAGGGACTTCACAGATGTCCCTTCATCCCACCCCGAACGCCGGGATTCCCACCTGGATGAAGGAGCTCCCAGGGTGTCAGCTGGGGAGTGATGTGCATGATTTGTCATGGGAGGCAACAGTAGTGTGGAGATTTATTTCCTCTGTGCCTCGGGGACTGCGTCCGGACAATGGAGACAATGATACCGATGGGACGAAGGGTACCTATTTCACAGGGCTGTCGTATTAAGTCAGAATCTAATCTATATCATTTATTAGAACTATGTGTAACGTATTAAAGTCTATATGTTCTTATTCTAATTACACTCTCTATATATTGGACCAATATCTGGCACACAGTGAGAGCTGAGGGGTGCTCCTACTTGCTTGTCCGCTTCCACATCCCATATTCTCTGTCTCTTCCACACACACTCACACACACACACACACATGCGTGTGTGCACACACAGCCCTCTGCTCACCATCCCAGAATGAACAGCCTCAGTAGGACAGAGAAACGCAGAGGCCCCGTGAACCTGCTTTACTACCCAAGTCCCAGCTGCTGGGTCACCAAACCCAGGGACAGCTGGACAACAGGGACTAGCCTGTCTCTTTCCCTCCAGCCCCTGGGGGTTTCTAATTCACTTTACCCACTGCGTGTCTGCTCCGTGCCTGGCGCTCTGCTGGGGTCACGACCATGACCCACATGTCCCTGTTTTTCCCAGGAGCACAGCACACTGGGGGACCAGCCCAGACAGGGTGCGAGGTGGTGGCCAGGTTGGGACTTGGGAGGGCGAGGACTCTGTAGCAAGACCCCCGGAGGAAGCAGGAGGTCCCGAATTGGGTGAGGCGAGTGTGAGGAAGAGATGTGAACAGAGGGGGTGCAGGGACAAGGGCTGGCTCAGCAGCCAGGGCTGGCAGTCAGGGGTGTCACCCTTAGTCTGAGGGACAAGCGGAGGCAGTGACTTCCAGAACTAGGAGACGTGTCTGTCTGTAAGCCCTAGTAGGGCTTCCTATGAATGCTTTATTAACAGACCTGAATAACAGGGGTCCAAAACAATTGCGGTTTAAATAACATGAACACATTTCTCTTGTGTAACTGCATCTTGTGTGGCAGCCGCTTCACGAGGACAGCAAGATGCCCAGTCTCTTCTATCTTCTTGTTCTGACATTGCAAGCGAATGGCCCTCATCAGTCTGGTCCCAGGTGGCGCAGCTCCAGGGCGTCGCTGCAGCCAGCAGGGTGGAGACGGGAGGAGAGGGCCAGGACCCCCGTCCTCGGTGAGCTTTTCACCAGCAGCTCGGCGTCCTCCTGCACCTCCGTTACCAGACCTGAATGGCCACACTTAGCCTCTAGAGGAGCTGGGAGAAGAAAGGACAAGTTTTTAATCCGCAGTCACCATGCTAGAAGTCGTAGAGGACTTTTAAGGAAAGGCAGCAGATGAGATGTTGAAGGACAGTGAACAGCCTCTCCTGCCAAAGGTCTGAAGGGACAGAGGTGATGCTCAGAAACCCTAACCAGTCAGATTATAGGCACCGGACAAAGTCGCCGCTGAAATTCATACCGAAGAGCCCCAGGACCTTTGCATCACCAGCTCCAAGATCCAAGTTCCCAGCTGGAACCAATCCTGACCCTCTGACTTTCCGCAGTCTGTGAAATCCGTATTTCCTCAGCCTCCTCTTCCCAAATGGTTCCCCAGGCCTTGGTCTGTTTCCCCCAAATAAACCTGCAGCCTGAGACTCCCCTCCCCCAACTTCCTCTCCCTCACCCACCTTTCCCTGACCCTCCAAGCATCCTGCTTGGGTATCTGTTTCTACATAACAAACACCACCCTAAAACTTAACGGCTTAAAACGACAAGTTCTTATTCTCTCTCACCGGGGACTCACAGGAAGGCAGTCAGGTGTCAGCCGAGGCTGCAGTCACGTGATGCCTGGGGGAACTCACTCACCTGCCCGACCGACAGCTGGTGCTGGCTGCCAGCTGAAAGCTGGGGATGTTGAGCCAAGCCCGCGTCTTTCTGAGCAGTTTCTGTTTCTCTCTTTCTTTGCGTTCTGTCTCTGCACAGCTGACTCTCCCTCTGTCTCTGTTTCCAAAGGTCTGTCTCTTCTTGTCCCTGTCTCCCTGTGCCACCCATTGCTCCCTGTCTCTCTCTCTCTCTCTGCTTTGTTTCTCATCTGTACCTTTACCCCCCTTCTCTGTTTCCAAATGTCAGTCTCCCCACTGCTGTGTGCGCGTGCACCTTTGTGTCTAGGCCTCTGCATCAGTTACCTGTTGCTGAGTAACAAGCCACCCTTGACCACGGCTCTCATCATCCACTTGGGGTTGGCTGAGGCTAGAACCGCTGCCTTCCTTTTTGGAGTTTGCACCAGAACGTGCAAGATGCTACCGCTTGTGGCCAGCAGGGGGCGCTGTCTGTGGTCTAGGCCCCTCCCCCTCTTCCTGTGGCGGGGGGTCCCCCCTTCCTCCCTTTCTGGTCTAGGCCAACTTCTTAACAGCGCAGTGGCCGGCTCTAAGAACCACAGTGGAAGCTGCAAGGCTTCCGGTCACTTCCGCCATATTCTGTGGGTCAAACCAGTCACACAATTCCAGGGGGTGGAAATGGACGCCACCTCTTGATGGGCAGAGCGCGTGCCTGGAGGGAGGGGAGGAATTTCTGGTGGCAGTTCATGGCCCAATGATGGGCGTCCCCAAAGGTATCCATGTCCTAGCCCCGGGAACCTGTGGCTGTTACCTTATATGACAAAAAAGAATTTTGCAGGTGTCGTGAAGGAGCTTGAGATGGGGAGATTGTCCTGGATGATCTGAGGGGACCATAAATGTGGTCACGTGGAGCCTTATATGAGGGGGACAGAGGGACATTGTAGGACATACAGAGGAGGCGGCCAGGGGAGACGGGCTGGAGGTTTGAAGACGTGGGCCTTGAAGGTTGGAGCCAAGTGGCCACAGCACTGTCCCGGCCCCCAGAAGCTGGAAGAGGCAGGGACCAGACCCCCTATGGGGTGGCCAGCCTTTGGGCATCTCTGGGCCACACTGGACGAAGAAGAGCTGTCTTGGGCCGCACATTAAATACACAAACACTAACGAAAACTGACGAGCAAAAGAAGAGGTTTGAAGTAAATGGACGATTTTGTGCTGGCCGCATTCACAGCCATCCTGGGCCGCAGGCAGCCAGCGGGTCGGGGGCTCGACATCCCTGTGAGAGGGAGTACGGCCCTGCTGATGCCGACTGTGGCCCGTGGGGACCGATTATGTGTGTGTGGCTTCCGGAGCTGTGAGAGCATACATTTGCCTTGTTCTAAGCTGCTGAGTTTGTGCTGATTTGTTACAACAGCCCCAGGAAACTTCAACTCCATCTTTACAGCTAACCCAGCACTGCCTCTTGCCTCTTGGTTCTCTGTATCTCTACATCCTGAAACCTTTTTAGAAAATACCATGGTAAAATACACAACATACAATTTGCCGTTTCAGCCCTGACCAATGTGGTTCGGTTGGCTGGCCATCGCTTCGCAAAGCAAAAGGTCACCGGTTCGATTCCCAGTCAGGGCACGTGCGCGAGGCAGCCGAGTGATGTTTCTCTCCCTGCCTTCCCCTCTCTCTCTAAAAATAAAGTCTTTATAAAAACGACCATTTTAAACATTTTCAAGTGTACATTTCAGCGGCATTTAGTCCATTCTCAGTGTTGTGCAGCCACCACCTCGGTCTAGTTCCAGAAATTTCCATCACCCCCAAAGGAAACCCTGCACCCATCAGCACTCACTCCACATTTCCCCTCCCCCAACCCCTGGCCACCACCAACCCACTTCCTGTCTCTGTGGACCCGCTTGTTCTGGAAGGTTCAAGTAAGCAGAATCCTGCTATACCTGGCCTTTGGCGTCTGGCTCCTTTCCCTGAGCTTAATATTTCTGTGGTCCCCCACTAGGTGGCAGCGTGGGCCAGCGTTTCTTCCTTTTCATGACTGAGTAATATTCCCTGGTACAAAGCTACCACATTTTGCTTATCTGTTCTTCTGCTGATGGATGCTAAATCTTGACCTCTTGTGTTTATTTCTGTTTCTTCCTTTGTTTTTTTCTTTGCCACGTCTCACGTGCTCACAGCATTTTAGGTTTGGAAGGTATTTAGTTAATGAGGGTTCTCCAGACAAACAGAACCAATTGGATATGCGGACGGATAGATAGATAGATAGATAGATAGATAGGGACTTGTTTTTTTTAATTGGCTTGTGCAGTTGTGGGGGTCGGCACGTCCAAATTCTGCAGGGCAGGCCAGCAGGCTAAGACAGCTGTTGCAGCTGCTCAAGTCCAAGCACAGCCTGGGAGCAGAATTCCCTCTTTCTCAGGGGACCTCCGTCTTTGCTCTTCCGGCCTTCAACTGATTGGGCGAGGCCCACCCACCTTCTGTAGAGTCATCTGCTTCACTCATTTAAATGTCAATCTCATCTGAAAAATACCTTTGCAGCAACGTCTGGATTGAAGCGTGACTAACCATCCAGGCACCAAGTGGAGATAGGCAATTCGCCATCACAGGGGGGCCTTGTCTCCCCTTGCGCCCTCTCTCTGCCCACCCCCACATCCCTGCCTGGCCACTGTCTTAGGCTGAGCTCCACAGAAGCCAGCCTGAGGCAAGGATGGGGGACAAGTGGTTTATTTGGGATGGGACTCTGGGAGACACTGAAGGGGAGACAGGGAAGGAAGCCATTAAGGGCTGTGCAGACAGACTGGTCACCTCTTGCGGGCAATGGGCCCCGCTGGGGATTGGGTAGGACCCACTCTGGGTGCCCAAGTGTGGCATTTAGCCACCAGCCCCTGGAGGCTGACAGGGGAGGCTGCTTTGGGGGTTGACCCCCAGCGCTCCCCACCCCCGCTGCAGGGCACACTGGGGCAAGGGTGGCAGCTGCCCAGATCAGGACTGCTGTTGGGTCACAGGGGCCTGGGTGGGGCACCTGCTACCCACACACCTCTCGGCCTCCCTGTTGCAATGGGAAAATGCACGGACACCAATGCAGGGGGGGCGGGGGGGAGCACGACCACGCCGGGTCCCCCCCTTTCCTGGCCACACGCCTCCAGCAGAGCGCACAGCTCTGGTCCCTCCAGGGAACAGAAAAGGGCTGGCTCCTGAACCTCCTCCACATCCCGCCAGTCCCCTGAGGATTGAAGTCAGACTCCAGGGAGGACTTCCAGGCACTCAGGCTGTGGGAGAAGGGATGGGGGCTCTGTCCTCAGCACCCCCCAAGGTATTTGCTCTCTTTCCCTCTCCACCCGCCCCAGCCCTGCCCTCTCCCTCCCTGCAATTTTCTCCCCGGAGGTGGAGGGAAGGAAATGTCAGGGATGATGGATTGAAAAGGGGCAGCTGGGGTCAGCAGAGGAGGGACCGCAGGGCCGGAGGGGAAGAGGCACAGAAGGGGGAGGGGGAGGGGCCACAGAAGAAAACAGAAACAGAGATGGAGACGGAATGAGCGGAGAGGGACTTAGGCACGCAACGCGGAGGGAGACGGAAGGGAGGGAGGGAGTGCAAGGCCAGGGATGCGGCCGGGGGTTTGAAGTCGCCCTCCAGCCCCGAGGGCGGCACAAAGCCAGAGAGAGGGGCCGCCTGGGACGTGTGGAGAGCAAACCAGAGATTAAAAGGCCTTGGGGCCAACAGTGACAGTCGGGACCAGAGCAGGGTGAGGTGGGGACAGGGAGACAGAGACAGAGACAGGGGCCCAGGGCTTGGGCCCAGAGAGGCAGAGAGATGGGGAGGGAGGGAGAGAGACAGGGTGGGCGCAGGGGGAGGGAGAGCGACTGAGAGAGATGCAGAACGAGAGAGATCATCCAAATTGAGACACAGAGAAAAAGATGGAGGGAGAGACACATGAGACAGACAGATGGACAGACAGACACACAAACACCCAAAACGGGGGGCGGGGGGAGAGTGGGGAGAGAGAGAAGGAGGAGCGGGAGGAGGAGGAAGAGACCCAGAGGCACAAAGAGAAACTGGCAGAGGAAAACAGACGTGGGGAAGGACAGGAAGACAGGAAGGGAGGGGTCTGGGATGCCCCTCCCCCACCCGGGTCAGGCGGGGTCCTCCTGGTGGCCTCTGCGGGCCGTGGCTAATGGTATGATTGCTTGGCGGGGCGGCAGGCAGCGGGTGACAAATGAGCCAGCCGAGTCGCCAGCGCCGGTGATGGATGGCCTGGGAGGCGTGTGGAGGGGCGGGAGCCGGGTGGGGGGATCCCACCAAATAAATATTTCCTCCTCTTGGAGCCGGGCCAGGCAGGGGGAGGGCCTGGGGGCTGGGGCGATGTGTCCGTGAAAGGTCTGGGCGGTGGGTAGGGGAGCGAGGGGCAGACACAGGAAGGCAGAAGCCCCGGGCCGAGGTGGGGATGGGCGGAGGACACAGAGGCCTAGAGACACCCAGAGACGGTGTGGGGGGACAGGGGAGGGAGAGAGAAAGAGCAAGAATGAGAGATGGACTGAGGCAGAGAGGAAGAGTCAGGGACAGACACACGAGACAGACAGACAGACACACTCAAGACAGAAATGGAGACCTGGAAGGCCCCTCACGCAGGATCCTCCTGAGCAGAGATACAGATCCGTGGAGAGTCCTGGAAGGAGGGAGGAGGGGCAGAGTGAGACCTGGTGATAAAGAGGGGAAACTGAGGCCAGGGCCAGCAGGGCCCAGAGAGAAGGCAGGAGGGGCCCTGAGCAGCTCCTCACTCACCCCTCAGCTCCCGAAGCCTCTGAGAACAGATCCTGTGGGTCCCTGGGGATCCCTGGGGATGAGGGGGACTGAGGTGGGCAAGAGGGTCCTGCCAGGGCCACCCAGACATCCGCAGCCACACTGAGAGGCACCTCTGCTGGGGAGACCTGGAAGGTTCCCCCTGGTGTATTCATGGAGGGCTCACTGGGGTGGGTATGGGTGGGGACTTCCTATCTCTATGGGGGTGGGGGTGCGGCTGGAGGGTGAGACCCCTCCCAGGGCCCCCGATCATTTGGGAGTCCCTTACTGGCACACAGGGCCCCCAGTGCCACCCTCACAGATGCAGCCACCCTGGGGTCAGCAAGCACTGGACCCAAACCTGTGCCCCATCTGCTCCCTCCCCTGGGACCCAAGGGTCTGAGGGTCCGAGGGCCATTTAAGGGTGATGGCTCAGCAGGGCAGAGGGGGCCTGAGGCCAGAGAGAGAGACAGAGAGAGACGGGCCTGCGCCTGTCACAGACACTCGGGTGCGGGAGTGCGAGAGCCCACTGCCCCTCCAGTCCTTCGCCTTCCCCGTCCATTTTTCTCTCCAACATCTGATTTTTTCCCTTCCCAATGTCTAGCTCTTCTCTTTAATTACAAAGATTTATGCCCGAGAGTCCAAGCCCCTCCTCCTCCTTGTTTTGGGGGCTGGAGGGGCCTTCTGTGCTCACAGCAATGGAACAAGGCACACCCCCACCTCCTCCCAGGCACACCCCCACCTTGGCCTCCCCAGACCCCCACCCACTTAAGGCACGGTCACCTCCGTCCCTCTGCCCACTCACCCCTCACTGGGACTATCACTCAGGCCACACTTCTTGTTTCCAGAATCAGCTTGCGTGAGGGGACCTCAGCGGACCCCCCCAGAACCCAAAGTGAGGCTGGGGGCCTAGACCCTCTGGTTGCCCACCCTGAACCTCAGCTGAGGGCCTTGGTATGGGGGGACACACAGGAGAGCTTTGCATCTTTAATTAAAAAGTGATTTAAATTAATTTTCTGCTCCAAAACCCCTATCTGGGAGGCCGGGTGCCTGTGGCAGTGATTAAAGGGCCCCCTTCCCCTCTGCCTTCCTTAAAGGGCCAGCGTCACCTGCGGGACAGCTGCATACAAGAGCTTCTGGGGGAGCACCAAGGCCCCCCAGAGTCCTGGCAGCCCTAAGTGTAACTGGTTCCCCTTCATCCCTGCAACCCAGGCTCATGGCTCATCCAGCCCATGGGGAGACCGAGACTCAGTCAGAACGGGAGGACCCGTCCTGCCCCCCCCCCAGCCCCCCACCTGCCCTCTCTCACTGGGCATTGCATCCATCCTCACATCAGCCCACTCGCCCCTGCCCTGGGCCTGGGCAGTTTTGTTTAATCTCTGCCAGAGGAGGGGTTAAAGGAGGAGCAGGTTGCCTCAGAGGTAGAGCTGTTTATGAGGGTTGTAAAAACGTCCTTAGAGCCCAGCAGGGGTGGCGCACTGCCTCCAGCCGCCTGCTCAGCCCCCACCTCTCTGTGCTTCTCTGAGCTCCCCCCCTCCCCCGGTCTGTGCTGTCCTCTGGGTCTCTGTTCCCTCCTCTGAGTTCCTGTTCTCTTCTCTCTGGGTCATTGTCTCCCTTCTCTTTGGCTTTCTCTCTCCGGACTGATGGTTTGAAGCATTTGGGGGGGTGGGTGCAGGTCAAGTATCCATTTATAAAAACGTGATGAAGACTATGGGCCATCTTCCTGGGGGGGGAAACGCAGAAGCACCAAGCCCACAGGTGTCCTGAGGCACATTTGCACAACCCCCACCCCAAGAAATCCAAGGGCACCAGAGGGCAAAGACCTGGCTCTCTTCTCCCCTTCCCCATCTCCTGCCCTCACAGGCCTGCAGGCCTAGAACACAGCAGGCCCATTCCTGCCCCAGGGCCTTTGCACATGCCGTTCCCCCTGCCTGAAATGATCTGCCAAATCGGCCTGGCTCTCTCACCCTCTTCATGCCTCTGCTTAGATGTCACCTCCTCTGAGGACTTTCCCTGTCCAGCTTATACACATCACCCCCACGTCCCCATCCATCCCCCTCCCCATCCCCCCCATCCCCACTCTGTTTCAGGGCCGCTAGTCACCCGTGGGCATGGTTGTATACTACACATTTATTGCCCTCCCTGTTCTCTCTCTCTGCCCCCTCCCCAGTACAAGGTCAGCACCAGGAGGCCAGGAAGTTTGCCTTTTGTTCCCTGCTGTACCCCCAGAACACTACCTGGCACGTAGTAGGTGCTCAGTAAGTTTTTGTTGCACAAATCTTTACCTCATTAGAACACCCGTTTCGAAGGCTGTCGGGGTCCCAGCCTCCTCCAGAAACCAGATGAAAGCTGCGGACCTTCTATCCTGCATCTTTATAGCCAGTCACATCACGCACCCTCAGTTTTGGGGATTCCCCAGATTCACTGAGGAGACTGCAGGTTAGAAACCTCCTCACCCGCAGGAGTCAAAAATGGGCAGAGGGTCAGGATGATGCCTCCCGACGCCTGGGCACCAACACAGGCTCCAACTCGGGCACCCCGCCCCCTAAACTCACCCCATGTTCAGACAGAAACAACGCGCGCCCACACACCCCCAGACATGGTCAGACGACCAGATGCCCAGACACAGCTGGACACACACACACAGGTGGCTTCCAACACAGGTGCAAGGGTGTCCTTGTCCCCCAGGGGCTGGTAGTTAGCGGGGGCAGAGCAAGAAGGGAACTAAAACATGGGGGTTTGGTTACTTGCAGCCTCTGGTTCTCTCTCCTGCCTCACAGTCGGGGAGAGAGAGAGAGAGAGACAGAGAACAGAGGGGGGGAGGGGCAGGCCCACGGAACTGGGGGCCATGGGAGGTGGGAGGCGGGACGGAGAGAGGCAGAGGTGTGTGGGGCAGAGATGAGAAACAGAGACAGAGACAAAGAGAGAAAGAAACAGAGAGAGAGAGAGAGAGAGACACTCCATGCAGAAAAAAGAAGGAACCAAGCAGGGGCGAGAGAGACGCAGAAGGGCGTAGAGCGCGGAGGAGGGGGAGGGGGACAGAGGGACAGAGACCTGTGGCCGTGGAGGGGGAGGCAGAGAAGACCCAGGTTGGGGGGGGCGAGAGAAGGAGGCGGGAGGGGTGGGGAGATTAGACTCCCGGAGACTCGGATACAAAAGCAGCCCCCATCCCCGGAGTGGGGGGCGGGGCGGGGAAGGGGGCTGGGGGAGGAGGGGCGGGGGCTCCTGCGGCCGCCGCCCCGCCCAGCCCCCGCGCCCCGGCGGACAGCGGGTTAAGCATCTCCGATGTGGAACTTCCGGATGTGACCACAGAGAGAGGGAGAGACCGGGAAGGGGGAGCCGGACCGCCCGGCCGCCAGCATCCCCTCGGGCCGCCCGCGTCGGACCGGCAGCCGCTCAGGGCGCCCCCCGCCCCCGTTGCCCCGGGCCGGGCCACCTCCCACCCCCCACCCCCCACCCCCACCCCCACCCCTCGTCTCCCGGTCTGTTTGTCTCGAGCTGGTTCTGTCCTCCCAGGACTGGGAACGGACTGGGGGCCCCGGGGAGGGGGCCTGGGGGGGCCCTCCCCGCCGTCTCGCCCCTTCCCTCGCCGGCATGAGCCCCCGGCTGTGACCCCCGCGGGGGGAGGGGGCCGGGGGTCCATGCTCGCAGCCTCCGTGCCGCCCGGCGCCTGCCGCTGACGGCGGCGGGGGTGGGGGGGCCGGGCACCCAGCCTCCTGCCCCACCCCCTGGCGTCGGCTCCGCGGGCCGTCGGGGGCTGCTGCGCCCTGCCCGCCGGCCAGGCCCTGGAGGCGCCCCGGATCTGCCGCCGGCATCAGCCCATGGCCCGGAGGGTAGGTCTGAGGGCCGGCACCCCGGTGCCCCAGCCCGCCTTCGCCTCCTCAGCCCTCCATCCCCCACCCCCCTGGGTGCTGTGGTCCCAGCTAGCCCATCCCGCCCTCCCCACCTTCCCTCTCTGTCTCCCTCTCCCTGGCCCTCGATTCCCCCCCCCTCTGTCCCTCCCATCTCCCTCCACCGCAAGCCCTTTATCTTACCCCCCACTTCCTTTTCTGCCCCCCCCCATCCTTCTCCCTGCTCTACTTTTGTTCCAAGTGCTCCGAGGGTTCAGGGCGGGGACAGCGCAGGGAGAGGTGGGTCTCACCAGGCAGGGCCCCTCTGCCCTGGGGATGGGCCAGACCGGAGCACAGGCCAGGAGGTGAGCAGGCACCTTGAGGGTGGAGGGGGCCGGAGCACCACGACACCAGGAGCGCGCCGACACCGTAGACGTGGATGAACAGCCGGGAGCGGCCGAAGGCAACTTCGGGGCCCGGGAGAAGTTAGGAGAAGAGGGAGTGAGCGCGGAGAGAAGCAGAGGCACGCAGAGCCGGCGCGCATCCGCAGCGGGGCTGAGGCTGACGGCGGCGGGGACTCTGCTCCTCTTTTGAGTCCCTTTGCCTCTTTATAAGCCTCAGTTTCTTCATCGCCAAGGGAGGGGTGTGACCTAGGCGATTTAAGCTCCCCCAGCGCCTGAGCCTCCGTGATGGCCGGACCCAGAAACCTTGCCCGGATGCCCGTGGTTTCTCTCTGGGACTGTTTGCAAAAGTGGGCTTGTGCGGTTGTGGCTTTTCTTTTCTTTTCTTTTCTTTCGTTCAACAAGAGTTTATTGAATGTGTGCCAGGCACTGTGCTGAAGGCTTCATTCATTCATTCATTTTACTCCTCTGCGTGCTCAATGTCTCGTTCATTCATTCGCTCATTCACTCATTCCTGCGCCGTTGGTTGGCTCTGGTGTGTGTGTCGGACTCCCACGGTGTGGGGCACGGGCCGGGTGGTGCGTGTTTGAGAACCCACGTGGAAGTGAAGGGGCAGACTGTGCGTGTACACTGGTGTAGAAGCAGTGCGTTGCGTTTGTGGCCAGTGCCTGTGTGTGAAAACCCTCTCTCTTCTGTCTCCTGTAGCCTCTTCTTCTGTCTCTCCATCTCTCTGCATCCTGGCTCTTTCTCTCCTTGCCCTTTTTTCATTCGCCCTCACCATTTTCCTCTCTCCCCTCTCTCTTCCCCACCCCCCTGGCTTTCTCCCCTTTTTCCTCCCTTTCTCATTCTTTTTTTTTTGTTGTTTTTTAGATTTTACTTATTTATTTTTAGAGAGAGGGGAAGGGAAGGAGAAAGAGGAGGAGAGAAACATCAATGTGTGGTTGCCTCTTGTGCACCCCCCACCTGCGACCTGGCCTGCAACCCAGGCGTGTGCCCTGACTGGGAATCGAACCAGCGACCCTTTGGTTTGCAGGCTGGCACTCAGTCCACTGAGCCACACCAGCCAGGGCTCCCTTCCTCATTCTGTGAGGAGCTGGCACATACCAGCCAGCTGATCTCTGACCCTCCCACCCTGACCCTCAGATGGGAGACGTGGGTCTGTCTCTCTCCTCTGCCCACACCTCAGGAATCTCTGTTGGGACATTTGTCACAGTGCAGGGGTGCAAGACAGGGTCCTCAGTCCCACACAGCTCCATGGGACATTGTGAGGAACAGAGGGGCATGGTCGGGACACTTGGGGGACAGAAGGGCTGGTTCCTATGGCAGAAAGAGGGAGTCTCTTGGGTCCCAGCTGGTGCTGATACCTCCCTGGGGCTCTCCCCATCTTGCCTCCCCCCAGTACAATGAGCTGCCCCACTACCCAGGCATCGCGGACGGCACTGCAGCCCTTGCTGGCTTCTCCGAGGCAGCGCCTCCAGCACCGAGAGCCCCTGGGCCCTACGGCCCCCACCGGCCTCCGCAGCCCCCGCCCCCGGGCTTGGACGGTGGCGAGGGCCTGAAGAGGGAGAAGGATGAGATCTATGGGTGAGTAGGGGACCAGGCTGAGGCTCCACCGGGGTCTTGGAATGCGGGTGGGTCTCTCTCTGTTTCTTGGTGTGTCTAGGCTTCTGTGTCTCTTCCTCTGACTCTGGGGCTGTCTTCCCAGCTCTTCCTTCTGGGCCTCCTGTCCCCTCCCAGTTGCTCCGTGTTTCAAAGACCCCTGCCCTCCCCCACGTGAACCTCTCCTCTCCTGCTTCCTGCAGGCATCCGCTCTTCCCGCTGCTGGCCCTGGTCTTTGAGAAATGTGAACTGGCCACGTGCTCACCCCGGGATGGGGCCGGGCTGGGCACACCCCTGGGCAGTGACGTCTGCTCCTCCGACTCCTTCAACGAGGACATTGCGGCCTTTGCCAAGCAGGTGGGCACCCCCACCCGCCATGCAGCACGACAGCCCGGGAAGAGGGCAGGTGGGAGACAGGCTGTGCCCTCCTTGGCCCCTCTCTTCCTCCCAGGTCCGCTCCGAGAGGCCCCTCTTCTCCTCCAACCCAGAGCTGGACAATCTGGTGAGACTTGGGGCTGCTTAGGGGGACCCATGTTCTCAAACAGTGGTAACTGTTAACCCATTTGCAATGCGGTATGGCCTAGAGTTTAAGAACACAGACCGGTGGCCCAAGTTCGAATCCCAATTCTCCACGTCCTGCCTCTCTGAACCAGGACACCTCCCTGTGCCTCAGTTTCCTCACCTGTGAAGTGTAGCTAGTAGTGATTTCTACCTTGTAGGACTGTTGTATGGATACAGTAAGTTAACAAGAGTCAGGCGCTTAGCACAGTGCCTGGCACACACTCAGTAAGCGTTAGCTGTGCTACCAGGAGAGCAGAGCTGACACGCGTGCAGTGTGCAATGACTTAGCTGCAAAGGAGAGAGGAGAGGAAGGGAGAGAGAAAAAGAGGAGAGGGGGAGAGAAGGGGAGAGAGGGAGGAATGCCCTGGCTTCTCTTTTTCTTTTCCAGCTCCCGCCAGGGCTTCCTATTGGCTGAACCTTTTGGCAGAGGCTTCTGGGAAATGTAGTCTGCAGGTGAAGGGTGGGAAAAGGAGCAGAGGGCAAGCAGGCAAAGGAGAGAGATTGCTGTAGCTTTTCTCTCCGTCTTTGTCATTCTGTGTCTCTCATTCTTTTTGTTCCTCTGTCTCTTATCTTCCCTCCTTTCTCCTTCCCCTCCTCTTCCTACTTCTCTCTTTTCCTCTGTCTCCCCCACCACCCCGACCTCCTCTGCCTCCTCCTGTTCCTGTTTCCAGATGATCCAGGCCATTCAGGTGCTCCGGTTTCACCTGCTGGAGCTGGAGAAGGTGAGTGCTACTCACTCCCCCCGCCCTCTCTTGTCCCCCAGCCCTTCCCCTTTCGCCCCTCCACCCCCCTCAGGCTCTCTCCCCACCGGAGTTGGAGCAGAATACCACCCCCGTTCCCGTACGCCCCGGCCCTGGCCCCCGGGTGGCCCCCCCAGTACCCCGGTGCCCCCTCAGGTCCACGACCTGTGCGACAACTTCTGTCACCGCTACATCACCTGCCTCAAGGGAAAGATGCCCATCGACCTGGTCATCGAGGATCGGGATGGCGGCTGCAGGGAGGACCTCGAGGACTACCCAGGCTCCTGCCCCAGCATCCCTGACCAGGTGAGCCCGGGAGGGGGTACCAGGCATCACCCCGCAACCAGAGCCACGCTAGACAGCTGGGTTACAGCACGAGGGACACACACTTGCACACACATGCCCTCTGACAGCTGAAGATATCGCCATAGACTCGGCTGCTCCCACAGGCTCACACACCTGCACAAACTCAGTGGCTGCCATTCTCAGTCTCGGTCAGCCGACAGCACGCACCTAAAACACACGCATCCCAGAGTGTGTGTGTGTGTGTGGGGGGGCACACACACAACTGCTACACAGGTGCAGACTGAGACAGCCGGCCCCAGGTCCTGCCACACAGATCAGACGCGGCCACCCTCAGACCCAGACTGACCACAGAGCCCACCTACACACACGCCACCCTGACATCTTGACCGCCTGACCGCAGCGGGTGTGCGCGCCTGCCCTGCCACCTAGCCTCCGATATAGTCAGACTACAGCCTCAGCAACAACCGCACAACAGCCCGGCTGTGCGGATCCCAGCGAGGACTACACCCTCGAGACAGCCACACTGTCAATACTCCCGGTGTACAATATACAGTCTCCCCTGGTACAGGCGCACTGCGATTGCCCCACACTACCACTGCAGGTGGGCTCACGGACCCTCTGCCCACAGCCCATTGCATGCTCCCCCTTGGCGAGAGCCACACGCGTGTGACCATCGGTTACAATGCCCTTGGAGACACAGCCTCTGACTCACTCCCGTGGCCGACAGACACCCAGCAGAGTCTCACTGTCTCATAAGTAGGACAGCCGTCCCCTTGACCTAAGTCTGCGATATCCAGCTACAGCCATCTGGCCACCTCAGAGAGTGACAGCCATGTTCCAAACACAGTCAGTGCGTGTCTCAGCTCCACCCACGTAGCCACCCGGCCACGGCCACCTCCTGCAGGGACCACATGCCGTCTTGGGCAGAGGTGTAGGCTCACACTGCGTGTCACACAATAGTCTCAGGACAGCTTTAGGCACGCCGCGGAGGCTCTCGCTCAGTGCTCGCTGGGACCCAGCACTGGGACGGCTACAGGTGGCAGTGCCATCCATGCACACGGACCTTCGGACCCGAGGGTGCTGTGGCTTCGCACCAGCAACCCCCGTGCGCTCAGACCCACAACCGCACACAGGTGCACGGAGCCTGGAGAAGGCTTCCCCGGGCTGCCGAGTCTCAGGCTATGCCCCAGCAGGGCACAGATGGCGGGTCCTGGGGGGAGGGGCTGTTTACAAAGCAGTGGGCAGAGTCTAGGGTACTCGCTGAGACAGGTGGGCACTCCTGGGGTCAGGAGGCTGTTTCCACCCCCCACACACACACACCCCATCTGCCTCTCAACATCAAACTGAGCCTCAAGCCAAATGACAAAGAATTCTTGGTGCTGTCTGTAGGGGTGGGTTGGCCCCCTGGACATGGAGCTGGGTGGAGGGGCAGCCCACCACGCTGCCAGGTTCAAGGTGTGTGGATACAGCGCACACGGTCCCGGACCCCTGGTCTGCAGTTCCAAGACCCCCACGTGTCTGAAAACCAAAAGAAGTTTTCTCTGCCCCTAAGTTTAGTACAAACTGGTGTGGCAGCAGAATCTGACCTGAACAAATGAGACGGCTATTTATAGCCTCTGCTCATTCCACTCAGTTAACTACGCGTCCATTATGCTGCGGAAATGTTAATGAGCTTGATGGTGAGGTTAGGCCCCAGACCCTGCTGGGGGGCATTCTGAACTGTGTGGCATGGGCACTGGCTTGCTGTCTAGAAAATGTGACAAGTTCTGAATTCTGAAACCCTGCAGCCCCCAAGGACTTCAGATAAGGTGCCGCAGATCTGTGCAAATTCATCTGGAGCGATTACTCTTTGCCTTTGTGTGAATTAACTCATTGTTTCCACACTCTGAGAGATGGGGACCATTATTGTCCTCCATTATCCAGTTGAGGAAACCGAGATACAGAGAGGTGAAGTGACTTGCCCAAGGTTACACAGCCAGAAAGGAGGTGGGGACAGGCCTTCCGCCTGGGAGTCCTAGCTCCAGAGCCCGTCGTCTCCGCTACTGTGCTACATTGTATCCCAAGTCTGGGCACTAACTTCCAACTCTTGTTTTCCAGAATAACACGTGGATTAGAGACCAGGAAGAGAGCGGATCTGTACACTTGGGGACCCCGGGTCCGTCCAGCGGGGGCCTGGCCTCCCAGAGTGGGGACAACTCCAGTGACCAAGGTGGGAAGCTTGGGAGGCAGAAGGGAAATGTGGGAGTCAGCCTGAGGATTAGAGTTAGACAGCAAGTAGGACTTCCAAGAGAGCACGGAAGGCTGGGTGCAGAACAGTTGTCTTGGGTGGGTGAGGGTTCTAGCCCTGTCTGGTCTCCCACCCTCCCTGTCCACATGCCTCTCCTCCCTCAGGAGATGGACTGGACACCAGCGTGGCCTCTCCCAGTTCTGGGGGAGAGGATGAGGAGCTGGACCAGGAGCGGCGGCGGAACAAGAAAAGGGGCATCTTCCCCAAGGTGGCCACCAACATCATGAGAGCCTGGTTGTTCCAGCACCTCTCGGTGAGAGCCCATCACCCCGGGGTGGGCGGGCATAGAGAGCGATGGAGCCCTGGCTGATGGGGCCCAGTGGACTGAGCGCCGGCCTGCAAACCAAATGGTTGCTGGTTCGATTCCCAGTCAGGGCACATGCCTGGGTTGCAGGCCAGGTCCCCAGTAGGGGGCACATGAGAAGCAACCACACATGGATGTTTCTCTCCCTCTCTTTCACCTTCCCTTCCTCTCTCGAAAAATAAATAAATAAAATCTTTAAAAAAACGAGAGTGATGGAGAAGGATGGCCACACAGACTGAGGCCCAGAGAAACCCAGAGAAGGGAGACTGAGGCAGGGCAGATGTTGGGGAATTTCAAGGAGAGGAGGTCACGGGCCAGAAAAAATGTCCTGAGTGCCACCTGTGTGCCAGGTGTTGCTAAGAGCTCTTGACCCAGTCATCCCTCCCCCAACCCACCCACCGACTCATCAGATCACTGGCCCCTCTCCACCCACCTGTCAGTCATCCACCACCCAGCCACACATGCTGTGTGAGGGCTTCCCGTATTCTCTCCATTCTGCAGATGAGGACAGTGAGGCCCAAGGTCTCAGGAGGACTGAATTAGAGCAAGATAGGGACAATAAGAGACTGAGTCACAGGGACAGGGTGGAGGCCAGGGAGGGGAGGAAAGGAGAGAGAGAGGCATAGAGAAAGAAAGAAATTGGGGCTGGGAGAGACAGACACGGGGCCCTGGCTGTGCTTTTGCCTCCTTTCCTGGCAGTGGAGCCCTGTCCCCAAGCTCCATCTTTCCCGAATGAGAGCCGGCCAATTAGCCTCTAATTGCTGGAAGAGGCGGGGGCGCCCACGGGCGTAATTGCCCGAAGCTTCGCTCTGCTTCCCTCTGTTGGGCCCCCGGGAGCACGGAGAAGCTCCGCTGCGCGGGCTCTTCCGGCCCCTGCCGCAGCCTGGGCTCGCCATCCTTGGGGGACCAGGCAGGCTAGGCCTTGGGGATCCGATGGTGGCCCAGCATGCAGGGTGACCCTTGCTGATGGCCACAGCATCCGTACCCCTCGGAGGAGCAGAAGAAACAGCTGGCACAGGACACGGGGCTCACTATCCTGCAAGTCAACAACTGGTGAGGGGCTGCGCAGGCTTGGGCGGTGCGTGGGGAGCGGGGGTGGGAGGCCGGGCGCTGTCCGCGGTGCTGAAGGAGGCCGCAGAGCCCTCAGAGACTCTGCGCCCCACCCCAGGCCTCACCTGCCAGCTCGCTCTCTGTCTCTGTGTCCATCTCTCCCACTCTCCCACACCGTCTTTACACCCTTCTCCATTTCCATGACCCCCTCCCAGGTTCATTAACGCCCGAAGACGCATCGTGCAACCAATGATAGATCAATCCAACCGCACAGGTACAGAGAAGAGGAGGGGGCAGGGCCTAGTGCTCCTGGGGGAGAGTCAAAGCCTGGACCCAGACATCCTGGGGCTCAGGCTGTACCCCGCAACCCCCCTCCCAGGACAGGGTGCAGCCTTCAGCCCAGAGGGCCAGCCCATGGCAGGCTACACGGAGACACAAGCACACGTGACTGTCAGGCCGGCCGGTAAGCCCCGCCCCTTAACTAAGCCCCACCCCCAGCATGCCAGGCCCCTCCTCTAAATGAAGATGCCCCACCCTCTGGGATTATATTCATGAGTAACCTGTAGTGCCTTATTTGCATAACGGGAGCAGATTTCCAGGTGCCCACCTTTTCCTCACAGACTTTGCTTCTTCCAGGCTCTGCCTGCCCATTGGACGGCTCCACTTTTTCTTAAATGACCAGCGCCGTCTTAAATGATGACTCAGTCTGGCCTAATAGAGGGGTCCCCTGAGACAGAAAGGGGCGGGATGGGCTTTGGGGCATCTGGGGGTGTCTGGTGAAGACCCACTGACTCTCTTCTTTTGTCCTCCAGGACCGATGGGGATGAGTTTGAACCTGGAGGGGGAGTGGCATTATCTATAGAGGCTGGAGTCGGGAGGAGGGTGAGTGTCCAGTGCCGAGGGGTGCTGGGTTTGGGCTGTGCAGCACTCACACCTTTATGAGATCTGTGGCCTCCGCAGGGGACCGCCCAGAGCAGGTGCAGCGTCGCTCCCTGAGCTGAGTGTGCACCAAGGCTGGAGGGAAGACGGCTCATCTGTCCATCCCTCCGTCCACCCATCCATCCCTCCATCCACCTACATATACATACACACCTACACACAGACCCTGGCATGCCTCAGGTAGGGTCCTGTCTTGAGAAGACTGGGCTTGAGTGAAAGCAGATGGACATCAGGAACCACTACAACAGCTGAAACAGTAAAACACAGGCTGCTCAGAGGAGGGAGCTCTCGACTGTCTCTGAGATATCAGGGAAGCCTTCCTGGAGGACGTGACTTCTGGGTGGGACACTGAAGGATGAATAGGAGTCCGTCCACCAAGGGGCAAAGTAATAGGGCACATTCTTTTCTTCTTCTAGGTCTTAAGATTTTAGAGTATCTGCTTTAGACTTCACAACAACCCCAAGAGGGAGAAACTAGTTAACTTTCACTTTGCAGATGAGAAAACCAGGGCTCAGAGAGAAGAGGTCAGTTGTGAGGGTTCACTCAGCGCAGAAAAGCAAAGGGAACAGCATATGCAAAGGCCAAGGGTGGAGAGGCAACCTGGAGATTCTAAAGTGTAGGTCAGATCTCAACCCCCGCTGGATTAAAGCCCTTTTGTGGATCCCCGGTGCCCTCTGATGACATCGAAACTCCTTAATTCAGTATTTGTTCACTCATTCATTCATTACACATTCTCTGAGCACCTCTGTGGCTGGCCCTGTGCTGGGTGGTGCTGGGGACACAGCAGTCACTGTGACAGCTCAACCCTGCCCTCGTGGGGCTCATAATCCAGTGGTGGAGATGGACCTGTCCCAGACAGTGATGACCCAGAGTGGGCAGGGCTGGAATGAAGAAACCCAGGAACTGGAGGAGCATCAGACCCAGGGTGGGGAGTTCAGGGAGGACTTCCTGGAGGAGGGGACTTTGGAGCAGAGACCAGGGGAATAGGAGGAGTGAGGCAGGAGAGGAGGGAACAGCATATGCAAAGGCTCAGTGCACCTAGAAACCTCATGGCTGTGAAAACAGCCCCTCCCCAAACCCCCACACACGAGGGAGAGGGGGGCTGGGGCTGGTGAGTGAGGTGAGTAATAAATTCAGGGCCAACAGAAAGGCTGGGACATGAGAGTGGAGACCCGGGAGGGTTTGGACATGTGGGGGCAGTGGAGGCCTGAGACTGGGAAGGAGAGATAGTTAGGTTTGTTCCGAGCCGTGCTGGTCAGCGGGGATCTCTGCTCTTCTCCGACCAGTCCAGACGGGTGGCCTGGTCTGAGGGTCAGAGGCCCTCTGGGATCAGGAGCAATGAAGGGGGCTTCCCGTCTTGCTTCCTCAAGGGGCTATCTTTTCTGTCTCCACCCCTGCTCCCAACTCTTTTTCTCTGTCTCCCTCCTTTCTTTGTCTTAACTGTGTCTTTATCTCTTCTTTTTTAAAAAGATTTTATTCATTTATTTTTTTAAAGATTTTATTTATTTATTTTTAGAGAGAGGGGAAGGGAAGGAGAAAGAGGGGGAGAAACATTGTCCTGCAACCCCAGGTATGCACCCTGACTGGGAATTGAACCTGTAACCTTTGATTTTGCAGGCCGGTGCTTGATCCACCGAGCCACACCAGCCAGGGCTTCTCTTCTTTCATCTCTTTGTCTCTCCCTCTTTCTCTGTTCCCTCTTCGTCTCCCTCTTTCTCTGTTTTTCCCCTCTCTCTGTCTGCATCCCTCTTACTAGGGCTGGTGGGACTGCACAGGAAGGCTGACTTGGGGCCAGACCCTCCCCCCCACCTTCTGACTTGGCCTCTCTTTCCCTCTCCACAGACTCCAGCCTCCAAACTATGACCACCAGAATCACATCTTGTTCTGGTCCCCACCTCTGGCTTCAGGACCCCACCCTCTATGGCCCTCCCACTCAACACCTACCTCCCTGGGGCCCCACCGGGACGTGGGGGCCTGAGCACCCACTCGAGGGTCTCTGAAGGACAAAGATAAAATCTCCAGGCTTGGTGCCCCACTTTTACCCTCACCTCTGCCCAGAACCCAAGCTGCGATCCTGGGTCGTCAGAAGATGGTGTCTGTAACCCCACCTCCAGGACAGAGATGGAATTGGGGGTGGGCTGGGGCCGTCACGGGAGGAGGGTCACCCGGATCCGATATTTGGGGAGGTTCCCTTCATCCTCCCAACCCACTCCCCTCCTCTCTTCCCCTACCTCCCTTCTCTGATGTCTTCTACTTTTTTTTTAATGATAAAATCTTAAAAACAAAAAGCCACCAGTTTGAATTCTTGTGTCTCTTCTAAGATTTACATCCTCATCTATTTGAAGCTCAGAAATCACTCATTACAATGATAATACTCTTTATCCTGTTCTGTCCTTGGGCACTTCATGTGTATCAGTCAGCTGTTGCTGTGTAACAAAAAAAAAAAAAAAACACCCTAAATTTTTGTGGCTCAAAACGCCCACTGATTTTTTTTAGCTCATTATTCTGTGGATTGGTATTTTAAACTAGGCTCCACTAGGCAGGTCTTGTGGTTTCATCAGGGATCTCTTATGTGTCTGTAGCTGGGGACAGGTGAGCAAGGGGACTGTTTCTAGGGGTCAGCTTGCTGGCAGCAGGACCAACAGGGGTGACTGGACCACATGGTAACATCGGCCAGCAGGCTGCCAAGTTTGTTCACAGGCTGATTGGACTCCAGGAGAGCAGAAGGGCCCAAAGCCTCTAGACTCCCAAGCTCAGATCTGGCACAAGGTTATCTCTCAGCCATTTAAAATCTCAAGACCAAATTCAAGGGAGGGGAAATAGACTCCATCCCTCACTGGGTGGAGCAGCAAACTCACATTGTGAGAGGTGGATATTAGGAGGGATGAAGAATTGGGGCCACTTTTGCGTCAGTCTGCCACACCGACTCCCAAGTTACTTTCTCCACCTGTCCCATGGGAGACAGGTGGGCTGGGCATGGACAGCCTCACCCACTGAGAGTGGTGCCAACAGACAAGGGTTCAAATCCTGCCTCTGGAACATAATAGCTGTAGTACCTGGGACGAGTGACTTCACCTTTCTGGGTCTCAGTCTCTGCATCTGGAGGTTGGGGCGATCGTAGCACCTACCCTGCAGGTCTGCCAGAGGTGTGGCAAGGAAAATGCTGGGAATGGTACCTGACATGCAGTTAAGCGCTCAGTCAGTCAGGGGTCATTGTAACTAGAGAAACTGCAGCCCAGGGCATCCTGGGAAATGGGTGGAGAGCAGAGGAAGCAATCCTACGACTCAAGGGCCTTCACCTGTCATTCATTCACTCATTCACTCATTCATTATTCGTTCAGGACACAAGTGTTTCCCATACACACTCTCTGCCCTTCACTGAACAAGCCAAAGACCCCTGCCCTTGGGGACCTGCTGTCCCACCAGTGGGGAGATGGAGACCTGCGTGGGCCGAGTAAATGGGCACGTCATTGGGTCTGTTAGGAGCTGGCAGGTGGAGCAGAGTAGGGGCGGCTTCGGGCCACCTGCATGCATTCATTTACCCTTACCTAGTGCGTGTTGTGTGCCAGGATCCGTCCTGGGAGCCTCACCCTACCAACCCCGTAAACCTGCCACCGAGTCCCAGGACGTGGGCCCATCACGGTCCCCAGTTCCCAGAGGAGAGAAAACAAGGCCCAGCAAAGTGAAGGCGCTCTGGCCGGGCCGCACAGCGGGAGGGTGTGAGTGTCCTTTCCAACCAAGATGGCTTGCTCCAGGGCCTGTGCGCTGACTACCCTGCTCAACAGCCTCTCATTTGAAGAAATAGAATCTAAGACTCTAAGATTCTGATTTTTATTTTATTTTTTCTAAAGAGTTTAATTATTTTTAGACATAAGGAAAGGGAGGGAGAGAGGGAGAGAAACATCAACGAGTGGTTGCCTCTCTAGCGCCCTCTACTTGGTCTCAAGCATGTGCCCTGATTAGGAATCGAACCAGCGGCCCTTTGGTTCACAGGCCGGTGCTCAATCCACTGAGCCACACCAGCCAGAGAGAGATTGATTTTTAAAGGGCCTAACACAAACTAGTTTCTGGGTTATATGTTGTTTTGGTGGCTGCGGTTAGTGTTCATCTCTCCCTATACTCCTCAGGACTGAAGTGGGATGGATGAGGGATAGACAGCAGGAAGGACTTTCAACACCCTCCTCCTTTGAAGGCATGTGAGGATGGGGTCACGGAAGGGGGGCAGGCTTGGACCCAAGGCCTGAGGTCTAGTTCAAGGGGAGGCCAGGTGAATTCATGCAACCTCTGCCTGCCTGCCTGATGGGGGAACCTGGGACACTGGCAAGTGGGGGAGGGGTAGCTCCCCTGGCCTCTCCTCCTCCACCTTCTCCCGGTGACTGGAAATGCCTCTCACTTAGTTCTCTATAATTATCCCAATTGGATGTGCCTCGGGGTGGAGGGAAATTGGGCAGGAGGTTAATTGTAACTAAAAATACCTCCCCCACTTCCTGGGGTGCGGAACCAGCCAGCTCTGGGGCAGCCTGTGAAGTGGGTGGGCGTCGCGGAGTAGGAGGGGCCTGGGGGGAAGCGGGGACCCCAGCGGGCTCTGCGGGAGGCTTCTGTATGCTGGTGGGCAGGACCAGGCGGTCTTGGGATCCATGTGTGATCATTGTGTGGTCGCTGTGGCTCCGGTCTTGGGAGGCTGGGGGAGGGCTGTCGGGCCAGCGGGCGCCTCCAGGATGTGTCCACAGCCGAGCCTGTTACTGAGTGGGGTGCATGTGTGTCCCTGAGGAATGGCGGGGTCCCTGGCTGGCTGTCACGGTGTGCCCTATGTGTTTGTGTGTGTGTGTGTGTGCATGTGTCTGTGACTTGGAGACTCTGGGTGTTGCTGTGTGTGTCTGGGTGGGATAGTGTGGCAAAGTGGGTCTTTAAAACTGGGTGCCTCCTGTGTGTGTCCACGGCAGCGTCTCTCTGAGCGGCTCTGTAGCCTCTTGTCAGTTACGACTCCGACAACGCGACTGGGGGTCGTCCAGCTCAGATGCAGCAGAGTGTGGGGCAGGGAATGAGCGTGGGTGCCCGCCAGAGGGCGCTGGGGAGCCACGGGAGGTGTTTGTTTCGTAACAGCGTTATTGAGATGTAAGTCAGTTAGGAAAATCCACTCATTTAAAGTGGGCCGCGTGAAGGCTTTAGAATAGTCACGGAGCTGTGCGTCTGTCACCACAATCAGCCAAAAAGAAACCTACCTTCAGCAGTCAGTCCCCACATACCCCTAATCCCAAAACCTAGGCAACCACTGATCCACTTTCTGCCTCTACGGATTTGCCAGTTTTAGACACTTCATATAAATGGAATCTTACAATGTATGGTCTCTTGTATCTGGCTTCTTTCACTTAACATGATTTTATTTATTTTTAGAGAGAAGGGTGGGAAAAAGAGAGAAAGGGAAACATCAATGTATGGTTGCCCCTTGAGCGCCCCCTACTGGAGACCTGGCCCACAACCCAGGCACGGGCTGTGACTGGGAATCAAACTGGCGACCCTTTGGTTCACAGGCCAGCACTCAATCCACTGAGCCACACCAGCCAGGGCCCCTTAACATGTTTTTGAGGTTTGTTCATGTTGTGGCGTGAGTCAGTGCTCCGTTCCCTTTTACGCCTGAGTAATATTCCATTGTCTTGGAGGGATTTTGAGACGATAAAGGAGAGTCAGGTTTGTGCTTTGCCCCTTGGGCTGCCCTGTGGAGGGTGGGTCAGAGGGGGTGTTATTGGTTCAGTTGTGTCCCCAAAGAGATATACTGAAGCCCTGATTCGGAAATAGAGTCCGTACCAATGAAGTTAAGGTGACATCATGAGATGGGCCCTAATCTGATGTGACTGTGTCCTTATAAAACAGGGAGGTTTGGCTACAGACAGACAGGCACTCAGAGAGAAGGCCACGTGAAGATGGAGGACTACTGAAGGGATGCCACCACCAGCAAGGGACACCGAAGCTGGCCAGCAAAGCCCCAGAAGCTGGGAGAGGCCAGTGAGGACCCCCCCACAGGTTTCAGGGGGAGCACGACCCTGTGACGCCTTGATTACAAACTTCGAGCCTCGAGAGCTGCCAGGGGAGTTTCTGTTGTCTGAGTGGCCCGTTCAGTGGTGCCCGTTTACAGCGCGGTGGGACAGTGGGACAGGGAATGAACATGGAGCCGGGCGGGACACGCGGGGATGTGGCAGGGAGGGCGTGCGCACCCAGAGCGACTTAGGAAGGTGAGCAGGGAAAGAATATCGGGAGACAAGACGGCTTTTCAGAGAGGAGGGTGCCATCAAATTAATGTCACCCAAAGGTGTGCTGACCCTTAAGCCCGTGGCAGGCAGGAAGACGGCAAAACACAACTGAGATGAGGACCAGGACTAACGGTTGCAGGTCACCACTGACCTTGATGGAGCAGTTTCAGTGGGGGGCTGGCGGGGGTGGGGGAGGACACTGGGAAGTGAGATGGGAGTGTGCCATGCCGGCCCAAGGGTGCAGGTAGAAGGGGTCCATTTTGGGCGAAGCCTGGAGACGACCCCAGGTGTACTGCGTGATGATCAGCAGGCCGAATGCTGGTCTGTCCCAGGTGATCCCAATGACGGAATGAATAGCGATCCATAAAAACTGAGAAAGGTCTTGTTTTTTTAAAAAAAGGGAGGAAGCAGAAAGGAGGACTCGGGGACTGGCAGGATGCAGCAGGTTAGAGGGAAGGAGAATCCACAGCGGGGCTTGGATTTCCACTCGCACAGCTGTCCCATTTCTCTCTGACGTCACAGATGAGTGACTGACAAGCACATCTTGGGCGCATTTCTTCTGCATTGGGGGTAATTGGAACTGCTGTTGCTGAGCACCTGTATGTGCTGAGCGCTGTCCTAAGCACGTGGGTTAGTTAATGCGTTCGACACTCACAACAGCTGCGTGAGGTGGGACTGTAATTATCCCCACTTTGCAGATGAGGGAACAGGCATACAGAACTGGGGTGACAACATCTTCCCTGCCTGTTTCCAGCCCTAGACCGTGGTCGCGCAAGATACACACATTGAGCCCTGGCTGGTGTGGCTCAGTGGATTGAGCCCTGGCTGGAACCAAAGGGTGGCCAGTTCAATTCCCAGTCAGGGCACATGCCTGGGTTGCAGGCCACATCCCCAGTAGGGGGTGCTCAAGAGGCAACCACACATGGATGTTTCTGTCCCTCTCCTTCTCCTTCCCTTCTCCTCTCTAAAAATAAATAAAATATATATTTTTAAAAAGACACACACACTGAGCACCACAAAAGGTTGCAAAGAGGAATTGAAGAAAACCTTAAATGCACTTTTTAAAAAGTGAGATGTACCATGTCCATGGACTCAGAACCTTGGAAGACTCGCCACCGTTGACATGTCGACTTGTTTGTTCTCCCTAAGTATCCGTGGGGTCAAGACAACCCCAGCTGGAACCCCCTGCAGGCTTCTGTAGAAGGGGACAAGCTGATTCTGCAGTGCTCATGGAAATGCAAGGGACCTAGGACCGCCTCAGCCATCTCGGCAAGCACACAGCCGGAGGCCTGGCACCACCCGACTGCAGGCCTCACTATAACGTTGCTGCAATCGGGCCGCGCAGTCCGGACGACTCTCACATGCAGACCAACAGGATAAAGTGTAGAAACAGACCGCCTGGATTAGTCCATGGATTTTCAATAAAGGTGGCAAATTAATTCAACGGGGAATGAACAGTCTTCTCAGCAACGGGTACCGGAACAACCGGACATTAAGATGCAGAAGAATGAGCCTTGGCTCTGAATGCACATTATACACAAAACTAACTGGCAGTGGGTCGTGGACTTAAAGGCAAAATCTGAGCCATAAAACTTCTAGAAAAAACATAGAAAAACATCATGACTTTGGGGGGCAGGCAAAGACTTCTTAGCACACAAAAAGTCCAAATACTACAAATTTTAAATTTTAAATAAAATTAGCCCTGGCTGGTGTAACTCAGTGGATTGAGCACGGGCTGCGAACCAGAGGTTCGCCAGTTCGATTTCCAGTCAGGGCACACACCTGGGTTGCAGGCCAGGTCCCCAGTGGGGGCCACGTCAGAAGCAACCACACATTGATGTTTCTCTCCCTCTCTACCTTCTTTCTCCTCTCTGTAAAAATAAATAAAATCTTAAAAAAATTTTTAAATAAAATTAATAAACAATAAAAAGGGACCCTGGCTGGTATGGCTCAGTGGATTGAGCGCTGGCCTGTGAATCAAAGGGTCTCTGATTCAATTCCCAGTCAGGGCACATGCCTGGGTTGTGGGCCAGGTCCCCAAAAGGGAGGGCACGAGAGGCAACCACACATGGATGTTTCTCTCCCTCTCTTCCTCTCCCTTCCCCCATCTCTAAAAATAAATTTTAAAAATTAATAATAAAAAGGTACAATCTGAAATTAAAATTATTAAAAATGAACCCTAGAATAATAAAAATAACTTTAAAGTACAGGTAAAAGAAAAACGATAAATTAAACTTTATTAAAATTAAAAACTCCTGCTCTGCAAAAGACACTGTTAAGAAAATGAAAAGGCAAGTATAGACTTGGAGAAAATATTCACAGTTCATATAATTGACAAATATATTTAAAGAAACATGTAAACCATCTTTATTATCTACATAGCTCAAGTCAATAACACAAACAGCCCTTTGTCAGAGGTAAAACATTTAATATAAATCACAAAGAGGACAGTCACACCTTGGTGCTCATCGGCTTCAGAACTCGTCAGGCTTGGTACTTGTGGCGTTTCGATGAGAACAAAGGTCTCAGCGCCTGGCACTCGCTCGGGAGCGTCCCACTTGCCAGACGCTGTGAGAGTCGCGATGCGGCCCCGCATTTGCTCCATCTCTCCGCGCTGGCCGGTTTCGGCTCTGGTCAGGAGTTCCAGAATGAATGAACGATGGTGCTGAGCCGCCGCCGCCGCCTGTACCCCCGGTTAATAAGCTTACGAAAAAAACGCTTGACATTAGCCATAAAAATGCCATTAAAACCAAAGTAAATATCATTAGAACGGCTGCTGGGGGCTGGTCACGGCTTGTTTCCTACCGTGGATGCTGGTGGCTCAGGCATGTTGCATTTTCTGGAAACATTCCCCCAGCTGTTCGCGGGCTGGCGGAGCACCTTTCTGCGTTGCGCGTCGAGAGCAAGTCTCATGGGGCTGTTGCGTGAAGACACGCCCACTTTGCAATTTGAAAGCCCCCGCCACGCTGCCTTCCAGAGAAGCCGCACCAATGCCCTGCAGGGTGCGGGAAGCACCGAGCAGCACTGACCCTGCTAATCTGCTCCAGTCCAGTGAGAGAGGACGGCTCCGGGGGCTTCGTTCCACGAAGCCATGGCCCCACTGGGAGCTTTGGGCACGATCGGAACAGACGTCGCCCTCCAGGTAACTAGTGGATAACCTCCTGTACTGTTAAGGACCACAGAGTTCACCCTTGAGGGGCTGTGGCCCCGGGGTCCCTCAATTCTGACAGTCGCCCTGACACCACCTTCTCCCCACGCCCAAGGATGGAGTTGCTGGGTCAGACGCCAGGGATGGCTAATTCAGGCTTCCCGGTGCACACGGGTTGGCTGTCACCTTCAGTGCCCCGCCCCACCCCGCCCCGCCCACCAATGAGGAGAACTGTGCTTCTCCCCTGCAGAACACTCTTTGTACGTTTTAACATGGAAAAATGAGGGAAAGCATTCTAGAACACTCCTGACAGGCGTTCGTGCTTAAATTTGGCTGGGCGGAGGTGGGAAAGGCTCTGAGGTAGTCTCTCCCTTCAACCAACCATTTCTCTATTTTTAATTCTTTGGACTGGGGAACACAGAAGACAGAGACTTGACAACCAAAAAAACGTTACAGGTGAGTCAAGTCACCCTAAACAAAGTCAAAAGATAAGCCACAGGCTGGAAGAAATGTTTGTGACATCTGTGATGACGCTTAAGATCCACAATATATAAAGAGCTGTTACAAACCAATAAGAACATGGCAAAGCACCCGGGGAAACACACACACAAAGACTGGAGCCAGCACAGAAGAGGAACTACAGAGGTCCCAGAACAACATGCAGAGAGGCTCGGGCTCACTGACAACCGGGGGAAACAGAAACCACGTGAACAAATGGGTGCAGCCTCCATGAAGGGCACTTGGGGGATCTATTGAATGACCACAAACGCACCGCCCCTTGCACCAGCGATTCCATCTCCAGCTTTGTTTGTAGGAACAAAAAATGAACTGTCTGGCCCTGGCTGGCGTGGCTCAGTTGGCTGGAGTGTCGTCCCATAACCAAGAGGCTTGGGGTTTGATCCTGGGTCGGGGCGCTTATGGGAGGCAGTCAAACGAGGTTGCTCTCCCTCCCTCCCCGTGACCTGTCTGTGCACAGGCCTAGTTAAATGACCATGCAGCACGGCCACGGAAGAGCCTCTCTGCCGTCTCGCAGAGCACACAGGCTCCGTGCCGACTCCGGAAGCTCTCCAAATCACCCTGACTGAGCTGCAGAACCGTGGGGGTGTAACCCCGGGTTTTGAGAAGTGCGAACGAACTGCTTCCACGTGCAGGGGTGACGGAGCGGAGTTCCACCTGGTGCAACAGAAGGGCGCACTGCCACCCTGACCTATGGCCACCTGGGAGACCAGTGAGTCCCTGCGTGGGGTGGCAGGGGCCTGGGGTCCAATTCTGGGTGTTTTAGATGGGGAGCCGATGGGACTAGCTAAGGGCGCGTGCAGGCAGGAGAGAGGGGCTGGGGTGACACAGAGGACTTGGGCCCTGAGCGGGCGACTGGAGCTATGTTGTTCTGAGCTGGGGCTGAGGCTTCTGATTTGGGGGACACGACTCCTGAAAGGAAAGCTCAAACATCTTGGGGGTGGGGTGGAGGGGGGCCAGAGCGCACCAGAGATAACCATGTGAACGGAATTTTCACTTACAATGGAGCATCACTTACAAACTGACCGAGTGAGGGGCTGCCCCAGGGAGGCCCCAGTCAGCTTTGGGTGACACCGCAGACACCTGTGAGGCTACGTGTCGCGGCCAAGGAGGCAGCTGGCCACGGGCACCGGGGCTCACGGCGGTGGTAAGGCCTGGGGGAGAGGCTGGAGGGTCAGCAGGAAGCTGGGGGCTGTATGAGCTCCCTGGGAGGTGAGTGGGGGCAGAGGGAGGGGAGGGCAGGGTAGGGAGGGAAGGAGGGGTGTGGCTAGCAGCCATGGCTGCCAGGGAAGGGGAGGCATCCACAGTAGGGGTACCCCTGGGCCAAGGTAGGGGGCAGGGCGGCATGGCCGGAGGTCCCGAGGGGACAGCTGAGAACTGCCCATGGGCCCTGTAGCAGGAACGGCCCACTCGGGACGGATCCTCTGGCGCTGCCCATGGTCCCATGTGAACACTGACACCACCTCCTTGCCAACTCTTGCAGCGACACAGGCAAAAGGGCCAGCGCAGGGCCTCCCTCATTCACAGGGAAGCAGAGGCCGTGAGCACAGCCTCAGGCGAGGGCAGGGGCGCCAAGGTCCTGCCCTGGGGTCTAAAGTCCCTGCTCGGCCATATCTGCCCCAGGGCCCCTGGGGTGGCCCGAGAGCGGGACTGTGGGGAGGACCAGCAGGGCCGCTGCTCCCCTTGGGGTGGACAGGCACAGGCTTGGGGGTCCAACTCAGTGTGTCAGCCTTTATTCACACCCCCTCCCCACGGGGGTTGGGGGGGACCAGACCATAGTTTGAGCCCAGGATGGGGGTTCGGGTGGAGTCCACGGCCCGTCCAGGGCTCCCGGCCGGACACGCTCATACGTGCTGCCTGCGGTGCCGCAGCACCTCCGTGGGCGTGAACAGAAAGTCTTTCTGACAGGCCTCGCAGTGGTAAGGCCTCTGCAGGGCCGACGTCTTCTGCTGGGGTTCGGGGGTGGCTTCCTCAGCCCCTGATGGAGAGAGGAAGGGAGGCTGAGGGGGGCACTCCACCACGGGCTCACACCCCCACCCAAATCCCAGGTACCCAAGGGACTCAGGCTCTCCTGGCCTTTGGGTGAATCTGGCTCTGCCTCCTCCAGGAAGCCTTCCTTAATTAATACACACACACACAGAGGCAAGTCTTTAGTCTGTGTCTGGGGGACAGACAGAGACCACCCTGGGGTGGGGTCTGCACAGTGAGCAGGTACCGTGTCTGGTCTGCCTGCCACATCACCCCCTGGCTAACAACACAGTGGATGCGGCCAAGGTAGAGACAGCGGTGGGACAGAAAAGGACAAGGGACACAGCCACAGAGGGACAGAGAAACAGACGGAAACACAGAGGTGGATCACAGAGAGACCAAAGAGAGACAGACAGACAGAAATGAGAATGTGGTGGCCCTCCAGGCCCTCCTCAGCCCGGGCTCCGGGTCTCTCTGACAAAGCCCGTATGTGGACCCGAGAGTGGCCGATGTCAGTCCCCAGAGTGTCCGGCGAATGCTCAGATGCACAGGAAACAACCATGGGATGGACGGGTGCGCCCACAGCCCTGTCCTTACCGGCAGAGCTGTCCCGCGGGGCCTCGGGGCAGCTGTTCTCGTGAGCGATGCGTTCCAAGGGTGTGAGAGGCATGTGCAGGCCACAGTGGGGGCAGGTCCAGAAGGTGCGGAGACAGTCGCTGTACAGATCCGTGTCACTCTGCAGAGGGCAGGCTGTGTCAGGGCCTCGCCCCTGGGCATGCCCCCCAACAGCCAACCTAGGTCCCTTCGGAGAACCCCTCAGGGCTGGCCGGCCCCGTTCTGAAACTGCATCCCTGGACTAGGTTGGGATGTGGTTGTGGGGGGCTCCCTAAAATCCCTCTTCAGGGGCAGGGGGGGTGGGGGGACCAGGTGGGGTCCATGCTCACCGTGAGGCAGTTGTAGGTGAGGAAGTCTGTGACTACGTAGCCCCCCTTGGTGGGGTGGGGGGACAGGGTAGAGCTGCCAAAGAGGCCGGGGAGACTGGGGGCAGTTGTGATGGTCTGGGGTCCCACATAGAGGTTCTGGGCTTCCAGCCCTGTGAGCCGCCGGAGACTGTAGGGAACCTGGGGAGAGAGAGGCAGCAGATAGACTCGAGGAGACACTATCAGAGCGCCAGGATCTAACTGTGCCTGAAGTCCACCCTTGGCTTTTCAGGTCTGGGGGCCAATTGCTGAGGCCAATCACAACACAGTTTCAGGCACTCATGACCAGAGTCTTCTCTAAAACATGCCCTGATGCCCCATCCCCCATCTCGGTTGCCCTTCCCAGGCCCCGTCCCTCTCCCTGCCACTTGTGGGACCACATCCAGGCTGCGAGTCTGGCCACCTCGCTCCTCCTTCCCCCAGCATGTCAGCCTGTTCCTCTTTCCCTGATTCACTAGGTCCCTCCACTCCTCCAGGAAGTCACTCTGGATTGCACCCTTCTCCCCTACCCGGGCCACCCAGAGTAAAATCAATTCCCCACTCCCGCTTAAGAGGTGGGGGTGCTGGTTTCACATCTCCCTCCAGATCTTCCTGTCTGTTCTCCACGGATAAACACCCTACAGCCCCCCTCCCTGTCCTACAAGCCCTAAGTGCAGTGAGGCGCCCCTGCCCACTGCATGCTGGGGCTGCATGGCTGGCCGTGTGGGCTCTGGAGCCAGGCACCGCGGTCAAACCCTGGCTCCCACCCTTACAGGCTGTGTGGCCTTGGTTTGTCACCGCCTCCTGGGTTGGAAACCCCCGAATGTGCGTGCAGTCGGAGAACTGGAAGCCTTATCCCCGTGGCAGACGCCCCCGTGGGCCAAGGGTGGCACAGGCCCCCCGCATCAGGTACCTTGGATGCCATGAACTGCAGCAGCTCCCTGCTCAGGGCTGCCACCTCCTGGCGGTTGACAGGAGCCTCCTCCAAGTCGTCCTCATCCTCCCTCGGCCCCCGCCCACGGGCCTGATGGGCCAGCTGCCGGTCCAGGGCACTTTCCCACCGGGCCCGGAGCCGCAGGGAGGCCGCCAGGAGCCGGGCAGCGCTTTCACTATCGGAGAGCTGGAGCTCCAGCCAGCCATCAGCCACCAGGCGGGAGCAGTCACCATTGGTGTCCAGGGCCCGGCTGAAGAGCAGGAGAGACTGGAAGAGGGGGCAGAAAACAGGGCGCATCTTAGAGAGGCGCCACCTCACCTGCCTCGCTGACCTCCCCTCACAGACTGACCCCCCAGGCGTTCCCTGTGCACACCAGGCGTGCGTGTGCTGCAGGGCCTTTGCACTTGCTGCCCAGGTGCCCTCCTCCCAGGGATCCCTATGGCTCCCCCCTTCCGTTCCTTCAGGTCTTTGCTCAACCGTACCTTCTCCATGAGGCCTACCCAGGTGGCCTTACTCCACACTAGACCCTGCTGCCCACCCTCACCTCCAACCCACCCCTCCTAATCTCCTTGTTCTTTCTCATTTCCTGGACCGCGCATCACCCTGGAACACCTTACTGAGTGTGGCCCTGTGTTTCCTGCTCTTGTCCGCCCTCCCCTGCTAGATGGCAGCCCCCAGGGGCCGGACCGGAGCCCGTTTGGTTCACTGCTGCGTCCTCAGCACCTTCAGTGGCGCCTGGTACACAGCAGGCGCTCGGCAGGGAATTGTTAGGGGGAGGCCCGACCAGGGGCTGCCGCCTACAGCCAGCCGGGAAGGTGACTGCTCAGGCCCCAGCCCTGGGGACCCAGTCATCACAGCTAAGAGTTGGAAGGTAGGGCAGGGACCCACCTGGAGGGCAGGGATGCGGACACAGTTCACCAGGTACGGCTTGTTGGTCTCCAGCAGGGAGACAAAGGTGAGGAGCTGGTGCCTGCTGCTCATTTGGTCCCTGTCGTCTGAAAGGAACAACAGGACAGCTCAGGCCCACCTGCCCACCAACCTTCCCTCCTACCCCTTATCCTCATCCACCCCTGAGGGCTGCCTGTCCCCTGCGGCCATTTACCCATCCACGGGGAGGACACACTCATGGTTTAGTTTTAAAGATTTTGTCATACTGAATATGACTTTGGCTATTTGGTGATACTGGAAAATAGTTAATTTTGCTAGGAGTGAAAACGGCACTGTGGTAACGCTAATTATTATTATTATTACTACTAAATGACATGATGTCTGAAATGTGATTTAAAATACTCCAGCAAAAAGGAAGGGTGGCAAGCGCTGCCAGCCACAGACACTGGGTGAGGGCTTCTCTACTTGGAGGATGTACACAAATTTTCAAAATTAAAAAACAGAAAAAAGACAATGTAACGAGAAAAGGATGAACTGACTAGTAATTTACAGCATTTAAAAATGATAAGTTCCCAATTCTATCTTTGATGTTTAAAATTAAAACCTGCCCTGGCTGGTGTGGCTCAGTGAATTGAGCACCAGACTGTGAACCATAGGATCGCCGGTTCAATTCCCAGGCGGGGCACATGCCTGGGTGGCGGGCCAGGTCCCCAGTAGGGGGCGCCTGAGAGGCAACCACACATTGATGTTTCTTTTTCTCTCTTTCTCCTTCCCTTCCTCTCTCTCTCTAAAAATAAATAAAAATCTTTTAAAAATAAAATTAAAACCTTATCTTTTTTACTTAACATAGGGTGTTCCTTTGTTTGCAAACAAGGAGAAAAATGAGTTGTGTCCCCAAGCCTTCTGAGGGGCGCCCGGGCTGGGGCCCAGCCTGGCCTGCGTGCAGGTGCTTGGTGAGGCGGCTTTCACGGCCGGACTAGAAGGCAGTCAGATGCCCGGCCTGGACTCTGCCTTCCGTGTCCGCAGCGGCCAGGAAGGCCCCAGGGCAGGACAAGGCCAGGGAGTTTCAGAGCTCACGATGAGCTGAAATCTCCGTCCTTGGGAACGGCTACCCACTCCACCACGGGCAGGGCGAGGCTCAGCGTGGAGGTGACCTCGCCATGCCTGCAGGTCCCAGCTCAGCAGCTGAGGCAAAGGTGGAGTGTGGAGGGGAATGAAGAGGGAACTGGATGGGGAGGCGTCCCTTTCTGCTCGGGTTCACGGGCTCGTGGTACCTCGGCTCCCGTCGCCGGCCCTGGCCTCCGGCTCCTTTGTGTGTAGCACCTCGGGGCTGCTGGCGAAGACGCAGGTGGGGTGCAGCACCGTGCCTTGTTTGGCCTGGGTGTGGAAAATCTGCAGGGGCCGAAGGCAGTGCCAGGTGACCACGGAGGACCCCGGCCATGCTCTTCCCACGGCCTGAAATACTTTTCCTCCTCGCCCTGGCCAGGTTCCTCCCCCATGGCTCAGCTCAGAAGTCCCTCCTTCAGGGCGTCCTGCCTGAACCCTCCCAGGCCGGTCAGGGGCCCCTCTGTGCTCCCCCAGCCTGGGCTCCCCACCATAGCCCCAGGGCCAGGGCTGCTTCAGTCAAGGCCACGTCGCCAGCACAGAGCATGTTTGGGGACGTGTGCCAAATGAACAAGGAAGCACAGGTGGCGGGCAGATGGGGACTGGAAGTGGGAAGGAGGCGAACCTGGTCGGAGTCCTTGCGGCCGCTGTTGAACGGGTCCGGGACGGCAAGCTGCGGGTAGAGGCCTCGGCCCAGCACCAGCTTCAGCAGAACCATCTGGTCCCGCGTCAGCGCCTGGGCCGAACTGGCGGCTGCCTGCAGCTGCTCCAGGTTGTGCCGCAGCTTAAACTTCACATCCTGGTGGGAACAGGGGGCAGGTGGGTCCTGAGGGGCTTGGACTAACACACGTGGACCCACGGGGTTCTGCGGGCTGCTGGGGCCAGGTCTTGTGCACAGACACCCGTCTCCCAAAGTTGAGGGCAGGACCGTATCCCCTCCGACCCCCAGGACAGGGTGCTGTCCTCACTGTGGTCAACTCCACCGCCGCCCGTCCCAGACAGCCCTGTGGTGCCCCACCTGGATGTCCACGTCGCCGCCGGCCCCTCGGGAGGCTGTGTCCCGCTCCTCATCGCTGGAGCCGCCGCACTCCTCCTCCCGCAGCCGCAGCACCTTGCGCCTGCGCGCCCCGCCCTCCTCGTGCTGCCGCTTCAGCCGGTACAGCGCCTGGCGCTCCCGGCGCTGCTGCAGCCGGCTGTAGCTGTCCCCTGGCTTCGGGGCCTGGGCCCCCGCCAGCAGCCCGTGGTCCTCCAACAGCTCCTGGGGACAGATGGGGCCCAAGTGAGGGACACAGGGCAGACCGAGCAGGTGGGCTTTGGACCTAGACACGGGTTCAAATGTGGGGCCTGCCACGTGCTGGCAGGCGAGGTCACCCTTCTGAGCCTCAATTTTTCTCCAGCGCAAAATGGGGACATCCCCAGTACCTCTCCGCTAGGGCTGCTGGGGGCTGAAATGTGCCAGATCAGAGCAACTTTGCATGGTGCGGACATGTACGGCCTCTCCATGAAAGCGTACTGTTGCTGCTCTTGGCCAATGAACACTCGGGTGGGGGACAGGTGGGAGACAGGAAGGAAGGGGAGGCACCAGTGGCCATCACCCAGGGTCTTCCCTGGGCTCCTGTCACGGGTCCGGCCAGGTCCCAGCCTGCCCCAGCCACTGTGGGTGTCTGAGAGGGTGGCCCTCTGACCAGCAGCAGCGTCTGGGCCGCGGAATGTGTGAAAATGCCAAGTCCTGGGCCCCTTCCCAGAAAACTGACTCAGAATCTTGGGGGCAGGGGCAGGAGCCTGACTTAACAGGCTCTCGGGGGATTTAGATGTGAATTAGGGACCCCTGGCCCCCCAACCTGCATGCAGCTTTGTGAACGGGTTTCACAGACCCTGCTGGGTTGGACCCTCTGTTTCTTACTGAGCCCCAACCAATGAAGGATGTAAAATATGTGTGTGTGTGTGTGTGTGTGTGTGTGTGTGTGTGAGAGAGAGAGAGAGAGAGAGAGAGAGAGAGAGAGAGAGCAGTGTCTGGGACCCACAAAGGTTGCACCACGTCTCTGGGAAGCCACAGACGTTGAAAGACGAGAGAACGGTCAGGACATCACTGGTCCCCGACATGGGGACCCCCTAAAATTGTATGGGATGCCCTGGTCAGGTGACCGCCCACTCTGGGCCTCGATCTGCCCATCTGCCACCACAGGGAATGGGTCGATCCAGGAACGCCTGCATTTCATCTCCACTCCGTGGCACACACACGACCCCTGGGAAGTACGAAGCGGATCTTCTCATTCACAAGTGGAAAGGCGAGCACGGGATATTAATGGCACCAGCAAAGTGCAGGACCACGTGGTGAGAGTGACAGGGCAGACCCTCGTGCGAGACCACCTGGGGCCCTCCGTGCAGCAACTCCCCAAAGCCCCACAGGCCCTCTGAGGCGGGCGCGTTACCTTCCTGGTTTCAGAGGCAGAGCCCAGGCCCAGAGGCGCAGCCACTTGCCCAGGGCCGCGCAGCTAGCAAACGGCAGAGCTGCGATTTGCCGCTGGGACGCTGGGATCCAGATGTGGTGGCTCCGACCACTGCCCTACACTGCCTCCCAGCACTCAGCCCCGGCTCCAGAGGGTGAGGTTGTTTGTGAGGCTTTGGCACTGGACGCCTGGCCCTGCACTCCACCCCTGGGAGCCCTCCAGGATTTCCACCCACACGCCTGCTCACTGATGGTGGGGGAGGTGCGTGCAGGGTGGGGTCCCACTCACTCTGGGCTCCGGAGTGTGTTCAGGGGCACTCACTCTGCCTCCCCCAAACCCTGGCCTCCTGTCCGCCTGGGTGGGGCTGCCCCTCCCAGGCCCCGAGTCTCACCTTGAACTGGCGCCGCAGGTTGGCCATCTCGTACAGCCGGTGCTCCTCTACGCCCCGGCGGCGGCACCACCTGCGGGAGTTTCTGCTCCGTTCAGATTTCACCTGGTGGAGGCAGGCACGGGGTGGTGGGGCCTGGCCAGCTTGGGGGGGTGATGGTGGCGGGGGGCTGCCCTTACACCCAGACCACCCCAGCGTGGGCCTGAACACCAGTCTCTGGGAGGACACAAGCCCGTGGGAGCCCCCCGACACCAGCTCTTCCTTCTTCCAGGTCTCAGCCCCACTGCCCCCTTCCTACAGGAAGCCTTCCCAGACCACACTGGCTCAGACATCCGCTCCCAGCTCTCTCTGCCCATTCTGGGTGGTCACTGTCTAGGGACACGTCCGGCCTCCTGCATGGACTGCAAGGCCAAGGAAGGCAGGGTCCCCAGCACTGTCCAACACTGGGCCAGGCCCAGAGTGGGGGCTCAGGGAACGTGTTTTGGGGTAATCTGGACTTTCTCCTGACGGCGCTGGTTTTAACCGGTACTTTAGAAGCCCAGGCTCCCCTCCAGCCTGAGCTCTGACCTGCCTTTCCCAAGGATGCTGCAGTCCGCGGGCTAGGGGTGGGGGCGTGAGGAGGAGCCAGAGCCTCAGGCAGGCTCTGACCCTGTGCAGAATGACAGACAGAGGTGGCCCCGCCACCCGCCTCACCTGCACCCAGGTGTTGAAGACATTGAAGAGCGTAAAGGGGTCACCCTGGTCACTCTCCAGGGGCCGCCGCGCAGCTGCACACTCCGGGTTGCTCTGGGCGCTGCGGGTGAAGGGCGACTGGACGCTGAGGGCGGCTGCGATGGTCAGCACAGGCTCCGCCAGGAAGAACATGGAGCCCAGGATGAGCATCTTCCCTGGGGGGAGGGCAGGCGGGCAGCGGGCTGAGCCTCCCTCCCTCCACGTCGCCCACAAAGGGCCTCGGCAGCCAGATGGACAGACTATGCTTTCCAGTCATGTGACCTCGGGCAAGGCCTCAGTTTCCCCACCGCGGACAGGCACGTGGTGGGCACTGCCTAGGCACTGGCTACTGCTTTTCTCCTCACTACCAGCTCCCCAGCACCCCTCCTCGGGTGCCTGGCTTTATGTTCTTCCCAGCACCAACTCTGACCTGCCACGGGCACCTGTCCGCCCCCCAGGACGGGACGCCACACCAGCTGTAGCCGGCCTGGCACACGGCAGGCTCTGACTTTTGTACCTGTCTTGGTAGGAATCTTGTCCTGCCATCTTCATGTAATTTGAAGTGGAGAGGCAGGGAAGATGGGGTGGGGCAGGGAAGGACGGAGAAGGAAGAAACGCAGGAGCAGGGGGCACAGTGTCCCAACGCAGTGAAAACACATTTCCCGGTGCTCGGGCTGTTCCCGCCTACTCTGCAGTCACTGGCTTGTGCGTCACACGTCTGACTCATCCCCACGGGTATCACTGACAGCCTTTCCAGAAAGTTCCTGCTACACACCTAGCCTTGTTACATAAGGGCGGGCAGTGAAATAAGTCTGTCCCAGGCCCCCTGGCTCCATCACCTTGGGCAAGCCCCTCATCCCTCCTTGCCTCTGTGTCCCCATCTGTGACGGGGGCATGATGGCATCCACCTGCTGTAGGACAAACTGTGCTTCACCCCGTGAAGCACTCGCTGTGCCCAGCCGGTGACCGAGCCATCTGGGCCCAGGACCACACAGCACTGGGTCACCTGTGTCTATTGCTCGTCAGGACCAGGGACCTACGGTGTCCCAAGGGGCCACCTGGGGAGCGACTCCCAGCTCTGCCCAGAGCAGGGCCCTGGGCGAGCGAGTCGCAGCCTTTCTCTGAGCGTCATTTCCTCATGGACAGCGAGTGTCAGATTCCTCCCCCGCGGGAGATGACAGATGACGTGCCTGACATGTGCAACACCCTGACAAATCTAGGCTCTGTCACAGGCTTGTCCCACTCCCTTGCGCACAGACCTGTGCCTCCCCCCCACCCCCGCCAAGCCTCAGCTTCCTCATCAGTACGAGAGGGGGCCAGGGTGCTGCCCTCCTATGTGCCACGGGTGCCAGGCCCATAAGCCTTCACTGGCACACGAGGAATGCTCGTGGAAGGTTCGTTCGTTCTCTCAGACCTGACTTTCCTGGCTCTAGGCCCGTTTCCTTCTGAAACAGACAGAAATAACCACTTCACAGCCCTCAGAGACGGCGGTCTGCAACTCCTGCCCGCGCTGAAGCCCCAGCACGGTGCAAGGATAGGGGCCCGAACAACGTTAACACAGAAGTTCTGTGAGCGTGTCCGCGGGAACGGCACCACAGGGGGCCGGGCCCTCCTGGGACTGCTCGGTGGCTGTGGGCGGTTGGTGCAGCTACAGTGTCCTGAGTCAGGAGACTCAGACACAATGAAGGTGCCTGAGTCAGCGAACTCCTCAGGAAGGGCAGGGCTGACGCCGAATGAGGAAGAGAGAGGTCCTGAAACCCCTGTGACAGGCCAAAAGGGCAGCACCAGGGCAGAGCGGGGACAGGCTGTGCAGAGAGGCGCCTGCTTGTTTACCGCTATCTCCCTGGTGCCTCCAGCAGAGCCCGGCACAGAGGAATTGTGAATGAGGAAACAGGCCCGGAGGAGGGACAGGCTTGCCCGTGAGTCAGTAGAGGGCAAGCAGTGCCCCGCACCCACCCAGTGCCCTGTGGGTCACCCCAAGGGGGGTTGTCCTTACCAATCACGACATCCACAGGCAGCTGGGCGAGCAGGGAGCCGATGGGGGTGAGGGCCTCTGAGCTGTCCAGGGCGCCCTGGTCACGGAGGTAGTGGATGGCCGTTTCCAGGCTGGCTGGTGGTGGGGGCTCAATGAAGGGGAAGGTCCTGGGGTCTCCCACGCTCATGCTCTTCATCTGGAACGAGAGCCGAAGCCGCCGGGAATGGGGGACACATGTGCCACTGTGCAGCCCCGAGAGGGCTCACGGATCACAAACTCATGTACTTGAAAACCCCCAATATCAGCCCTGGCTGGTGTAGCCCAGTGAACTGAGAACCAAAGTGGGCCTGTGAACCCAAGGGTCACTCGTTCAATTCCCGGTCTGGGCACATGACTGGGTCGTGGGCCAGGTCTCTCCACCCTCAGAAGGGGGTGCATGAGAGGCAACCACACATTGGTGTTTCTCTCCCTTTCTTTCTCTCTCCCTTCCCCTCTCCCTTAAAATAAAATCTTTAAAAGAGATAAGCAAACAAAAGCTCTGGGTAGGGGGTGGATCTTTTGTAAACTCTCCAGGTGATTCCAGTGCAGAGCTGGGGCTGAGAACCCGTGCCATGGTCCAGGCTGGCAATGCCATGCCCTGGGCAATTACAGGTAACAGAGTGGACACATGTGACCCAGTTCTGTTGACAAGACAGGTTGGGAAATTGGCCAGAGGGCTTCTGGGAAAGGTTCCCACGGCCTTCAAACTGAGATCCACACCAAGGGGCAGCTGGCTGCCTAGGTTTCTGGATGGTGAAGGAGGAGGGGGCAGCGCCCACGGTGGTCGGAGCCAGATGGCGTTCAAGAGGCAGGCTTGGGGCCGGGCAGCCTCAGATGGAGTCGGGGCTCTGTCACTTGCTAGCTGTGTGACCTGGGTCAAGGTACCTAACCTCTCTGTGCATCCACTCCCTGGTCCATACATCGGCACAAGATTCCCTGCCCCGGAGAGTTTTTCTGAGGATTAAACAGTTATATACATAAAACCCTTGGGGTACAGCCCAGCTCCCAGCGAGCACTACTAGGTAAGTGCCTTTTGTCATCAGTGCCATTATTGTCATTGCCATTAGGAGAGCTGCTCAGCTGAGCTGAGGTGGCAAGGACAGAAAGGCCTGGTCTTTATGACACCACCGAGCCATTTAAATAACCAATAAGCCAGGACAGCCCTGTCTCAAGCCTTCTTGGTATATATAAAATGGTCCTTTCCCCTTCTTGTTTTTTTTTTTAAATACTTTATTTATTTTTAGAGAGAGGAGAAGGGAGAATGAGAGGGAGAGAAACATCAATGCGTGGTTGCCTCCTGCACGCCCCGCACTGGGGACCCAGTCCGCAACCCAGGCATATGCCCGAGACAGGGAATCGAACCGGCGCCCCTTTGGTTCGAAGGCCGGCACTCAGTGCACTGAGCCACACCAGCCGGGGCCCTTTTTCCTTCTTGTTTAAGCCAGTGTTTTCCAACAGCAGGCTACGCAGGTCAGGAACTCCACGAGGTGGGTCACAACCATCACTTACAAGAAATAAAATCAAACGAATAGAAAGTATCGGGGAGCACCATCCACAGGAAGGGGCCGGTTTGTGCCACTGAGGCACACGTGAGCCTGCGGCAGGCTCCTCCACTGCTCCATTTGCCTCTCCCCCTCCCTCCTGAGCACAGACACTGCAGTCCCAGCCTCCCTGCAGGGACGTGTGGCCGGGACAGAGCTCTGCCAGGGGGAGAGGAAGGGAGGCAGGCCACCTGCGGACCTGGCCAGTAAAGCCCCAAACCCACCCTCCTTTTGCTGGATGGCTGACAAGGATGACACCCTGGGGACATGACGGAGCCATGAGAGGGAAGGGGCCTGGCCCCTCAGTACAGGAAACTGCCTGCCAACCTGGGAAGACAGACAGGTCTGAGTGGGTCTAATCTGAGCGAAACTAATGGCTGAGATGTGAGCTGTGCCATCACATGAACGGAGAAGCCCGGTTTTATTGTAAAAGCCACTTCCTGGCTGATTTTCTGCGGTGGTCAAAAGCACTCTGACTCAGTCTGCCCGTGATCTCGTTCTCTTTCCTGTGACCCGAGGCTAAACCCATACCCTGCGCATCTGGGCAACAACTGCCCCCTCCACACGGGATGTGGCTTTTGGAAGGGCCGTGTGCCTCTGAGGGGCCTGTGCAGCCCCACCCTCCCTGGCCCTGCGCCCTGGGACTGGTCCTTTCTAAATGCCCCAGGTTTCCCCTGAGGCCCCGGGAATCCGCCTCCAGGATCCAGCGCCCTCCCTGCCCAGGCCTCACCTGCAGCACCAGCGCGTCCAGGGCTACCCTCCGAATCTCCGGGACCGCGTAGGGGGCGAAGGCGTCGTAGTCCGATTCGGCGTAGAGGCGGAAGCAGACGCCAGGGCCCGTGCGGCCGGCGCGGCCCTTGCGCTGCTCGGCACTGGCCTGACTGATCCAGAACTCCTGCAGCCGCTGCAGTTTGGCCTGGGGGTCGTAGCTCATCTCCTTCACCTTCCCTGGGTGGGGAGGAGGGCGTGTCGGGGTGAGGGGTATCGGTGTGCGGCAGCCACACGGGCCCTGCCCACGCCTGGCCCTGGCCCCAGCCCTTCATGCTCGGACACCTCACTCACTCTGTTGTACATCACTGACCCACCGCACTCGGGGCCCAGCCCTGACACACACCCCATTTCCTCGTTCACACATCTTTCCACTAATTTTCTGAAGCCTCTGTTTATATGTGCGGAGGCTCAGGCACCTGAAGAACCTTACGAAGAACCTACTGTGTGCTGGGCACCATACTTGGCCCTCGGGGTCCAGCTGTGGACAAAACGAGGTCCCTGGTCTCACCGGGTGAACTGACACCCTATTTCACCAGTTATAAGACCAACCTGTTTTCATACAGTATTGTCTCTAATGTGTTTTATTTTATTTTTTTAAGGTTTTATTTATTTATTTTTGGAGAGGGGAAGGGAGAAAGAGAGGAAAAGAAACCTCAATGTGTGGTTGCCACTTGACTGCCCCCTACTGGGGACCTGGTCCGCAACCCAGGCATGTGCCTTGACTGGGAATTGAACCAGCGACCCTTTGGTTCACAGGCCAGCACTCAATCCACTGAGCCATACCAGCCAGGGCTGATGTATTTTAAAGTCCATGGCATGTCCATGTTTAACAAACAGCATTTTAAAATCTTAATGGTACATAAAATTATGGAACATTTTATTGTGGGTATCCCGGGTGAAACTCTGTACGATCGCCGCTAAAACTGACCGAGCATTCACTCTATGCCAGCCCATCCTCAGTGCTCCAATGCATTCACTCAGCTAGCCCCTGCACCCTGAGGGAGGCTCTGTCACTTACAAACAAACAGACTGACACACGCAGTGTCAGGGCCACGACCCTGGTCACACGGGCCAGGCTGTCTCCAGTGTCCCCCAATCACTCTGCTCTGCTGACTTTCCAGAGAACAGTCCAAGCGGGAAGCCAAACAATAAAGAGATCACGAGATCTAAAACCTGATGCCCACACCAGGAAGAGCAGCAAAGCCTCACTAGGAAAGCAAGAGCGAGGGAGAAGGGGAGGCTGCTGGGATCAGGTGGACAAGGTGGGCCTTGAGAGGGGAGACACTCACACAGGCCCTGGAGTGAACGGGGTGGGGGGGGCAGGGGGGGATGAACGAGCGAGCCCTGTGACAGCTGGAGGAAGACGGCTCATGGCAGGGCAGCAGTAGGTGCAAAGGCCCTGAGGCTGGGGCAAGCCGGAATGTCTGAGAGAGACCAAGGCGTCGCCACGGCTCCGCAGCCCTGAACGCCACCCGCTCCCTGGCTGTGGTCTGGCGTTCGCTCATTACAACTGCACGTCTCCAAGGGGCACACCTCCCCTGGGCCGTTGGAGTGGCTGAGGGCAGCCTTACCCGAATCCACTACAAAGCGGATCCCATCGATGGTGACTGAGGTCTCGGCAATGTTGGTGGAGAGGATGCATTTCCGGACTCCAGCGGGGGCCACGTCAAACACCTGGGGGAAAGTGAGGAGGTGGGATCAGGGGCCAACTCAGCCCTTATCGGCCATGTGTCCAGGGGCCTGGGTGTCCCACACCCATAGGGCTAAACTAGCTCAGTGCCTTCCCCCAAACCCTCTCCCCCTCAAGTCTCCACCTCAGAGATGGCTCATTGCTCTGGACCAGACCCCCGGCTGTCCTGGGTCCTCCCCCTCCACGCCCCGCCCCCGCTCCATACACACCTGAACGGGGTGCACACTCCCTGTTTTCATGCCCTCCTCCCGAAACCCACTGCCCCCGCCCTGGTCCAGGCCCCTCCTTTCCCTCCAGATGCTGTTCCAGCTTCCTCCTCAGTCTCCGACCTCCAGACTTATTCCCTCCAGGCCATCCTTCACAACGCGCAGCAGAGGGATCTGCTAAAGCACAGACCGGCACATCCCCACCTTGCTCAGAACCTTCCTAGGGCTCCCCAAGTGCACTTGGGACAAGGCCCAGGCCCCTCGCCGGGTCCTCGAGGACACTTGTGGTCCAACCCTGCGCACCTCCCCAGGCCCATCTCTCCTGGTTTTCCCTGCATAACTTGGACCCCAGCCACCCTGCCCTGTCTTTCTCTCACCCCAGGCCCTTTGCACAAGCCCTTCTCTTGGACCCAAGAGACAGTCATGCCTGGTGGCTTGGGGGTCAGCAACACGGCTTGGGGACCAAATGCAGGGGACCACACAGCCTCACCTGGTCGGTCCACAGCTGTTGTCCCTTGTAACAGCAGTCACTGTGACAGAGACATGTGGCCCACAGAACCTACAAATACAGACTCCCTGGCCCTTCACAAAGAGTTGCCAACCTCTAGTTCAGAGCGTGAGCTCTGGTGCCAGTCACCAAGGTCAACAGCCTGGCTCTGCCACCTGAGTGACGCTGCACTCGTGCCAGACCTCAGCTTCTGCTCTGGTAAGTGGGAATAACAGTGACAGCGGGACCTGGAGGCGAAGACTAATCGGGGCCAGCCGCAGCCAGAACTACAGCCACTTGCAGCCCATGTTCCACTCTGCTCCCCGCCCCCTGCTGAGGCCCGGCTTTCTCAAGTCTCAGTTCTGAAAGCCCCTTCCTCCAGGAAGCCCTTCCTGAATCCTCCAAGACTCTGTTCTGAGTTCAGGAGCTTTCCTCTACCATTTGTAAAACTGTCAGTTGCTCATCTGTCAGAGGAAAGGCCACACCTCGGCCCCCAGTGTGTCCCAAAGAGCCCCGAGCCCCTGGGGAGGCACCAAGCAGGTGCTCGGGGTGTATCAATTGATAAGCAATGACTGTGGCCTGCAGGGGGTTTTCCCAAGGTGACCATGTAGTCAGCCTCCAGGAGGGTCCCAGGGAGTCTCACCTCCTGGGACGTTCACCCTCATCCAGTACCTTCGCAGTGGACAGGTTGCGCTGGCTTAACTAAGGGGACCCTGCAGAGACGGTGGGCTGTGATTTCCAAAGCCAGGCTGCAGAAGACACTGTGGCTTCTGTCTTGGTCTCTTGGGGACAACCAGCCACCATGTGGCAAGGACACACAAGCAGCCGTCCCGAAGAGGCCCACACAGAGGGGAACAGAGGCCTCCAGCCCCCCAAGGGGGTGAGGAGCCCCCAGCCCCAGCTGACTGCATCCTCGAGACTGACCCTGAGCCAGAACCCCCAACTAAGCCATTCCCAAATTCCTGATCTACAGAAACTACATGATACGTGCTTCTTGTCCTAAGCTGCTAAGTTTGGGGCAATCTGTCACACGGCAATAACTAGCGGAGTGACCCAAAGGCCTCTCTCCCAGCCCCCCACCATTCCAGCCACGTTGTCTCTTCACCTTTCCCCACACCCCACCCACCAATTCCCGCCTCCAGCCCTTTGCTCAAGTTGGTCCCTGCACCTGGACTGCCTTCATCCTCCTCGTCCTACTCCAAACCCTCCTGGTCCTTCACAGCTAAGTTCAACGCCTCCCACTTCACCAGGAAACTCACCCTGGCACGGACCCTCCACCCAAATGACGTGAGCAGCCCCTGTGCAGCCTACAGCCCTGCATGCATGGTCTCACGTCCCCTCCAACCTCACCTTCTCCTCTGGCACGCTGAGCCAGACCCCGACCCTGCCCGGCTGCACACTGTACCTTGTCCTGGTCGGCCACAGAGAGGGCGCTGTGCAGCGGCAGCACCACCCAGCGCTGGGTGTGGCTGGCGTAGGTCTGGGCGGCTTCGAGCACAGCGCTGATCTCTGCCATGCCGCTGAGGAAGACGAGGAGGTCACCCCGCTCCTCAGGTGGGTACTTATTGTCAATGGCCTCGAGCACCCTCAGGAAGGGCCGAGGGTCCAGCTTCTCGGACTTGGACGTGGTCGGCTCCGCCTCAATCGGCTGGTACACGACCTGTGAGGGGACAGCCCCACATGAGCACCCAGTCACTCCAGCTCAGAGCAGCGGGAAGGGGAGGCCACAGGCTGGCAGAGAAGACCGATCGGGCAGGCGAGGAGAAGATGAGCAAAGCACAAGTATCCAGGTAACTGGGAGGCTTCCGGGGCGCTGGCTGCACACAGGTATTTAACTGGTGAAAATTCATGGAGTCGCACACATAATGTGTGCATTCGTGTTTGGAGGATAACTTCAACAATAAATTTTAAAGGGTGTAGCCAGGGTTAAAACCCTAGAAATCCCTTCTCAGAAAGAGCCCTCACTCTCTCTTTTTAAAATATTTTATGTATTTATTTTAACAGAGAGAGGGGAAGGGAGGGAGAAAGAGGAAACATCCATGTGTGGTTGCCTCTCATGCGCCCCCTACTGGGGACCTGGCCTGCAACCCAGGCACGTGCCCTGACTGGGAATCGAACCCGCGACCTTTCGGTTAGAAGACAACGCTCCAACCAGCTGAGAGAACTGGCCAGGGCAGGGAGCTGACGGCTTTCCCCACTGGCTAACAGGAAGCCAGAGGGCAGAGTGCCCATTGGTGCTGTCCCCACAGGCCTACCGTCCAGGGAAGACAGGAAGGTGGGAGGGGGAAAGGAGATCTGGAAGAGCACACAGAAGCCTTCTGGAACAGGGCCTGTCTGTCTGGGAGCAGGATTCAAGTCCCAGCTCTGCCACTTGTCATCCCGGGAACCAGTGACTTCCCATCTCTGAGCTTCACTTTTACCTTCGCGGTAGTAAGTACCGTGTGGCACAGAACTACCAGGGCCCCCGTGAGCCCTTGTTTGTTAACTAGGGAGCGTGGATATACACTTGATACGTGTAAGCCGTGACCCCAACATTAGTGCTATGGGCAAAAACTACAAGCAAGCTAGAGCAAACAGGCTGAGAAACGGGGGAAGTTCAGGACAGAAGCTGCTGACCAAACGTTCAGGACTAAGAGTTGGGATGCTAAAAAGAATCCCTGCCTAGCTTTGGGTAGAGCAAACTATGAGAGGACCTTAAAAAAAAATTCTTTATGAATATCAAACTCTCCTTCCTTCACCTAAAAGGCCTGCCTCTTGACTTCGGTTTCTTCGGCAACAGGTGCACCTCAGGTGGAGGTGAATGAAACGTAACGAAGCACGGTGCAGTCAGGCCTGCCCCCAGGACTGCTGTGAGATAGGATGGCATCGGGTGTGCCAAGTCGTGTGAAGGACCCACGGTGGCCCCCATACAGTCTGCTCATCTTCCCCGGCACAGTCCCCTAGAGAGAGAGAGATGGTATTTTCCAGCCTCCCTTGCAGCTAGGTGGGGCTCAGAGATGAGAATGGAAGCAACTGCACGGTCACGTCCAACTTCAAAACAAACTGGACTTTCCCTGGACTTTGGTTCCTTCCCTCTTCCCACAAACTCTCACCATACAGAGCAGAACACCTAGGACAGTGCTGCTTACCAGGTGTGGTGCTGCCACCCAGGGGACATTTGGTAACATCTGGAAACATATTTGGAGGAGGAGGCTGCTATTGGCATCTAGTGGGTAGAAGCCAGGAGTACTGCCAATGATGCCACAACACACAGGTCCGCCCCACAACTAGTGATTATCCAGCACAAGATGTCAACAACACTGAGTCTGAGAAACCCCGTCCTGCGAGATGGGAGAACCACGAGAAAGAGCGAGCCTGGATCCCTGAATGACCACATGGAACCGAGTTCCCAATAGCTTGGACCAGCTGGCCTGTTAGAATTTGAACCTTGCCCTGGCTGGTGTAGCTCAGTGGACTGAGTGCTGGTCTGTGAACCAAAGGGTCGCTGGTTCGATTCCCAATCAGGACACATGCCTGGGTTACGGGCCAGGTCCCCAGGAGGGGTCATGCCAGGGGCAACCACATATTGATGTTTCTCTCCCTTCTCCTCTGTCTAAAAATAAATAAATAAAATCTTTAAAAAAAAAATTTGAGCCTTTACATCTTTGGGTCCCCTCTAAATAAGCACCTAGCACTATTAATGCTCATGTAAATGCTCAGAAATGGCAGCTTTAGAAAAGACAGAGTGAGAACACCTTAAGTGAAGGGATGGGAAGCAGAGCAGCAGAGAAGGGACAGGTCCAGGTCTGGCCAGAGACCAGGTGGGAGGGCTGGGGGCGGCGGGGGAGGGCACTGACCGTGATGGGGAAGAGCCTCCCGGGCACCCGCACCACGGGGGCATCGCCGAAGTAGCTGGAGAAGAGCGAGATGTTGATGGTGGCGGACATGAGGACGACCTTGAGGTCGGGCCGCTTGGGCAGCAGGCGCCGGAGGACGCCCAGGAGGAAGTCGTTGTGCAGGTGGCGCTCATGGACCTCATCCACGATCAGGACCTGGTACTGGGGCAGGGTGGGCTCCCGCTGGATCTGCCTCAGGAGCAGCCCCACTGTCAGGAACACAACCTTGGTGGCCGCCGAGCGCGTGCTCTCAAAGCGGATCTGGTACCCGACCTGGGGGAGGGGCCGGGAGGGAGGGCAGTCAGTGGAGGATCCTGGGCCCGGGCACCAGCCCCTGGCCCTGCCCCAAATGAAATCTGAGTAAACGCCCTCGCCGCAGACTCTGGGGTCCAACACACTTGGGTGTGAATCCCACCTCTGCTGCTCAGGGCCGTGACTTTGGGCAAGCAGCTCCATCCCCCAGAGACACAATTTCTCTCCTGTGAGGATTATATGTGCTGAGGCACGTAAATTATTTGGTGCAGAGCCTGATGTGTGACACTAATTATAATACTAATAAGTAGTCTTTCTGGGAGGCTGCACCGTGTGCACCAACGGTTATAAATGCTTCACATATACTGACTCATTGCGTTCACACAACCACCACAGGGCAAAAGGGTTAGTCTTATCCTCACTTGCCAGGTGGGAGAGCTGAGGGCACTCATCCAAGGCAATAGCAAAAGCGTGGTGCCCCACATCACACATGTGCACACACGTGCATGGGTTTCGGGCGTGAATTATAGTGCTAAACCTAAGAGTTATTAGGAAGAAAACAGAGAACGTCTTCAGGACCTTCAAGCAGGCAAAGATTTCTTCCACAGCCCCAAGGGTGCCAGCCACAAAAAGAAAGTGACAGACCGGATTATATTCGAATGAAAAGGCTCTGTCATCAAAGGGCGCCATTCAGGAAGTAAAAGGCAGCCCTGGCTGGTGTGGCTCAGTGGATTGAGTGCGGGCCTGAGAACCTAAGTGTTTCCGGTTCGATTCCCAGTCAGGGCACAGGCCTGGGTTGCCAGCCAGGTCCCCAGTGGGGGGCGTGTGAGAGGCAACCACACATTGATGGTTCTCCCCCTCTCTTTCTCCGTCCCTTCCCCGCTCTCTAAAAATAAATAAATAAAATCTTTAAACTAAAAAATAAAATGCTGACCACGGCACCATTCACAAGAGCCTGAAACTGGAAACCCCCCGAATTCCCATCAGCAGCTGAAGGGACAGACACCATCACAACAGGCTTCCACACAGCAGCGCTGTGACCGCGTGGTGCTCGCCTCCCTGCAGGACCGAGGACGAATCTCACACTGAGCCGCAGAGGCCGGCGCAAAGGAGAACTTACTTTTTAATTCCATTTACGGACAGTAAGAGGCGAAAATAATCTGGGAGGATATATCATTAACTCCCGTGTAGTAACCTAGCACTACGGGGACCATCTGTCACTAAGAATAGCGATGACCCCGGGGGCCTCAAAGCAGTAACAGGGAAAGGATTTCTGGGGTGCTGGTAGGTTTGATGTTTTTAAAGATTTTATTTATTTTTAGGGAGAAGGGAGAGAGGGAGAGAAACACTGATTGGTGGCCCCTCACATGTAACCTGACCAGGGACCGAACCTGCAACCGAGCCTTGTGCCCTGACCGGGAATCGAACCGGTGCCTTTTAGCTTTGCAGAATGACGCCCAACTAACTGAGCCACACTGGTCCGGGCGAGTAAGTTTGATTCTTTCTTTAAAACCGTCTGGGTGCTCATTACACAAATATATTCGACTTGTGAAAATCCTCAGGGCTATCTACGGATGGTACAGGCCTTCTTCAGGGCTGGGAGGACCGAACCTGAATAACGGCAATTTTGAGGTGGTAGAGGCAGGGCTTGACCTCGTTCTTTTTTATGGCTGCCTAGACAAAAAGGCTGATGAATCTTCAGGACACTTCCAATTTTTTTTGCTGGTCAAGTGCTCTACAGGCAGACCTCGGAGACGTGGTGGGGTCACTTGCAGACCACCCCAATAAAGTGAGTATTGCAATACAGCGAACTGCAATCTTTTTGCTGGTGGAGAGAGAGACTTGCCTTCGACTTGGCAAAAAAAAAAGGCAACATCCGCGAAGTGCAATGAAACGAGGTTGGCCTGTGCTGGGTGGTGTTAGCGCCTCTATGATGTGGGCCAGATCCAGGCCAGTCAGTAAATAAATTTCTAGAAGAGTCAGCGCTGGCTCAAAGGGTAAGTGCTTTTGTACCTTGTATGGATACTGCCAAGGGCAAGCAGCTCATTCCCCAAGGTCACGCAGCAGAAACCGGACTCCCATTCGCCCCCACTCACCTGTGAGCCGTACTGACTGAGGCTCTCGAAGCCAACGCGCTTGGCCAGTGAGATGCAGGCGATTCGCCGGGGCTGGGTGCATGCCACGTGACTGAAGCCAGCGGCCAGCAGGTACTGGGGCACCTGAGTGGACTTGCCACAGCCCGTGTCACCTGCCACCACCACCACCTGATGCTCCTTCAGCGTCTTCAGGATGCGCTGTCCGTACTGGGCGATGGGCAGCGCCGCCCGCTCACGCTGCAGTTTGGCCAGCCGCCCAAACGCCTGCTTCTGGCCAAAATCCAGGTAGTGCAACAGGGCTCGGCGGAACTCGGACACTCTCTCCGGGGGCAGGCGCCTGCCCAGCCCCCGAGAGCCCCGAGTGTCAGGGCCAAGGACAGACAGGTTGATGCGGTAACGTGGGTCGTACGTGCGAGGGAGGTCGGCCAGCGCGGGTATGCTGTGCTTAGGCTGCCCAGGGTCTTTCTCCTCCTTCCTGGTGGTCTTGAGATGCTGGAACCTCTGTAAGCGTTCGAAGAAGGTCCAGAACTTCTGGCACTCCTCAGAACCCTGGCGGATGTAATCCTCGTCCCGGAAGAAGGCATCTTCAAAGAGACTCCGGGTCTCTGGACAATTCCAGTCCCACTTCTCTGGGGCCTCCTCCCCGCTCAGAGCCCGGTGTCGGTCCCGGTCCCGGTGACCCCGGTCTTCCCTTGTTCTGGGAGGAGGCATGCTGGAGCTAATCACAACACTGTCACAAAAGCGGCCTCAGTTCTGATCACCCGGACCAATGTTCTCATCCATTCCCTGCCTCCTGCAGGGAGGGGCCAGTGCCTGCAATAAGGGACCACTTTCTCTTCAGAGCTAAGTTTCCTCCTCATGGATGGCACAGGCCCACCGCAGGCGACGGCAGAGTGAGTAGCCAGGGGCCTGGGTCAAGCTGGTGACACAGAGGGCTCCTCACAGCTCCTGAAGCAAGCTCTGGGGTAGGCACAAGTTCACCCTCGTTTCCAGGCCCTGAGGAATTGGGGAAAGAGAACAGAGGACATTCGTTTTTAGAAACATTTACCGAAAGCTTGCAGGACACAAGCACTGGGCTAGAAGGGATAGTAATGAGTAAGGCCACCCTGAGCCCCTACAAACATGTCACCAACTCTGACAATCCAGTGCTCGGGGCTGAGATAACGCAGGCCCCGGGGACTGTGGGAGGCTTCCCTGACCAAAAACACATGAGAGGTGCGGCATGATGAAGAACAAGGTTGCTCCGGCTGGTGTGGCTCAGCTGATTGGAGCATCGTCCGGTACACCAAGAGGTTGTGGGTTCGATTCCTGGTCAGGGCACATACCTGGGTTTGATCCACGGTCAGGGTGTGTATGGAAGGCAACCGATAGATGTTTCTCTCACCCTCCCTCCCTCTCTAAAATTAATTTGAAGAAATCATATCCTGCCCTGGCTGGTGTGGCTCAGTGGATTGAGTGCCAGCCTGCAAACCAAAGGGTCGCTGGCTCGATTCCCAGTCAGGGCACATGCGTGGGTTGCAGGCGACTACACATTGATGTTTCCCTCTCTTCTCTCTCCCTTCCCCTCTCTAATAATAAATAAAATAAAAAAGAAATCATATCCTCAGGTGAGGATTAAAATAACAATCATTTTTTTAAAAAGAATAAGAGAAGGGTTCCTAATTTGGGGTCTACTGAGCTTCAGAACACCTGGGAGCCCTTTAAAATTAAGTGCACAGTTTTGTAAGTTACATTACGGATGTACTGTTTTTGCCTGCCTGGCACATCCCTTCCTTCTTTTTCTGGTTAACAGTACACACCTTCCTCTGAAGAGCTGCCCTTCCTAGATTCCACGTGGTTCTGAGGGCCTTTAAGTCAGAGGACTCCTATTGGTTGGGAGAGTGACAAACGGCCTGGCCAGTCACAGTTACCTAGTCCTCCTTTAATCAGTGATTGGTCTGAGAGGTGGACACATGACCCAAGAAGGGCCAATCAGGGCCTTTCTCTGGAACTTCCACTGGGTGACTAGGAAAGAAAAGCTCTCATTTTATCTACGGTGGCTGGGTAGGGATGATTACACCCCAAGCTGTTTGCAATAGCTCTTCAACATGATTCTTAGATTTTTATCCTCGAAAAGCCCGCCTTTGGGCACAATGAGGTACCCACAAGGCACACACTGAGACACTCTAAGGAGGGGAGTGAAAGGGGATGTGAAGCTTGGGAACACTATTTAGTCCTTGGGGCTGTTTCCGCCTATCCTCCACTTCCGGGCTACACGAGGAAACGTCTTTTTGCTTACAAGTGTTTCTCACTCTTGGTGCCAAAGTGCCAACTAATACAGAGCATACCCTCGTACGTGCAATTTACTGGAGGGAAGCCCACCACTCGGATTCTTAAAGGGGTTTATGATCTTAAAAGGGTTCAGGGCCTTCCATGGTAGAGGCTCCGGAGTCAGGCAGATCCCGGTTTGGCCCTCAGCTTCATCTTTTACTGGATGTGTGACCATCAGCAAATTAACTCCTTTGAGGATGTTTTCTTCCAGCAAATGGGGACCATACCCATCTCAAAACGTGGCAATGTTTATCCCCTAGCCTGGTACAGAGAAGCTAAATAGTCAGTAGTGTTCCAAGTTCACAGCTTTCTCCCAAAGACTAACAGAGGGAAAACAGCGAGAACCAGGGCCATAAAACCCGGAAAGAATTCCACTCAAAGGCCACAATTCGCCTCCATAATGGTATTAGCAATGCATTCACACACCACATTGCCTTTAGTCTCTCAATGGCCATCAAGGGACACAGCTCAGAGATTCGACCTCCCCGGTCTCAGGGGGGAACTCAGGCCAACCCTGGGAGTTCTCAGAGCCAGGCTCGGCTTTCAACTGAGGAACCTGTGAATGGCAGAGCTGTTTCCCACAGGAGTAGCCTGTGGGGAGTGCGCACCGCCTCTTACTAAACACCTGTACTAGGTGACACCAGAGCAGCTTCGAATTCCTATTCTAGGAAGAGGAAAGGGCCAGGAAGGGCTACCATGACAGGAACCCGCAGTTCTCACAAAGAAATGGAGCGTATTCCCTCAGGCTTTAAACTGCCTGTGGGTCCCACTGAGAGCATCCCCAAGGCTCTCAGGGAGTCACTCTTTTAAGCTACCTTTGAAATTTTCTGGATCTATTAGTTTCTCTGTTACCGTGCCTCTTAACCACCTCTTGGTCTCTTTCCTATGCTCATGGCTTTGAGATTTTCTTTGCATCCCTGTTTCTCTCCTCTCTGGTCTCAGTGTCTTGTCTTTCTCAGTCCATCCTGCTCACCAACCATACATCTCTCTCTTCTCTTTCTCCATCTCTGGTCCCATCTCGCTTCATCATTTCTGATGCTCTCCCACGGTGTGTATTTCTCAGTCTGATTTTATTTTTTGCCTTAAATTCCAACTGCTTTTTTTCTGTTTGATGATCTCTTACTATTCCTCTTGAGTACCCCATTTGACATTCTCATTTTGTTCGGATCTTTTTTGGGAGGATTATTTTTGTCTCTCCCCAGTTCTCCTTCTCCATCACGAGTCTCTTCATCGTACTCCGTTTCTCCATCTCATATCTTGACTCACCATTGTCTGAAGATGGAATAACAGCTGCCCTGCTCAGGTGGCTCAGTCAGTTGGAGCATCACCCCTTACACCAAAAGGCTGCAGGTTCAATCCCTGGTTGGCACGCATTTGAGAGGCAACCAGTTGAATGGGTTTTTTTTTTCTTTGTTTTTTTAAAGATATTTTATTTATTTATTCATTTTTTTAGATAGTAGGGAAGGGAGGGAGAAAGGAAGAGAAACATCAATGTGTGGTTGCCTCTCACATGCCCCCACTGGGGGGACCTGGCCTGCAACCCAGGCATATGCCCTGACCGGGAATCAAACCAGCGACCCTTTGGTTTGCAGGCTGAGGCTTCATCCACTGAACCACACCAGCCAGGGCTTTTTTTCTCTTTCTAAAATCAATAAATATATCCTCAGATTTTTTTTAAAAGACTGAAAATAGCTAACATCTACTTAGTGCTTCCTCATGTATCAGGTACTAAATGGCTTATATACATTGATAGGCACACACATACATATACATTTTCCTCGCCACCTTGAAAAGGTGCTATTATGTTATTGAACCACACAGAGAACAAACAGTAAGTGGCGGGTGAGAAATGCAAATCTAGGGATTCAGGTTTCCGTTACTCCTCTTTCTCTATTTTTCAAAGTGATTCTCCACTGCCTGGCTTTACCCCTCCACTTTTAAATCTCACCCTGTCTTTTCAGCTCTACTGACTCTCCCCATTTCCCCAGCTGCAGGGTCTCCACTGCTCCACACTCAGAACTACTCCATGTATCTGCCTTTATTTCCCATTTCCCATCCATCTCGTTCCATTCTCATCTGGTTTTCTCTCCCAGTAACTTTCCCTCAATCCCGCTCACATCGGCTTTTGTAGGGTTCTCCCTATTTCACTGTCCCCATCTTTCTATGTCCCGCGGTCTCTCCAGGTCTCTTCAGTCTCTCGTGCCTCCACTTAAATTGTCCTCCGGTCTATTCCTGTTCGCTAGTTTCCACTATGGTCTTTCCCGCCATCTCCCGCGTTCCCGGCGCCATCATATTTCTCCCGTAGGCTCTGTCAGCCTCTCTCGGTGGTACCCATCACGTTCTTGCCCTCCATCTCTCCAGTTCTCAGCTTCCCTCCTCCCTGAACCTGCCCGTCTCAGTTTCTCGCAGTTTTCCCAGGCCTCCATCTCTTTCCGTCTAGGCCTCTCAGGTTCTCCATCTCTACCCCCTTTCCCCGGACCCTCGGCCTCCTCCAATACATTTTTCTCATTTCGGGGTCTCCCTCCATCCCTCAGCACGCGCCCAAGCTACGCGCTACCGGACCCGACTCCGGCCACCGCCACCACGGACCCACGCAGCCGCCCCGCCCCCCTCACCTCCAACACCGAAGCGAAAACTTGAACTTCCGGTCTCAGCGCCCTCACACGCCAGAAACCAGCCCTGCGCCTGCGCTCGCCACGCTGCGCCTGCGCCTGCGCACGCTCCTGCCCCGCCTCGCTTCGGGCGGAGCCCGGGTTGGCGCTGCGCCCCCTAGGGGCCAGGGGAGGCGCTGCGGTGGAGACTTGATCTGAGACCCGCCCCCTTAACAGCCACTTGCACCGTGGGATCGCCGGGACCCTCGGATTTTAACCCACCGAGGGAGGTGACGGGACCCCAGACCCTATTAAAACACCCCCAACATTTACTCATTGTAATTACGAATGCATAATTACCTTATCAGTTCACTAATAAGCCAACTCAACTCCCCAGCTCCCTGAAGCCAGGGGCATTTCTGCCTTGGAGGTCCTATGTTCTCTCCAGCGGCTACCGCAGGGATCAGAGAGTCGATGTTTGTTGAATGAATGACTAAACGAGAAAAGTGAGTCCTCTTGAGTCCTACCCGTTTCGGTCATGTAGGATTACATGCCACGTGCCAGACTGAGCCTCACCTTCCCGATTTAGAACATGAGGATAAGACTTTTTAAAGATTGTTGAGAAAACAGATTAATAAACTATACGTGAGGTACATAAACTTTTTTTACCACCGGACATATAGGTGCTCGATAAATGTTAGATTTTTATTATAAATTAAAAAAAAAAAAAACCTTTCAGAAGATAGGTACAGCCTTCAGTTTTGGAGTCAGATCTAGGCGCTGAGGCTGCCTCAGTGAACAGAAAACAGATCATGGCCTTGCGCCCCCGGAGGTCACACTTTCACGGGGAGACAGACAGAGATCGAAGTAAAGACGTTGTCAGGCAGTGCTGCCGTCTGTACGAGCCAAACGAAGCAGGAAAGGGGTGGGGAGCTATTTTCAGTGTCATGGTAAGAGATTTCTAGAACGTAGCATTTGAGCAGAGCGCTGAAAACCATTGGGGTCCCCATGGGCAGGATTCCTAAGTAGAGGAAACAGCAAATGGGAAAAGTGAGATGGCGAAAACAGACTCACTGGGTTCCAGGACCAGCCAGCAGGCTTGTGTGGCTGGAGTGAAGATCGGGGAAGAGCAGGGGATGACGGGGGATAGATCCTACATCATGGCCAGGACTTTGGCCTCTATTTAATGTGTGAGCTGAAAGCCCTGGGAGGAACGGGAGCAGAGGAGGAACATGAGACGTGATCTGACTTCGATTTTATCAGAATCCTCTGGCTCCTCCATTGGGAGCAGACCATAGGGAACCAAGATGAGAATAGGGGACCAGGGGGGAGGCTGCTGGGCTAGGTGAGAGATTGGGGTGGCTGGACAAGGATGATAGCAGGGAAGATAGTGAGTAGTAGGGTCCTGAAGATATTTTAAGGCAGAACCTGGAGGGATTGGCTGACAGATTGGCCATGGAATGTGACAGAAAAGTGAGGCATCGAGGATGACCCCAAAGGTTTTGGCCTGAGTGCCTGGAGATATAGGGAGTTGCCATCAACTGAGATCAGAGAGATGCAGGAAGGGGACCGAGAAAGAATAAAACTAGAGATTCCGTTTTCATCATATTCAGCTGCGGTTATGTATTGGACAACAGGTTGGGTGTCAATTGGGAAGCTGGATGTGTTGAAATCAAAAAATAAACAGAGAGCAAGCTTGCAAATTCCCCGAAAGGAAATCACCAGTTTAGTCCTACAAACAAAGCTGAATTGAGCTTCTTGTGCAAGGCTAACCTGACTTGAATCACTTCCTGCTCATGTGTCTGGAAATCATGAGCAAACCCTAAACTATTTCTCAAGGTAGGTATGAGGTAACCACTGACCAATTTATTATTATTTAAGAAAATTCTGCCCTGGCTGGTGAGGCTCAGTGGATTGAGCGCCGGACTGAAAACCAAAGGGTCGCCAGTTCGACCTCCAGTCAGGGCACATGCCTGAGTTGCAGGCCAGGTTCCTGGTGGGGGGGCACTTGAGAGGCAACCACACATTGGTGTATCTCTCCCTCTCTTCCTCCCTCCCTCCCCCTCTCTCTAAAAACCATTAATTACTTAAAAAACAAAAACTGTAGGGATTGAGGCTGAGGGGGAAAGAGTGCTTCCTGAGTCCCAGGCAGTTCCTCTTAAAGGGCCCACGCACAGACTTACATGGACTCACTCCCGGGCAGCAGTTCAAAAGTCCCCAGGGACACAAGGGGAGGAACTGAAATGTCTGGCTTCAGGGTGAGGGCTGGAAGGGCAGCTCCCTCCCAAACAGGAGTTCTGGCACAGGCCATTGTACCTTTGCTGAGCCCTCCCCACACAGGACGGGCTGGTGGGCGCCATAACTGAGCCTCCATCACTGGCTCACGCAGTTTGCCCCTCCCTGGTAGTTCCCTGAGACTCCGCCCCACCCAACTTGTGGGCCCACCCAAGCTGTTTCCAGTGGCTTTTCCATACAAATGACTTCCCTTGGCTCACACTTCAGACTTTCCGAAGGTCTCTCAAACGAGCGTCATCTGGCCTCAATATGCCCTGTACCTCCGACGAAGTGGCCCCAGGCCTGGCACAAGTGGCAGCCAGCCTTGGTTCACAGCTTAGCCTCTCCTGGGCACCTCCAAGCCGAGCACAAGTAGCAGCCATCTGCAGATCAATCTACTAGATGCAGAGTTCAAAACACTGGTTATAAGGAAGCTCAAGTTAGAACTTCTACAGCATAAAGACAGGACATGAAAACCATAGAAAAGGACCAGTCAGAAATAAAAGATACAGCAGCTGAAATGAAGAATAATTTACAGGAAATAAACAGTAGACCAAATAGAGAATTAAATCAGTAATTTGGAATATAATGAAGCAAAACACCCAATCAGAACAGCAAAAAGAAAAAAGAATAAAAACAATGAAGATAGTGTAAGGAACCTCTGGGACAACTTCAAGTGGTCCAACATTCACAACATAGGAGTGCCAGAAGGAGAAGAGACAGAGCAAGAAATTGAAAACCTATTTGAAAAAATAATGACAGAGTCCCAGCCAATGGGCATCATCCCGCTAACCAAAAGGTCACTGGTTCGATTCCTGGTCAGGGCACATGCCTGGGTTGCCGGTTCGTTGCCCAGTCTGGGTACATATGACATGCAACCAATCGATGTTTCTCTGTCACATCAATGTCACTCTCTTTTTCTCCCTCCCTTCCTCTCTCCCTAAAAATCAAAAGTAAAATAAAATACTTGCCCTGGCTGGTGTGGCTCAGTGGATTGAGTGCCAGCCTGCAAACCAAGGGGTCGCTGGTTTGATTCCCAGTCAGGGCACATGCCTGGGTTGCAGGCCAGGTCTCCTGTAGGGGGCGCACAAGAGGTAACCACACGTTGGTGTATCTCTCCCTCTTTCTCCCTCCCTTCCCCTCTCTCTAAAAATAAGTAAATAAAATTTCTAAAATAAAAAAAAGAAATATATATTTTTAAAAAGACCTTAATTAACAGGTGAGATTCCAGAGCAGCCCTGCCTAACAGAACTTTCTGTGACGATGGAAATATTCTATATCTGCTCCACCCAGGATAGTCGCCACCAGCCACTGAGCACTTGATCTGTGGCTACTGCAACCTTGGACTAAATGTTTCATTTTAATTAATTGAATTAATTTGAACTTGACTAGCCGTAGACAGCTAGTGGTTACCAGACTGGGCAGAACAGACCCGAGGAGTTTTCCAGGCAATGGCACCAGCTTGAAAAAAAGCCCAGAGGTGGGAAAATAACCACGCCCAGGGGATCTGTACTAGTTTCCTGTGGCCACTGTAACAAGTTACCACAATCTTACTGACTTAAAACACAACACAAATTTATTCAATGGAAATTTGGGGGGTCAGACATCTGAAGTCAAGACATCAGCGAGTCTGTGTTCCTTCGGGTGGGGGGGGACTTTGGAGGCAACCCATTTCCCTGCCTCTTCCAGTTTCCGGAGGCTGCCCGCATTCCTTGGCTCCTGGCCCCTCCCTCACGACCCTCTGGTATCTACCCCCATTGCCATATCTCTCTCCAGTGATCCTGACCCTCCCGCCTCCCTCTAAGGAGGAGCCTTGTGGTGACACTGCACCCACCCGGATAATCCAGGACTATGTCTCCATCTCAAGATCCTGAACATATTCACATCTGCAAAGTCCTCTTTGTCAGGTGAGGCCACCTGTTCGCAAGTCCGGGGATTAGAGGGTGGACGTCTTTGAGGGCCGTTATTCTGGCTACTGCAGGGTCTGAGCACCTAGAACATAAGCGTGTCCCCCGGTGGAGAGGGGTCTCCGATACAGAGCTCTGGAGCTTGGACGTGGCCTTTCCTTCAAAACAGATCCATCTTCTCACCAGCTGTACTGCTGTCACCCTGATTCAAGTGACCGTCATTTCTTGCACCTCGCCTCCCTCTCCTCTTCTCTATAGTCGGTCTCCACCAGCACCCAGAGGGGTCCGATTAAAATCGGAGTCAAATCAGGACACTTCCCTGCTCAGAAATAGGTTGCCTGATTTAGAAAACAACAAAATATATATATATATATATATCGATTTGAATCTCAGATCCACAACAAGTAATTTTTTAGTGTAACAATGTGTCAAATATTGCATGGGCCATACTCACGCTAAAAAGATCTTTGTGGTTATGGTGTATCTGAAGTTCAAATTTAATTGAGCGCTTTGTATTTCATCTGGTCTCGGTAGCTCAGGACACTTCCATGGATCCCCAAACGCCCTGCTATGGACTAGAAGGCTTTCCAAGTTTGTCCCCCCACGCCACCCCCGCACCTCTCTTGTTTCATCTCCCCCACTCTCCCTCTTGCTCTCTCTGCTCCATCCACACAGGCCTCTTCACTTTGGAGTATGCCAAGCACATCCTGCAGCAGGGCCTTTGCATGTGCTGTTCCCTTTGCCTGAAATGCTTTTCTCCAGATTTAAACATGCCTCCTCTCTCCCTTCTTCAGACCTTGGCTCAAATATCACTTTACCCCAGGGGCACATCCCCTATTTCTTTATTTCTTTGGTTATTGACTGTCGTCCTCTATAAGAATGTCAGCTTCCTGACGGCAGGGATTTGTGTCTGTGTTGGTCACTGCTACATGCCAATGCCTAGAATGTGGCTTTGCACATTGCAGGTGCATAATGGATGTTTGTTGAGTGAATAACAGAATAAATGATGATATCACTGAGCCCCTGGATCTCCCTGTGCCTGAAGCCGCTTTTGTGACATCAGGTAGGAGGAGGCCAACCGGTTTCCCTCTAGCCTACACCTCCATCTCCGAGATGAGGTCATGGCTGGTGGACTTCTTGCTGACCATGCTTTCATCCTTGCTGCTCCATGAGTCCTTCAGGGCCCAGCGACATGTGGCTGGCAATGACCGGCAAAGTTGAGCCCGCCCGAAATACAGGAAGAGCACAGGATTGAAGCAGCTGTGAGCAAGGGCAAGACCCACGCCCAGGGGCTCGGCCCGCAGGGCGCGGGCCAGGAGTGTGGAGTGCGGGGCAGCCGAGGTGAGCACCAGCCCCAGGATGTGGTAAGGGGCCCAGCAGACAAAGAAGCCCACCACAACGGCCGTACCCAGTGGCCAGCGGCGCGGGGCTGCCCGGCACAGGAGGGCACCGTGGCAGATGGCCACAACCACCAGGGGCCCCAGGAAGCCAAAAGTAAACCGGGTGGCGGCCACGGCGATCTCGGCCATGGCCGAGCCGCCGTAGTCCACCACACACTCCAGCCGTGGTGGGAAGGCCTCCTGGTACAGGCGGCGGTGGATGACCGAGGGCATGGTCAACAGCAAGGCCAAGGACCAGGCCACCCCACAGGCTACCTGCACCCTGCACGCCCTCCGGGCCACAGTCCAGCTGGTGGGCCTGAGGGCCAGCAGGCAGAGGTCGGCGCTGAGAGCGGCCAGGAGCAGGACACTGGTGTACATGGTCAGCAGGATGAGAGAGGGCAGGGCCCGGCAGCCCACCGCCCCGTAGGGCCATTGGCCTCCACCGGCGAGAGGCACCGACAGGACCGGGAGGGACAGACAGCAGAGCAGATCTGCCACGGCCAGGTGGAGGAACCAGGTGGCACCCACCCTCTGGCGGGCCTCCTTCCAAGTCACCCAGGCCAGCATGGCGTTGCCCGGCACCCCGACCAGGAAGACCACGGCGTACAGCAAGAGAGAGACCACGAGGAGCGGCTCCACGGAGACACAGGTGCCGTCAGCGCAGTCCACAGGGAAATCCAAAATATCGCCATAGTACCCGTACCCGTCAGTGAGAGACGTGTTCTCCATCCTGGCCTCCTCCCGACACCTGGACAGGAGGCAAAAGCCGGGAAACCTCAGTGATGAAAACCGTTGGGACTTTGGAACCCTCAGTGTAGGAAGCCCAGCCCCTCAGAGCTTTAGAAACTGGGCCCCGGCTGGTGTGGCTCAGTGGACTGAGCACGGGACTGCAAACCTAAAGGTCCCTGGTTCGAGTCCCAGTCAGAGCACAAGCCTGGGTCGTGGGCCAGGTCCCCAGTTGTAGGCATGCAACAGGCAACTGATGGATGTTTCTCCTACACTTCAATGTTTCTCTCCCTCTCTCTCTCTCTCTCTCCCTTTCCCACTCTCTGAAAATAAATAAGTAAAATACCTTTAAAAAGAAACTGGGATATGACATTAGAACCGTGGCGTGTTCAAATATTGGAATTCTAGAAATACCATTGCCCTAGCTCGTTGGCATCTTGGAATTCTAGAATATTCCATCCTAGAACCCCAGTTAGAATACTGGAATTCGAGAATGTGAGTGTTAGAACCCCAGCTTAGGAGCAACTCGGAATTCTGGAATATTGCAATGTCAGAACACGATCATGATTAGAGATGCTGGAATTCCAACACATGACAGTATTAGACCCCTAGCTGATGGTCCTTTGGATTCCAGAGCACCCCTGCCCGCCCTGCGGAGCTGTCCACGTTGGTGGACATGGTCGGCGTCTCTGCTGTCCACCGTGGGAACGGCCCGCCACAGGGGCGACTGAACACTTGAAATGGGGCCAGGGCAACTGAGAAACTAAACTTTCCATTTTTCATGAGTTGTAATTAAGTTAAATAACCACCCGTGGCTAGTGGCTGCTCCCTTACCGGACAATGAAGTTCTGGAGCACTGACACGTTAGAACACTCGCCTGTTAGCAACATAGGACTGCAGATTTTAAAGCATGGGAATCCCTGGCCGGGTAGCTCAGCTGGTTAGAGTGGCGACACAGTGCACCAAGGTTGCAGGTTCAATCCCCCATCGAGGCACGTACAAAAATCAACCAATACAATGCATAAATAAGAGGAACAACAAATTGGTGTTTCTCTTTCTTCCTGTCTAAGAATTTTAATATCCATCAAGAGAAAGAAAGTTTAATATGAATTCACAGCAAAAGTATATGACTTGGTTCTTTTTAAAATTATTTATGTATTTATTTCTAGAGGTGGGGAGGACAGTAGAAAGAGAGGAGAAGAAACATTGATTGGTTGCTTCTCTCAAGCCCCCAACTGGGGACCTGGCCAGCAACCCAGGCATGTGCCCTGACTGGGAATTGAACCAGCAACCCTTTGGTTCGCAGGCTGGTGCTCAATCCACTAAGCCACACCAGCCAGGGCAATTTTCTCATCTTTTTTAAAACATACACGCGATCATAGTAAAACACGCAGACAGCAAAGAGCACACCTCACACAGGTACACTCGCTGAGTTTCCCCACCTGACCATACCTGGCAACCAGGTGGAGAAACACATTTCTAGAACCCTCCTGAAACAACTTTTAAAAGTAGTGATAGTGTTAGGTAAACAGGAAAAATAAAGTGTTGAATTCCTCACAATGTATTCCTTCATTCAACACAGCCCCTGACCTCTCCTCTGTGGCCACTGGACGCACAGCAGGGGACAAGACAGACGCAAACTCCTTTCCCTGGGGGCTGCCACTCTAGGGGGGGGGAGTCAGACAATAAAAGAATAAATGAGCAAATACCTAGCATTTCAAATGCTACGGCAAAAGGTGGGGAGGGGGCAAATCCAACAGGGACTTTTTAATTTGCTGTGTTGGAATTGGGAATGAGTCGTCAGGAAGTGCTTCTCTGACAAGGTGGCATTTGAGCAAGGCCATAGAGGAGATCAGGGAGGGAGCTGCAGCGGGATTTGGGGGAAGGGTTCCAGGCAGAGGGAACAGCCAGTGCAAAGGCCCTGAGGTAGGACTGTGGTGTCCATGTTCAAGGAACTTTGAGAGCATCAGCGTGGTGGCCAGAGTGGAGCAGACGAGGGGGGTGGGGGAGGTAAGAACAGAGAGATATGAAGGGCCATGTGGGACACTGAGGACTTTATCTTTAATTCCATGTGAGAGGGGAGGGATGGGGGGTACTGAGCAGAGAAGTGACATGATCCATCACAGTAATAACTATTGTTCGTATGACTACTAATATATTTCTATCCTCACCCAAGGACATCCTATGTTTCATTGTTTTTAGACAGAGGGGAAGGGGGTGGGGGGAGAGAGAGAGAAACTTCGATGTGAGAGAGAAACATGGAGAAGCTGCCTTCCTGTACACGCCCAGACTGGGGAATCGAACCCGCAACGCGAGTATGTGCCCTGACCGGAAATCGAACCTGCGAACTTTGCTCTAGGGGATGACGCTCCAAGCAACCGAGCCACATCAGCGAGGGCTGCTTATGAGTATTATTATTAGAAACCATCATTTATGAAGCACTCTGTGTTACGTGCTGGGCATTGCTCCCAACACCCTTAAATATCACATTCTTTAATCCTTATAACAACCCCCTGATTTTAACACCATTGTTATACCTCTGCAGATGAGGAGACTGAGGCACAGAGAAGTTAAGTAACTTACCTACGATCGCTCAGCTAAGCAAGTAACAGAGCTGAGTTTCGAACTATGTTAGCCTCAGGTCCAGCTCCGGGCCCTAGAATATGATCATCCAAAAAAATCTTAGATCCGGGAGAGACAGTGCGGCCACGGGCACTGAGCCCACCCAGCCAGGCTCGGTGGTTCCGATTCAGTTTAGCTTGCCTTTCTCTAGGTTTCCTTGTTCTGAGAACCGAGAGCCACCCAGGTGAACCTACCTCAACAGTTTTGGGAGAGACTCGGCACAGAGCTGGGGCTCCGGGACATGCGGGCTTCTCAGAACCGCCCAAGCCCCAGGCTCTCCGCCCACTCCAGGGCTGGCCCCGCCCACAGCTCCAGCCAGGGTTGCTGCGCAACAGGAAGGGCAGAGGGGAAGTTGGGGCGCTGGCCGCCCCCCCACCCTGCCTTGGGTGACTTCGAAGCTAAGTAGCCCGTGAGAGGCCAAGCCCCTGTGTGTGTGTCTGAAGTCTGGCACTCTATTTTCAGATTATTTTATTTATTTTTATGGATTGATTTGAGAGAGAGAGAGAGAGAGAAACATCGATTTGTTGCTCCAATTACGCACTCTTTGGTTGCTTCTTGTTGGCGCCTTGATGGGGAATCGAATCTGCAACCTTGGCGTATTGGGAGGATGCTAAAACCGAGTACCCAGCCAGGGCTGTTTTCATATTATTTTTATCACTAGAGTGAAAATGTGTGTGGGCTTTAAAAACTCAAACCCTGCCCTGTGGCTGGTGTGGCTCAGTGGATTGAGTGGCGCCCTTCTAATCACAAGGTCACTGGTTCGATTCCCAGTCAGGGCACACGCCTGGGTGGCGGGCCAGGTCCCCAGCTAGGGGCACGTGAGAGGCAGCCTATGGATCCGATGCTTCATCAACGTTTCTGTCCCTCAGGGTGAGCATTAGTCATCTGTCAGAGTCTGTCACCACTGTCTGCTATCTGGGTGTGTCCTTCTCCCCACCCCGAGGCTTTACCCCACTTTCCCCAGATCTCAGCAATTAAAATCAGGGAAATTCCCTGCATGTAAGCCATTCAGGCAGTATCTGTAGCTTATTTCCCTTTTAATACCTCAAACAGAAATGGGAACATTCAATGCCCCTGTGTTATCCCTTCATCTGGTCCACTTCGCAGGTCTGAGATCTGTTTCCCTATCTGCTCACCCTTCACCCCCTGCCTTCTCGCTGGCTTCGAAATCGGTCCACTGTCAGGGCGTGTCCTGCTGACTCACCAGCCTCAGACTGAAGGCCATTTAATGATCATTGATGAGTAGCATTATTATTTTATACAATAAATTCTATTCACAAAACATATCAATCATGACTACCATGATTAGTATTTTATAATGATTCAAATAATAGATGACATGTACCGACCGCCTATTATGTCCCAGGTGTAACCCTTCTAATGACCCTGTGAAATAAGTGTCCATGATTATCACCCCATCCCAAAATGTCAGGGTTGTGACTGTCCTCTCCATTTCCCAGAGCCTCAGCTTCTCCCTGATGTGTCGGGCATCAGGCGTCAAGCATTACTAGCTGATATTTGGCAAGTAAAAGAATGGGGAGGGAAACTGAGGCACAGAGAAACCAAGGGGTCACTTAGCTTTCTATCCATTCCTCATGGAGAGACAGCATGCGGGTGTTTGTCTATCAGCCGGTCTGGCTGGAGCCGCTGCCCTGGGAAACCACGGGGCACAAGCCACCAAAGCTGAACGGACGAGAGACCAAAACACAGGCCCTGGGATGCTCACAGCAGCCCGAGGCGGGAAAGCAACCCGGTGTTCACCCACAAGAGTGTGAATAAACATACTAGTCTCTGCATGCAATGGAATACCATGTGAACGAACGTGGAAGGGTGTCCTGTGGAGGGGACAGAGTCAGACGCACAGGAGAGTTGACTGGATGATCCCATTCACATAAAGTTCAAAAAAGAGTAAGAGAGCCCTGACCTGTGTGGCTCACTGGGTTGGGCATCATCCTGCAAAGCAAAAGGTCGTAGGTTCAATTCCCCGTGAGGGCACATGTCTGGGTTCTGGGTGTGGTCCCGGATCAGGGCGTGTATGAGGCAATCGATTGATGTTTCCCTCTTATGTTGATGTTCCTGTTCCTCACTTTCTCCCTTCCTTCCCCTTTCTCTAAAAAATAAATAAAATCTTTTTTTTTTTTAATGAGCAAGAGAATTCTATGGGGAGTGGGGAGTGACTGCGGGTGGGGACCACAGAGGACTCTAGGACTGGGCTCCTGCTATTTCTTGACCCCGGGTGCCAGCTGCCTGGGGATGGACAGAGCTGCCCAGTCCCAATGTGCGTGCCTTTCTGTGGGTATGACACAGGAAAAGAAAGTTAAAGGACTTTCTTAAGTTGAGGGGCTGGTTCACGGGCCACAGGACCATTTGGTGGCTTTTCCAGCTGGTGCATGTTTGAGAATGACTGTCTCCCAGACCCCTGAGTGTGCTGCTCCATTAGGGTCCTTTGCCACGCTCTTCTGCTGGACTGCCCAAGTCTAGCCAAGACACTGGGGTTCCGATGTGCGTTCCAGGGTGGTAGTGATTAAGATTCCATTCCTCAAATTCAAATTCTGATGCCCAGATTTTGAAAAGAATCCATCTCCTAGGCTGAGATTGTGAAACACCACCCCTTCCTCCTTTTTTCCTTCCCTCCATCCTTACCGTCTCTTGCAAGAGGGTCTCCAATTTGGACAAAGTGTCACTTGGGACCTGGATCTGGACCCACAGCCAGGACCCTGGAGGTCTGGGGTCTCTCTGGAGCATCTGGCACCTGGTGGCTTCCTCGCAGTGTGTCCCGTTTGCCAGGACTCCTACAGGACACAGCAAATCTTCAGAACCGGGAAAAACGGGAGTGTCCTCTCCCCACTCCCACGGTGTGTTTGTCCGGTATGACTCACACGTCCCAAAATTACCGGGCAGCAGATGAAGTCAGAGAGGGCTGGGTGGCTGGAGAGTGGATGGTGTCCCCAACCTCAGTCTGTGTCCACCAGCTTCCTAGAAGTGAGACCTGCATCTCTGAGGCCTGGAAGTCGTAGCTGTCCCCATAAGGCCCTCTGAGGTCTTCCGCACCACCCCCTACCTCCTGCTACCCCTGCTCCCAGCCTCTGAGTTCATGCCCAGCCCTTCCTGTCTGCCCTCCACAGAGTCCCAAGGGCACATAAATATTTATCTTTCTTCTCATGTTCTGAGGGACAGTTCAGAGTCCTGTCTGTTAGGCAGGATGGATAGCAAACCAAGGCAGGGAAGGGGTGGAAGATGTGTCTAGCCCACAAATTTGGCAGTCCTGAGCCTGGTCCAATAAGATGGCCAGGTGTTCCAACATCACAGAAACACCATGATAGCGCAGGAGGAGAGGAGCCCTTGACATGCCATGTGCATCTTTCCCACTAGCCGGGGAAGAAAATCTTCAACGCTGTACATTCATCCCAAAATCTGGAGAGGGGAGGAGGGGGAGCCTAGAAGCTGGCTGCCAGCATGAGACCCCTAAAACCCCAATAACGGGGCACTCACACTAACCAGGGGTCTGCTTGCAGCTTCCAGCTCTGATGTGCCTCATAAATAAACTCGCTGTCTCCTTTCCACTGTACGTGTCGCCTCTCGCCTGAATCTTTCTCTTGTGAGCCAGGCAAGAACCGAGGAGGGGGATCCCCCAATTCGGGTCTCCCTGGGAACAATGTCCTCCCCTGAAAAACCAAGGCCGCTGACCACATATCCTGAGACCTCAGAGCCAGACAGCACAAATAAGACTTGTCTCCTCTGGGGGCCTCCGTCTTCCAAATGTGAAATGGGAAGTTTGCCCTGGCTGGGTGGCTCAGCTGTTTGGAGCATCATCCCATACATAAAGGTTGCAGGTTTGATTCCCCCGTTGGAGCACATACCTAGGTTTCAGGTTCTGTCCCCAGCAGGGGCAGGTATAAGAGGCAAGCGATCGATGTGTCTCCCACATCGATGTTTGTCTCTCTCTCCCTCTCTCTCTTTCTGTCCCCCTTGTCTCGCTAAAAACAATAAACATATTCTCGGGTGGGGATTAAGATAAAAAAGAGATTGGAGAGACGCCTACTTCTCTCCATTGGTGGGTACCAAATAGTAACAATGAACATATACAGCACATAGAGAGGGAATTTGGGGACACGATAACACGAGGGGCTCTGTGGGGCTCAGGGGTGGGTGCCCCCTGAGGGGACTGGGAAAGGTCACTCTGATGTTGCAAAGCTATGTTGTCCCAGATGCAAAAAGCCAACAGACAGGCTCCCTTAAGGTAAAGACTGACCTCTGTCAAGGAACCTACCAGCCCCGGATGTGACTCTCACTGCGGCTTGCCTTCAGTTAGGAATTTCTAAGTTCGGACCATCCTAGGTGGTTTCTTCAGGTCTCTGAGTCTGTACCGCCCCCACGCAGGCCCCCGCACCCACTCCCGGGGCTCGTCAGGGTGTGTACCGGCCCCTTGGTCGTCACAGTGCTTCAGAGGCTGAGGGCACAAGTTGATCCATTTCTCTGGCTGTTGAGAGAATAAGAGCATGCTGTTAGAGGAAGCTTTTTCTCACACGGGAGACTGGGAGTTGCTAGGTGACGTGGGGCATTTCCAAGTCTTTCTCTGGGGGACCCTCTCCTGGCTGAGCCTGGCCCCAGACCCCCGTGGAGACAAACATTCCCTCTGCTCCCTTCGCCCCTTGCCCCCCTTTTCTAGGAGGCCTCTCCTGTGGGAACCCTCTCTGGTCAGAAAGATCAGAATGGAGGAAGGTGAGGGTGAGGTCCGTGGAGACTTTTATCAGCTCAGACTTTCTTTGATCTGATAAGTTTACAAATTGTTTCCAGATCATTTGAACTTTTTTTTTTAAGATTTTATTTATTTATTTTTAGAGAGAGGAGAAGGGAGGGAGGAAGAGAGGGAGAGAAACATCAATGTGTGGTTGTCTCTCATGCACCCCCAAATGGGGGATCTGGCCCGCAACCCAGGCATGTTTCCTGACTGGGAATCGAACCAGTGACCCTTGGGTTCTCAGGCCAGTGCTCAGTCCACTGAGCCACATCAGCCAGGGCGGAGATCATTTGATCTTAATAAACTCCTTGGCCAATGAATCTCAGGACACGAGTTTCTCAGATTCTAGAAGGCTAAGGCTGTCTGGTAATCCTGAAGCTGGGGGCCCGGGCCTCAGAGATGCCATGGGCCGAGGACAGGGTCTCTGCACTTCAGCACATGGAGAAACTTGGAATGAGGACACCCTAGAAAATTGTTAAATTGACCCACATGAAATTGACATGTCTGTGTATTCCAGGGGCTTCAATTCTGATGGCAAATCTGTAGCAACAGAAAACAGGTTAATGCTTGCCAGGAGCTGGGGGCTAGGAGGGAGACTAGGCAGTGACTGCTTGATGGGTGTGGGGGGCGGGTTACTTTGGGGGTGACAAACGTGTCCCGAAACTAGACAGTGGTGAGTGTCACACAACGTGGTGAATATTCTAAATGCCACCGACAGTGAATTTATGTTATGCATAGTTTACAGTTTGTGAAAGTAATCAATGAAACTTTACACCACCCTCGCCAAAATAGGATGCAGTTCGGCAGTTTCATGGAATTCTAGAAGCCTGCAAGGGTGAATGGCTAAGACGGGGAAACCAGTTGCTTTTGGGCAGGAACCATATATCTTCATGTGATGTTTGACGCATGGAAAGGAACACATGGAACGTACATGTCAGTTATAAAGTACAACAATGAAATCAACATACTTAAAACCACCCCCCGTCTTAGAGTCTCTAAATTTCCAGATCAAGGGTCGGTCACTTTTTCAGTAGAAGAACAGAGAGTGTGTTTCAGATTTTTGCAGGTCAGGAGGGCACTCATGGTCTCTGTCACAACTACTCAATCTTCCTGGTAGAATAAAGCAGCTGCAGACTGAATGGGCATGGTGGTGTTCCAATAAAACTTTATTGACAAAAACAGTGAGCCGGAGTTGGCTCACAGGCAGGAATTTGCTGACCCCTGGTCTAGGTCAAAGACTCCGTCTCTGAAGCCTGGACTGTTGGGTCACAGGCTCTCAGAACGCAGGACTCAGAGGTCAGTGGACCAAAAGGATCCTATAATGTGAGTCAGAGACTATTTGAGTCACAGGATTCTAGGATGTCACACCAGAACCTCAGAGTGTTAGCAGTACAGGGGTCCAGCTGCTCCATGTGGGAATTTTGTAGATGGTCTAAACATTAGCTAAGGAATTCCGGCTCTGACTTGTCCAACATGGTGGCCATTGGCCACGAGAGGCTACTGAGCATTTGCAATGTGGCCGATCTCAGTGAGAAGCTGCTGTGCGTGGAAAACACAGATTTCCAAGACTTGGTGCAAACCCCCACCTCCAAAAAAAAACCAGAATGTGAAATCTCTCAATAAAGTTATTTATATTGATCGAGCGCCAGTCTGTGAATCAATGGGTCACCGGTTCGATTCCCAGGCAGGGCTCATGCCTGGGTTGCGGGCCAGGTCCCCAGTCGGGGGCACATGAGAGGCAACCACATATTGATGTTTCTCTCCCTGTCTTCCTCCCATCCCCTCTCTAAAATAAATAAATAAATAAAATATTTTTGTAAAGTTATTTATATTGAGCTTCTATTAAAATGATAATACTTGAAGTATATTTGAGTCAATGTAATACATCACCAAAATTAATTTTACCTCATTCTTTCTGTTCCTCTTTGCTTGTCTCTTGCCTGGTTGTTGGAATTACATTCCTATCAAGCAGAGCTAGTCTGGAGAACAGCTTCCCCACCCCTCAAGGTTCTGGGTATGGTGCTGAGAAGGTCACGTGGCACAGGTGTCAGGGGGAGGCCCTGACCAGGCCTTGGGAAGCCAGGTCTGAGGAACAGGTGGTGGGGACAAGAGACGTGGCAGGGGCCACACAGCTGAGTTAGCCAAGCCCATCAGCTGCTTCCTTTTCCCACCACTTCCTCTTCCAACTTGTTGAACCAGCAGATTCCTAAGTCACAAATTTAGCAACCACCTGGCCCTTCAGCCCACTTACTTCCTGGGCAGGTCTGGTCAACACCAGGGAGAGGCTGAAGAAAAGCCAAAATCCCACTTACTGGCCTCCAAGTATTTCTAGAAGACTGTTGTGGGGCCCAGCTCTTGGGACAGCATCTCCTTCCCAAATCAGGATGAGGGAAAGATCGCACTGCCTGCAGCTCATTCCCCAAACCAGGAAAGCTAGAGGATGACCAGGGACACAGAGATGGCGTGAGGGTGGGGAAATATAGGAAGAAGTCAGGGAGGACTTCCTGGAGGAGGCTGCACCCTTAAGGAAAATAGAATAGGGACAGGGATGGTCCTTTTATAAACAGTCTGGGAAGCTGGGAGACCAGGCAGGAGGAGAGGCAGGGGAGAGGACAGAGGACTTGAACCAGACAGGGAGTGTGGTGGGAAGAGGGTGGCACCCAGCATGGGAATACAAGGGGAGGGAGAGATTTAGAAGACACCGAGCTCAGTTTGGGCGAGGTGAGCGGTTGGAGAAGCCACACTCGGAAGAGAGCTGTGATGGTATCAGGTGAAATCGCAAAAGGGAGAAGCATGTTCAAGAGACAGCTCCAGAAAGCCAACATGTAAGGGCAGAGAAAGAAACTGCAGAGGCAGCGGGGAAGGATCACGCAGAAACAGACACAGTGGGAGGTGCAGAGACAGAGAGAGAGAACTGGCCAGGCCTGGAGCCAACCTGGGCGGAGGGCAGCAGGAGAGATGTTGGCAGTCGAGGTAGAAGGAACATCCCAGATCTTCCCTGGGGTACTGGGTGCCCCCCACCCAGGGAGCTGGGTACAGGTCTTCCCCTCAACAACCTTGCTGGCCAGGGGGTCTGCACAGCAACCAGCACTTACTATCAAAACCCACACGTGGCCTCTTCTGGAAGCCCAGCAGAGCACCTGTTGTCCAAGGAGCGCCCACAGCACCTTTAAAGAAAAGTTGTACCCAAGGCAGACATGACCGCATAGAACCCGAAAGATCCTGGGCCAGCACCCCATGCTGAAGGATGACCCCTCAACTCCACGGGCTCTTGCAAAGAGGGTGGGGGAGCCATCCCTACACCATCCAATCCAGTGGCCACCAGCTCCCGAGCACGTGAAGTGGGCGGGTCCAAAGCGAGGCGTGCCATGAGTGTAACTTACACACACACACACACGGGATTTGGAAGACTTGGTGTCACGGAACAGGGACCAGCCTGGAGCGGGTCTGCCTCCGGCTGGCCTGTGGTGGGCGGTGGCTTCTTGACTTTCTGGAGGAAAGATCTCATAACACAAGCCCAGGTGACTGTGAGAGCATGTTTTTATTAAAGCTGGGGACAATGAGACAAAGGCAAGGTTTAGGAGAGAGACTAGTGCTTTGGCTCCCTACAAATGTCATAGGGGAGAAGTGAGCCAAGGCGGGGCTGCTGTTAGTTCACTTGGAAGTAACAGTCACAGACAGAGAAGTGAGCTAAAGTCAGAGAAAAGGGTGCCTTGGGGACAGGCTCAGGGAGTGAGCCCGGGGCGAGCTGCCACTGCTCACTGCTCCCCTGGTTGCAAACTTCGTGGGAACACTTCGAGTTTAGGAGAAAGAAAAATGTTCAAGCTGGAGTCCTGGCTGGTGTGGCTTAGTGTGAAGCGAAAGGTCACAGGTTCGATTCCCAGGCAGGGCACACGCCTGGGTTGCAGGCCAGGTCCCCAGTAGGGGGCGCATGAGAGGCAACCACACACTGATGTTTCTCTCCCTCTCTCCCTCTCCCTCCCTTCCCTTCTCTCTCAAAATAAATTTTTAAATCTTTAAAAAAAAAAAAAAAGATCCTGCTGGAGAAAACGCATGGGTGTGCTCTAGAGTCTGTCCTGAGGGTTTCCGTCGCTCTTCTTCGGAGGAGAATCTTAGGGGGGGCTTTCAGTGGGATGTTCCTGAGCTTTCCAGGTGTGAATTTATTTACGCTGATGCATCAAAATGAGCAGATGGGGGCTGGGGTTATTCCTAGGTCTGCTTCACTGCTTTATCTCGGGTCTGTCTGGCTCTAATGGGGTTTTTGTTACTTGTTCCCTGACTTCATCTGTCCTTGGGTTTGGCTGGCACAGATGGCATTAGCTGGGTCTGCTCTCTGTTTCCCAGACCAGGGGGATTGAAGCTGTGTACTCTCTGGTCAGGGGAGGAGAGGTATGAACCATTCACTCTCCAGCGTCCTTGGTTAGGGGGGATGAGGTCTTGGGACTCACTGGCTGGGTGTGAGCTGCTCCAACTGCTCAGCCTTGTTTAAGTTCCTTGCCTCAGTTTCCCCATTCCACTTGTCCTGGAATTTTCTGAGCTATTTACTATCCGGCCTCATTGGTACCAAAAAAAAAAAAAAAGAGTAAAAGATCTCATTAAAAATTTTTTACACAGATTACATGTTGAAATAAAAATATTTTGGATCTATTAATAGAGTTAAGCAAAATATATTATTGACTATACTATTATGATTTTATATATTAAATATCATTATACAGCAATAGATTATAAGTATATCATATTCATAGCATTAATATTACTCTTCTGGCCCTGGCTGGTGTAGCTCAGTGGATTGAGCTCCGGCCTGCGAACCAGGGGGTCGCCGGTTCGATCCCCAGTCAGGGCATATGGCTGGGTCACAGGCCGGGTCCCCAGTTGGGGGCCTGTGAGAGGCAATCACACATGGATGTTTCTCTCCCTCTCTCTAATAATAAATAAATAAAATCTTTTAAAAAAATATTACTCTTCTGTATCAATACATTATATACATGAATATAGTATTGTTATATATTTTCTAGATTATATAATGTAACTAAATGTATTTTTGACTTTTCCAAGCAATTTATCCCTTCCAGAGTTTCTCCTGTAAAAAAAAAATTATATCTAATAAAATCTTCATTCTCATGCGGGTCCACCACACCTCATGCCAGAATTTGCTCTCTAAAATCTGTCCTCTAACATCATGAGCATTGTGCCTTGAACCAAAAAAGACAGCTTCGATAGTATGTTAATCTATATTCTTCAAAGAGAGAAGTGAAGAAGTATGGTTTATATATGATAGAATTATATCGTTTCGTATTACATAACTATAAATCTTTGCCTTATACAATTAACATATTTAATATTTAATCAATGTATGATAGAATATATTGATAATCGCATAATGCATAGTGTTTATATAATATAGCATTTGTCATTGTTAACATAACATTTAATTACATTACATCATTAAGGAATACATTACTATTATTTCGTATGTTTCTTTTTAGCTTTTTATCATTTATTTTTAGAGGGAAGAGAAGGGAGGGAGAAAGACAGGGAGAGAAACATCGTTCGATTTCCTCTTACATGTACCCCAGCCCGGGAAGAAGCTCATGACCTAGGCACAGAGGTGCCCCGGCCAGGAGCCCCACCAGCGACCGTGCGCGCGGCAGGATGATGCCCAATGCCCAATGCCCAATGAACTGAGCCACACCGGTCAGGGCTCATCTGTTTCCTTTTCATTTTTTTTAAATCCTTGCCTAAGGATATGTTTATTGATTTGAGAGAGAGAGGAAGGGAAAGAGGGACACACACACACACACACACACACACAAACACACACACACACACACACCCCCAGTGTTAAGAGAGAAACATCTCCCGTAAGCTCCCCAACCGGGAATCCAATCCCCAACCATCTGAGCCACCTGGCCAGGGCTCTTTGTGATTTTTTTAACGTGGCTACTAAAAAATTTCAAAGCACCTAGGTGGCTGACATCGTATGTGAGTCGGCCAGTGCCGGTCTGTACGCTCTTTCTAGCAAATACACGCACAAACACAGGCTCGCACACAGCACCACACAGAAATGTCCGAAAGTCGATGGCACATAACAACATTCCAACATGTATTGTCTTTTCACGCTAAGTGGTGCACACCAGCTGTTTGCAAAGTCAGACAGTTTGCATGCTGCAGGATTCCACTGACAGAGCATTCTCCAAAGGGCAAAATTAGAGACGGTGGTGGATCCGGTGTTGCTAGGGGGTGGGGGGAGGGGAAGTGGGCGTGGCTACGGAAGGGGGCCGCACGTGGTGAAAGTGTACTTACTGTACCTGGATCATCTCAGCGTCCACACCCTGCTTGCGGTTTTATAACGTCGTTTTGCAAGATGCTTGTACTGGTAGTAGGTCAAGGGGACGAAAGACCCCTCTGTCTCACCACAAATAACTGCACGGGAGTCTACTGATGAGGTCAATATCAAGTGTGTATGTTTTTTAAGTGCCAACAAACAGCAGTTTACAAAATAAAAAGTTAAATTCCTCTGTGTCCCCATGGCCTGGAGGTACCGGAACAATGATTCTGTCCTTCGGCTTTGACAATGCCTTCCTCTCTCTGGACTTCCTCCATAACCACATACCACATTTTTACGTCACACCTTTTCAAACCTCACTTAAGTAACGTTGTAACTCAGTTTTTCTTGAAATCAACTCACTGACAAAAGCTTAGGTAGGGCTCATGTACCTTTTCTTTGTCCTAAGCAAGAATAACTTTGGAGATGCCAGTTATCATTGTTTTCCAACTCCCCATAAAATAAATACAGAACCATTTAAAGAAATTTTTATTGATTGATTTTTTTATTTTTTGAGAGAGAGAGAGAGAAGCATTAATTTGGTTTTTCCACTTATTGATGCATTCACTGGTTGTCTCTTGTATGAGCCCTGACTGGGGATCGAACCCACAACCTTAGTGCATCCGGAGTGTAACCAAACTACCCAGCCAGGGCCCAATACACAACTATTTTTTGAAAAGTTAGAATGTTTCCATTCCTCTGTATTCTACATCTTTGATGTATTTTCTTTACACACTCTCCGTCAGCGTAAACACGTTGCTCTCTGGGGGTACTCTTTGGTATATAGGGGTTTTAGTTTTTCAAAGTCCTTGGATGAAGAGAAAGATTGTAAGGCCCCAGAAGGAAGTGTCTGTTGATCTTGGAAATGGGGACGGATGCAGGAGAGTTCGCTCAAACACCACGAGCGCACCCAGGCCTGAGTTCAAGTAAGCAGGAGAGGATGGACCAGAAAGAAGGCAGAGCAGTGGGCAGACGGTGGGCCGGGAGGCGTCCCCTCACAAGGCCTGGATCTTCTGGGCTGGGGTGTCCACAGTGGAGAGTGTGAAGGACTTGGACTCCCTGACCGCAGACTCCTCGGTCAGCACGTTCCGGATCCTGGCGGGGAGGGCCTTGAAGAAGCGCATGTGGAAGCCCTTGGCGGCCACCACGTAGATGATGGGGTTGATACAGCAGTTGATGTAAGCAATGGAGACACACAGCACATCCACATAGGACACCTTTCTGAAGGTGCCGGTGTTCCTGTCGACAAAGGTCATGATCATCCCCGTCACTTGGTAGGGCAGCCACAAGACAAAGAAGCTGGTCACTACCGCCACCACCACCTTGAGCGTCTTGGTGGAGCGTGTGGCGCTGCGGCTCCAGGCCCGGATCAGAAGGAAGGTGTAACAGATGGCCAGTGTGACGAGTGGGCCCAGGAAGCCCACGACCAGCCGTAAGATAGCCACAATCCTCTCCGTAAGGGTACCATCTGCACCGTAGTCAACGACGCACATTGCTTTGTATGGATAGGGATCTACGTGCACCTTGCGAAACAGAAAGGAAGGGATGCTCAGCAGCAGGGCCATGCTCCAGGCCACGGCACAGGCCGCCCAGGCCAAGCGGGCCTGTCTGTAGTTCTGGCACCAGACGGGATTGAACACCAGCAGAAAGCGGTCGGCGCTGATGGTGGCCAGAAGCAAGACACTGGTGTACAAGTTGAACAGGAGGAGAGACGGGAGGATGTGGCAGGCAGCGTTCCCAAAGAGCCAGGAGTCATCGTTGAGGATGGTCACAAACTTGATGGGCAGTGCCAGGCAGGAGAGAAGGTCGGCCACCGCCAGGTTGAGAAACCAGATGGCATTGATGGTGCGTCTGGCCTCAGATCCTGTCACCCAGACCACCAGGGTGTTGCCGGGCACTCCCACCAGAAAGATGGCTGCAAAGACCACCAGGGCCACTACTGTGGGAGGGCTCAGCCTATGGTCATTGGGAGGGTTATCCACTGATGTGTTGGGGTCCAGGTTGGTATACTCATAATTGTAGTCATAGGTGATGTTTGTCATGTTGTCCTGGTGGGATCAGAGAGGCAGGGAGAGTGTGAGTCTGCAGACAGGTGCCAGGGGGCCCACCAGAGAGCCCACACCCCCACTTCTTTGAGCCTGAGGTTTCGTCCCCACTCCCCAGGGAAATGGGGGACAGCTGAGGGCAGAGATTCAGCAGGGGTATCATACCACTTATGAAAATATAGGGTATGGCAGAAGGAAGGCTTGCTCGAGTGTGGTTGGTAGGGTAATAACGTGGGTGTAATAATTTATAGTTTTGATTTGAACATTTCACCTACAATGTCATGTGGGGTGCATGAGTGTGACATTGTTATGTTACAGAATGACAGGCTTACAATTTTAATAATAAAGAGGGGCGTTATTTGTGCCAGGCCCTATATTGAAAACCCCTTGAGCGCTGATTGGACTCCCTGCCATCCTGCCACCTCCCGATGAAGTCCCTGGACTTCCCCATGACTCAGCAACCAAATGAATAAAGCCTAGGCCTGCTGCAAGCTGTGGGCGCTCTGTGTTCTGATGGGTCAGTACCCAGGACATGCCACTGCTTAGGTATTTTCATCATCACCCAGAGGCTCAGGTGATACAACAAGAGTTACCTCCCACCCCACCAGCACCCACTTCTGCTGTCTTTCACCCACGGGGGCAGCTCTGCTCTGTCTAGGGGTGGCCACCTGGAGAAGGCAGAGGTGCAGCGGTGCCCTCCGTACTCAGGCACAAAGCTTAAGGGAGGGGGGAGAGATGGGGCACGAAAAACCAGGTCTTCAAGACAAATAATATCATAATGCAATATTTTTTTTAAAGTCTTAGTGTCATTCTTTAAATAGATTTTGAATATTTTATTGCCCTGACTGGTGTGCCTCAGTGGGCTGGGCATCATCTCGAAAAGCGAATGATCACCAGTTCGATTCCCAGTCAGGGCACATGCCTGGGTTGTGGGCCAGGTTCCCAGTAGGGGGCGCTCGAGAGGCAGCCACACATGGATGTTTCTCTCCCTCTCTCCCTCCCTTCCCCCGCTCTCTAAAAATAAATAAATAAAATGCATATATATCTAAAAATATCAAACAACTATGCTGTACACCTGAAACTAATATAAAATAATGATGAATGTCAACTGTAATTAAAAATAATTTTAAAACTAGATTGTAAAAGAAAACAAACAAAGCAACAAATGAACAAAACAAAACAAAATCCCCCATAGATACAGACAATGGGATGGTGGGGGAAGGAGGGTGGGGGGGAACAGAGGGGTCAAGTTCAAGGTGACAGACAGAGACGAGGCTTTGGGTGGGGAGCACACAACAGAGTGTACAGGTGTCACGTTATACAGTTGTGCACCTGAAATTTATATAATGTCATTAACCAATGTGACCCCGACACACTTAATTTTCTTTTCAAAAATCCATTTAATTTTTTTTTAAAATATATTTAATGTTTAAATAGGAACATTAATTTTAAAAAATCAATTTAATTAAAATTAAAAATTAAAACGTAAAAATCCATTTCATTTTTTTTAAATACATTAATTTTTTAATAAAAATGAATTTAAAAAAAATCCATTCATACGACATTTTAGGTGAAATGCTCAAACAAAACCGTTTAAAATCAATTTAATTTTAAAAAAAAATACATTTAATTTTTTTAAGTAATTTTTTTTAATGGTAGAAAAAAGTTCAAATAATGACAGCCTCCTGCAATTCTCCGTCCGTTTCAGAAGGCTGCTTTGCAAAGGGCAGTGCCCAAGCGGCCGCAGGCTGCGCTCCCAGCCGGCCTCTGCAGGCTCACAAACCCGGTGCAAACCCACCAGGCGTGGAGTTTTATGTACAGCCACGCCGTTGCGGTTTTGGAGGTTTGTTTCACATTTTGGGGGGAGGGGGCAGTTGGTAGCGCTTTTTTCGTTTTTCCTACTTGGTTCAGATTATGGGGGCATATTCTGCTGAGTGTAGAGAGGGGTGCAGAGGAGCGCTTATGCCCCTGGCCCAGGGGAGCTCAGCTCAGATGCCCTACAGGAAGCCCACGTGGCCCTTGGCAGATTCCATTATCACGCTGGGCCTCCGTTTCTTCCCTCGTTAACTCCTCGTAGCTTATCCCAAAGCCTTAGAGCGGAAAGAAAACACTGGGGTGGGGGGACGGCAAGAGAAAGAATAAGAAATAGGAATAAGCCCTGGCTGGTGTGGCTGAGTGGACTGAGTGATGGGCCTGCGAACCAAAGGGTTGAGGTTGGATTCCCAGTCAGGGCACATGCCTGGGTTGTGGGCCAGGTCCCCAGTAGGGGGCGCTCCAGAGGCAACATGCCTGGGTTGTGGGCCAGGTCCCCAGTAGGGGGCGCTCCAGAGGCAACCACACATTGACGTTTCTCTCCCTCTCTTTCTCCCTCTCCTCCCCTCTGTCTAAAAATAAATAAATGGCCCCTGGCTGGTGTGGCTCAGCGGATTGAGTGACGGGCCTGCTAACCAAAGGGTCGCCGGTTCAATTCCCAGTCAGGGCACATGCCTGGGTTGCCGGCCAGGTCCCCAGTTGGGGGTGCACAAGAGGCAACCACACACTGATGTTTCTCTCCCTTTCTCTTTCTCCCTCCCTTCCCCTCTCTCTAAAAATAACTAAATAAAATCTTTAAACATAAATAAATAAATAACATCTTAAAAAAAAAAAAAGAAATAGGAATATGAGGAGCTGTCCTTAGAGTGCACCTGTGCCCTTCTCTCTGTCACCTGCTGGTTTTTTGTTGTTTTTTTTTAACTGTTAGGGGCCCCATAGAACTTGCCACCAGGAGAACAGTGGGCAGCAAAACCCCTAAGTGAGGCTCCAAGGTCCCTTTTCTCTGACTTTTCAGTGAGCCAGAGCAGCCCTGCCCCGGCTGGCTCCTGCTGCTTCTTCTGTCCTAGGCCCGCCCTTGTTTCACGGTCCCCAGCTTTAATAATGTACTCTAAAATAAAATAAAAATTAAAAAAGGAAAAGAAATAGGACTACGAAATAGATCGCTGGAGGGAGGGCAGCAGGGATGAGAGGAATAGAGAAAGATAATCTTCTCTAACCAAGAAGTAACTTTCTCATAACCTTCAAGAACAAAGGTTATGGCCCTGACTGGTGTGCCTCAGAGAAAGGTCATCAATTGGGCCTCAGGGCCCACGCCCGGGGGTGTGTGTTCAAGACCCCGGGTGGGGTGCTTACCAGACCCACCCAGTCAATGTCTCTCTCCCTCAGTTTCCACCTTCCCTGCCCTCTCTCTAAAAGTAAATAAACAGAAACCTTTTTCAAAACAAGGGTCAGTGTGGGAAAGTCCTTCTTTAGACAAGAATCTAGAGTAGCTGTAGGGGAATGAGAGAATGAAGGAAGTAATGGATTTGGGATAGTGACCGTTGACCTCGGATTCAAACCATCAGGTGGAAGACTGACAGCAACTTTATAACAAACGGGTCGGGCTGGCACCCCAAACCCACCAGGCCACCGGGGCACCCCAAGAAAAGAGACAGTCAGACATTCCGTTCTCTCTCGGATGTGAGGTCTTGGAGAGGACCCGGCGTCACCTACGTGTTCCCGGAGAAATGGACCCTGAATCTAACCAAGGTTGTCAGTCTAAACCTATCAGATCGCAGTAAAAGCGGGGGACCGAGGGCCACAGTGAAGAACCCCACAAGGGGCCAAATGCACCCGGTCAGATGGCGGGAGACTCCCCGGTGCAAATGGACGTGTCTCTCCCACACGACAGCATTCCGTCACGGATTAAAAGAGGTTTAGGGGGCACATCAACCAAAGGCAACATGGGGACCCCGTCTCGATCCTGCTTGGAATAATCGACTGGAAAATAAGACAGCATGGAGACAATCTGGGCGATTTACCAGCAGACTGGGTATTTGACCTTGGTAAGGAATCGGCGCTACTTTTACTGCGGGCGATGCGGTATCGTGCTTATGTTTTTCTTAAAAAGGACAAGGAAAGCCTTTGTCGGGGAGAGATACGGAGCAGGTGAAACAGGAGGACTTGGGTCTGCTTCAAAACCCTCCAGCCATAGAAAAAGGGAAAGAAAGAGGAAGGAGGAAGGGAAGCGTGGGTGGGGGGTGGGTGGGGGGAGAAAGGAGGGGAGGGAGGCAGCAAGGAAGGAAACTGGATAGATGACTAAGAAGAGCAAAGTGTTGACAACTGTTGAAGCTGGGTGGTAAGTACCCCCGGGGTGCAGAACGTCACTTTCTCTACTTTTGTGTGTTTGACATTTTCCATAATGAAAGAAGGAACAGAGAAGTCCTGAGCACTTCCTCGCAGGCAGAGCTGCCCAGAACTGTCCCGCCCTCAAGAGGGAAAAGGTGCTCAAGTGGCAGGTGGGCTGGACAGAGCCTTGTAGGCAAATCTGTGTCCCAGCCACAGGGATCGCAATGATCAAAATAAGCAGCCAGTGTTTAGTGAGCACCTACTATGTGCCAGGCATGCAATCCTCACTGGGACCCTAGAAGTAGGTTCTATTAATGTGTCCATTTCATTGATGAGAAAACAGAGGCACCAAAAACGTGCCTATTCTGAGTCATGTAGATGGGGATTCAAACCTGTATGGTGTGGGAGGCAAACCCAGGCACGCTGCCCTGCCCATCTCCAAGGGGGGCTTTGGATGGGGTAAGGACCCTTCGGGGGCAAGCTCTGTGGTCCTTGAAGCTAGCGCATCACTGAGGACCACTTTGTCATAAACCAAGGAAAGGAGACAGAGAAACAGAAACCATCGTTAGAGAAATATTCAGAGCTGGGGGTTAGTGTACCTGCACGTGTGGGCGGAGGTTGCTATACATTGAAACACCCGCCTCGCTAATGGAAAACGTTCAGGCACCTAGCAGAGAGCCTGGCACACAGTAAGGCCCAAGAAGTGGCCTCCAATGCTATTATTATTTATCAGTATTACGATTACCGGAGAACTGAGATCTCTCTCTGAACCAATTTTTTATTTCTGGTCCCTTTTCATTACCGTAAAGTTAGCTAGGCTGATGGTCACAGGTACTTGCCGGTACAGCCATACCAGTGATTAAATTATTCAAAGGACCCCTGGCTGGTGTGGCTCAGTGGATTGGGCGCCCTGCCTGCGAACCAAAGGGTCACTGGTTTGATTCCGAGTCAGGGCACATGCCTGGGTTGCGGGCGAGGTCCCTGACTAGGGAAGTGTGAGAGGCAACCACACATTGATGTTTCTCTCCTTCTCTTTCTCTCTCCCTTCCCCTCTCCCTAAAAATAAGTAAATAAAACCTTTAAAAAAATAAATATTTGAGGGGGAATGCCAGTGTTGGCTGATGAGTGGATGAGCAGGGTATGGTACATCTGTGCTGCGGAATATTATTCAGCCATGAAAAAGGAACGGGGCACTGATACAAGACACAGCGTGGATAAGGCTCAGAAACATTTGCTGAGTGAAGAAGCCAGACATAAAAGTCACATATTGTAGGACTGCACAAATAAGAAATGTCCAGAAAGGCAAATCTATAGAGACCAGGGGGTGGGTTAGGGATTGCCAGGGGCTAGAGGAGGAGGGACCGGGGAGGAGGGAGTGACTAATGGGTACGGGGTTTCTTTTGAGGGTGCTGAAAGTGCTCTGGAACTAGCCAGAGGTGACGAATGCACATCGTGAGTGTCCTAAACACCACCAAAGTCCATACTTCCCAATGACAAGCTGTGTATGAGGGGAATGTTGTCCAGTTCAAAACCATGCCAACGTCACCCAGACAAGGAAGGGCTGAGGGACCGATCGGGATGAGTGGGGGCCAAGGAGCCAGGACCAGGTGGCATCCTGGACGGCAGCCTGGGGCGGGCAAAACGAATTCACTGTCAAGGAACCTATTTGGACAATAGAGCCCCTGCAGTGGAGACAGGAAGTACCTCCTCGGATGTTAACTTTCCTGAGGTTAGTAATTGTGCCGCACTAGCCTAGGCGAGTGTCTTTGTTCTTGAGAAACAGAGATTTACTCTCAAATGGTTCAGAAAAAAAATTTAAAAAGATAGGGAGAGCCAATTTTGAGACTCTGGGTAAAGAGCATAGGGGGAATTTTTGGTATTATTCTGGTCATTTTTCTCTAAGTGTGGAAAGATTTCCAAATAGAAAGTTAAAATTGTTACAATATTTCCATCGGTAAGTGGCCCCTGCCCTGAATCATCCACCCCTACCATCCCCACCCCCACCCCAAGCACCCCATCTTCCCATTTCCTACTCTGGGACCCTCCCCCTCCAGATCCCCCCATGTTCCAGGCCTGAAAGGGTTAATGCCAACCCCAGCAGGAGGCCCCAGGCCCTGCTGGGGGTGGGGGCTGTGCAGGTTGTTACATATGTTAAAGGTCGGGGTGGATGTGATACAGCAGGCTAAGGGTTACCCCGGCTACCCGGTGCTGTTTTCATAAGCTCTTCCCTCTGTGAGGGCAGGATGAGTCAGACTCCAAACCCCGAGCCTCCCTGCACATCCACATCTGCCATCCCTCCCCTCACCAGCCTCAGATGCGCACTCAGCCCTTTCCTCTGGCTGAATGCAAAGAAAAGATGCTGATTCAAAACCGCTCTGCGGCTTCCGCTCGGGACCTTGCAGATGGCTCCCAGAGTTCGGCCATTACAGCATTGCTAGCAACGGGGACATGAGGGAAGTGCCCAGCAGCAGGGGGCTGGCTAAAGTGATGGTGACCCACTCAGGCAGCAGAATGCCGGGCAGCTACCAAAAAGAACAGGGAAGTTCGCACACTGAGAAAAAAGCTTGAAGCCAGGGGTGTCAGACTCATTCTCACCGGGGACCACATCAGCCTCACCGTTGCCTTCAAAGGGCAGGATGTAATTTAGGACTGTGTAAATGTAACTGGTCCTTCACTAGGGGCCAGGAGCTCCGCGCTGCTGCTGGATAGAAACCAGGTGCCAGGCCGGGTAAAACCAGGTGGAGGGCCCTGTGTTTGCCACCTGTGCTCTAGGGGAAATAGGAAAAGCAAGTGACAGTGTGTAAATCTACCAACGAAAGAGGAAACTCTCTCTCTCTCTGCCCCTTTCTCCCTCCCCCCTCTATTATCCTGTCTGCCTGTGCAGTCTAACTCCAGAAGCAGACGGGGGACACCTGTCACCATAGTCTTCCCCACCCCACCCCCTATCACCGGGGAAGGGGCAGTAGGGGCCGAGGACGGGCACCTGGAAAAAGCTCTTCACGGTATATGCTTTGTTCTTGTGTGGAGAGCCATACCAGTGAGCACCCTGCCCATTCCAAAAAATGGGTATGATACTATGCTGCATCCATGACAGAATCCATGCTCCGGCCCTGACCTATAGATCGGCTGGTCAGAGCATCATCCTCCCACTATACTGAGGTTGCAGTTTCGATCCCCAGTCAGGGCTCATACAAGACTCAACCAATGTGCATGCACGGGTGGAACACCACCAAATCGATGTTTCTCACTCTCTCCCTTTCAAAAAAAGTGGGGGGTTGGGGGCAGGAGTCATGGTTCTACAATTCTAGGAGTCGCCCCTACGATTCTAGGAGTCTCGGAAGATTCTGAGAATATTTCTCCCTCGCACAAAGGCGAGAGAAACTACTCCGCGGTGATGAGAACCGGGCATGTGCAACAGGCAGGCCAGTGCAGGAGAAAGAAAACCACAGGCCCGCTGACAGCACGTTCTGCGCTATGGAAATGCTCCAGAAACGCCTCCGAGGGGCCGAACTTCTAATTTTGTCATTGTAGTGACGTTTCAGCGGCTGCATGTGGCCTCTGACGCCTCTATCACTCAGGGCAGGTCTGGGCAGCTACTAGAACTAAGCGCTGGGCGCTGTTTTAAGCGCTTTCCGAGTGTTCGTTCATTAACTGGCCAATTATAGGGTCTATGTCACGATGGCCAGAAGGGCAGGTACTATGACTGCTCCGACGTCCCTGGGCCCATTGTAAGAGCCCTCGCCCGTTGCGTGGAAGAAAGACTCCAGAACAGAAGCCTGGGGAGAAGAGGAAGTTGGAATGTCCAGGCGAGGTGAGGGACGGTGGTGGCCTGCACTAGGGTGGTGGCAGTGAGGCGACGTGACTGGCTTGGAGGGCACACGGTGCTACTCACGATGGGAGCAGTCAAAGCCACTGAGCTCTGTCCTGGGCCCGTTTTGTGGACTGTCTCATCTAATCCACAGAACAGCCCTCGGATGGAAGCAGCACCCGGCGCTTCACAGATGAGGAAACCAGGGCGACAGGGAGCTTAAGAGACCTTGCCAAGTCTGCCCAGCCAGCAGGAGGCAGAGAACTCCTGAGAGTCGAACCCCAGAACCCTCTCTGGGCGGCTGCGGGGCCTAAAGCCCTGTGGGAAGGAGGGGCACGCGTTCAAGGCAAGCAGCCACGAGGTCAGTGGCAGGGACCGCACTACATACCAAAAAATGAAAGGCCAGCGAGGCTGAAAGGTGGCCAAGATGAGTTTGGAAGAGCCTCAGGGGCCACGTTAAAGACTGTGTATTTTATTCCGGGGTAATGGGGAGCCACAGATGGACTTTGAGCTACAGAGGGCCTCGGTTAATAGTTGGTTCTCAAAGATCCCCCTCTGGCCACTGTGAGCAGGTGAGACTAGAGGCCGGAGCAGGGGTCCAGACCCCTGAAGATGGGTTAGGGGGCAGCTAAGAAGAGAGAGAGCAGTGGGAAGACCTCAGAGCACAGAGAAGAGCAGGGCTTGGCCTCCTCCCTTGAGCACCCGTGGGCTGCTTCTGGAAGGATCCACCTTGAACTGGTGTCCACAGTTAACTTGGGGAGCAAAGACAAGGAGCCTGAGGCTCTGGGGAGGGCAGGGAGAGTGGCTTTTCACTGCATACCCTCTGGTCCTGGGACTGTTTTATAGAAAGAAAATGAAGTCAAGCCCTGGCCAGGTGGCTCAATTGTTTGGAAAGTCATCCTATATGCCAAAACGTTGCAGGTTCGATTCCCAGTCAGGACATGTACAGGAAGCAATCAATATTACTCTCTGACATCAATGTCCCTCTCTCTCTCTCTCTCTCTCTCTCAAACAATCAATAAACGTATCCTTGGGTGACGATTGTTTTAAAAAAGAAGAAGTTAATGGTGGGCTCTCTCAGAGTCTCAAAAATGGGATGAGGGGGATGGAGCAATGCCAGACCCCTCTCTGGCCCAGCCAGGGTGGCCCCCCATTTCCCCTTTCCCCCAGATGAAGCAAGACAAGATGGCTTAACAACGGCAGTCGCTCAATCACAGACCTGCCTCACCTGGACCCGGGCCTCCAGGCCTGGACGTAATGTCCTTCCGACATTCACAGAGTCCACGAGACAGCCTGGTTCTGCCACCCAGCACCAAAGGACCCGGGCTGTTAAGTAGGAGAAGGTCTCACTGGCTGGGCCATTCTTACTAAGTGCTATTCTTGCTAAATGTTAAAATCCAGCACAGTATTTTGCAGACTGGCTGCAAACAAGATGAGCTTGGCAGGAGCCCAACCTGTTAAGTGTAGCCAACAGCAAAGAAATCAACATGTAATTGACCGAACAGTGACATGGCTGAGCCCCCATCCAGGAGGCAAAGCTTGGGCTGTGAACCCCCCCCCCCATCTCCTTCACTTGTTGCAAGTAAATAAAACCAGGTCTCATTCTTGAACAGAGCACCTCAAGGGGCAAACCCCTTGAGTTCAGAAACAGGGCCATCTCCACTCCTGCCTCAGTTTCCCTGTCTCTACAATTCAGAGCCCCCGAACGTCCAGGTCCAAAGTTTCCAGCCTCCCTACCTTTGCCCGCCCCCCCCCACTCCCACCGCCCAGGAGGCCTTTCCCGGATCCTCCACCCGAGGAAGAAAGTCACCCTATGAGACCCAAGGCACAAATTTTCGGCCCTGGGGAGCTTTGGGACCCCAGCCCCATGGCCTTGGGGTGGCTCCTTGGCAAATGATAATCCTCTGACAATCTTAACTCCGTAACACAGCCCAGCCCAGGAGTGGGAAAGGCTGAGCTGAGGGTGAGGGACGCAGGGGGAAGACGGCAGGCAGGAAGAAGGGGTGAGTTGGGTGGGGGCTGGGGGTGGCAGGAGCCACAAAGCAGAAAGCAAGGGTCCTGGTACCCACTCCCCGTCTAGACTCACCCTATTCAGGTCTCCCGAGTTCTCCGAGTTCTCCGATGGGTAAAGGTCCTCCTGCCAGAGGGCTGTGGTTTTTAAAACCCCAACGGGAAGGTACAGATAAGCTGGGAGGAAATGACCCGTCTTTCTCCCCTAAGTTTCTCATTGGTCTGCGCACTGGACACTCTGGCCGGGCTCCTTCTTTGGGGCAAAGAAGTAGGTCAGAGGAGGGAGGTCCGAGCTCAGAAAACTGAGGAAGTTCCCTCCTGTTCCAGGAGGGAGGAAGCCAAATGGACGTGTCACCTGCGAGGTGACGAGACTTCAGTTCCTGTCTTCTTGAAGGAAAGATTTCATTCAGGAGACAAAGCACAGTAAAGCAAGCGAGAGTGTATTGGTCATAGCAAAACCCACTCAGATGGGGAAGGGCTTAGCATAGAAGAAATGACAGGAGAGCCACGCGGGGTGGCCTTGGTTAGCTCACTGGGAAGTCAGAGAAAAAGGGGTCTTGGGGACAGGCGCAGGGGGTGAGCCCAGGAAGAGCTGCTGCTGCCCACTGCTCCCCTAGTTGCAAGTTTCCTGGGGTCCCTCGGAGTTTAGGAAATGCTGCCTGTGGGGGAAGAAGCAGAACGGGGAAGGCGTGGGTGTGCTCCCTGGGAGGGAGGGAGAGTGCAGGCTGGGTCCTTTGTCCTCGGAGTTTTTATTTCTCTTGCAGACAGGGAACTTCAGGGGAAGTCTCAGGGAGAATCTCAATGGACTATTTATCAGCTCTCCAGGTGTGTCCTTTCCAGGGCATGGTCTCCACTGATTGGTCAGTACCAGGGCAGGTCATTAGTCAAAGCAGCTGGTAGTGAGGTGGCAAGGATTGTCTAGCGTTGGTGCTTTCCTGGGCCTGTAGCTGAGACACAGCTGAGGCTTCCATGTTATGCCTAGGGAGGGAAGGCCAGGGGGTCTAAACCACGTGACCAGTGACATGCCAGTGGAGGAAAGGGTACCCTGGGGGCCTCGTTTCCCCAGTTTTGCCCGTTGCTAGGCATCTGGGGCTTTCTGCCCTGGTGGCCTTCTGTACCTGGCCCCTTGTCCTTGCTCTGCTCATGTCTGCCTGTCCTGACCTAGATTTGGCCCCTCTCTGGGCCTTGGTTTCCTCATTTGAGACCCTTTCTCTGTCTCTTGCCTTCTAGGGCCCCTGAGCTGAGAAGCTCAGGGGTTCAACTGGCTTAAATTCCCCTGGGGGACTGGGAGGTGGGGAGGGTGAGCCCAAGCCTTCCAACCAGGTTTCTCGGACCCCAAAGAGTCAGAGCACGTGTGTGGAGGTGTCCCAGTGCTTGGGGACTGTTAAGTCATCCTCCCTGGGGCTCTGAGGTTGGCGCGCGCGCGCGCGCGCACACACACACACACACACACACACACACACACACACACACGCTGCTGCAGACCCTCCTTCCCAGCCTCGTTCTGGGTTCTTGCAGGAAAGTGCTGGAGCCTGGGCTGACCCCAGATTAGTGTCCTATTGCTGCTGCCACAAACCACCACCAACCGCAGTCCAACATCCAGTGCTCAGCAGGACCACGTCAAGGCTTAGTTCCACCAAAAGAAGCCATGTTCATGGTCTACATCACTCAGCAAGGATTTTGAAAAGTCGGTGTTTGTGGGGATTTCGTGCTGGTACAAATGCGGGGTTGTTATACCGGTCCTGACCTCAAGGGGGCGCTTGCTTCAGAGGCGACTCAGAAGGCCAGGCCACAACCCCTTGGTGTGTTAGGATTTGGGATGCACGTTGCCTACTGCCTTAAATCGCGGTTTCTTAACATTTTCCCTGCCCGGGGTCCTTGGTGAAATTATGAACTCCTTCTCAGGATAACGTTTTAGCAACTTTTTGTTTTTATGTAATTTCAAACTCAAGGGGAAATAGCAAGGGTAGTAAAAGCGGCTCCTGCATGCTTCACCCAGAGCCCCTCACGGTTGCCTTGGCCTGTGTGCTCTAGTATGCTGCCGCTGTGTACTTGTGGGGGAGGGGCCTTATCCATCAGGGTTCAACGGAGAAGCATAACTCGGGGGAGCGGACCAAGTCAGAGCGAGAGAGACTTTTTGTGAGAGACTGTATCACAAAACTGCAGAGGCTGGCAGAAGGAAACTAATACCGGTGCATGTATCCGCAAATCTACATATCTATTGGCATCTTGCCCTGAATCATCTGAGAGTACACTGGAAACATTATGCACCCTTGCCCTAAATTCTTCCGTGTGTATTTTTTTTTAAGATTTTATTTCTTTGTTTTTAGAGAGAGGGGAAGGGAGGGAGGGAAACATCAACGTGTGGTTGCCTCTCGTGCGCCCCCTACTGGGAACCTGGCCCAAAAGCCAGGCACGTGCCCCAACCGGGAACCGAACTGGCGACCCTCCGGTTCTCAGGCGGGCGGGCACTCAATCTACTGAGCCACACCAGCCAGGGCATCGCATTATATTTTTATAGTACAGCTACCATGAGCCCAGCTGGGCAGTTAAAGCTGTGTGCCAGGACACACATAATTTGACAAGGAACGCCATTTCTGAGGGTTACGTTTGCGTTCATTTTTGTCTTTCACACAGCACGAGCAACTCATGGTTTCCCCTCTGGGGTCTAAGTTGGAGCTCTCACCACATCCCAACAGGAAGGGAAGAGAAGGCAGGGTTGCCTCCTGAAAGATGTCCAGTCTTTCAAGGATGAAACTCAGAAATCGCATGCTTTGCTTCCCACTCCCAGCCCACGGGCTAGAACGCAGTCACCTGGCCACACCTAGCTGCAAGGGAAGCTGGGAAGCCTAGTCTTGAGCTGAGTGTTGCTGTGTCCTGTTAAAACTCTATATTCCGCCCTGGCTGGTGTGGCTCGGTGGATTGGGTGCCAGCCTGCAAACCAAAGGGTCACCAGTTCGATTCCCAGTCAGGGCACGTGCCTGGGTTGTGGGCCAGGTTCCCAGTAGGGGGCGCATGAGAGGCAACCACACAGTGATGTTTCCCTCTCTTCCTCCCTCCCTTCCCCTCTCTAAAAATAAATAAACTATTTTTTTAAAAAGAAATCTAACAGAGGAACATGTATGAGAGAAGAAGGATGTACCAAATGATTTTGTTCCAATTTTCTTTTTTTAAATATTTTATTTATTTTTATTCTTAGAGAGAGGGGAAGGGAAGGAGAAAGAGAGGGAGAGAAATGTCAATATGTGGTTGCTTCTCGCACACCCCCTACTGGGGACGTGGCCTGCAACCCAGGCATGTGCCCTGACTGGGAATCGAACTAACAACCTTTTGGTTTGCAGCCCATGCTCAATCCACTGAACTATACCAGCCAGGGCTTGTTCCAGTTTTCTAAAGAAAAGTCACACATTCAAATAATAACATTACTAAGTCAGACAACGGTAAAACCTGGGAACAGCCCACCAGACCGCTTTCATTTCTGACACCACATGCAAAATGTGGGGCATTCTCAGGCCACCCTTGGTCTGACACCACCTGCAAGTTTGAGAATCTCCAAGACTTCCCTTTATCAGGTTTGATCATTTGCCAGAACTCTCTAAAAGCTGTTCCGCTCATGGTTTATTACATCAAAAGGATAGAGATTAGAATCAGCCAAGAGAGGAGATGCCCAGAGCAGGGTCTAGGAGAGATCAGCATCCTGCCCCCTGTAGCTTCTGGTGGTCCTCTCCCAAGACAGTGGTGAACAGCTGTTTCTCAGCTCCAGCGGCTGACAGTACAGGTGGAGCATGGCCAATCAGGAAGCTCACCACAGCTTTGCTGGGGTTTGCTCAGGTAGACCTGGCTCAGTCACCCACGGGGCTGGTCTTGGTGTCCAGCCCATCTGGAGGTCTAGCTGATGCCACATGACCCAACGCCCTCACCCGAAGTCACAGTGTTAGACCATGGGGAGTGGCCCAGAGCCCCAGGGAAACAAACAATTTTATCCAACAGGACACTCCAAGGGCTTCGTGATTGCCTCCTAGGAGCTGAGGGCAGAAGACAGAGCTCTGGCCCTGGCAGGGTGGCTCAGCTGGTCAGAGCATCATCTCGTGCACCAAGAGGTCAGGGCACGTACTTGGGTTGCCAGTTCAATCGCCAGTCTAGGCACATATGGTAGGTGACTGATCAGTCTCTCTCTCTCTCTCTCTCTCTCTCCAAACACTAGAAGAGAGGATCGATCCATCCTGGCCTCTTCCAGCTTCTGGTGGCTCCAGGCACTCCCGAGCCAGGGGCCGCCCTGCTCCACTCTCTGCCTCTGTCCTCACATGCGTCTGTGTCTGCTCCTCTGTCTCCGATGCGAACATTTGCCTTTGAGTTCAGGGCCCGCCTGGGTAATTCAGGGTGATCCCATCTCAAGATCCTTAATCACACCATCCAAGACTGTCTCTCCAAAGGAGGTCACCTTACAGGTTCCTGGTGGATGTGCGTTTTGGGGAAGACACCATGCGACTTACTACCGTGACGGTGTTCCAAAGTGCCTGCACCATTTTGCATTCACACCAGCAGGTTCTCTGATTTTAAGGGTCCAAAACTGAGCTGGGTTGGGGGAACCAGGGGAAATGGGCCGGTGGGGAGGTGGGGGACCTCCCTAGGTGATCCATCCCTCAGGTTACCTTTTAGCCCCTTGCTCCCCAAAGTGCCATCCCCAGCCCCCGTCCCCAGCATCAGCGTGTCCTGCTGAATTTGAACGAGGCCCAGGTGATTCCTGAGCACCTGAGTGGCTAAGAAGCATTGGACCAGAGCAGGGGTGTCAGACTCATTCTCACCAGGGGCCACATCAGCCTCGAGATTGCCTTCAAAGGGCCACATGTAATTTAGGACTGTGTACACGTAACTACTCCTTAACAGTTAAGCGAGAGCTCGGCACTGCCGCCAGATAAAACAAGGTGGAGGGCCGGATTCGGCAGCGGGCCTTGGGTTTGCCACCTGTGGACCAGAGCATCGCTAGAAGACGTTGGCAGTCCCCTGTGTGGATTTTTTAAAAATCCTCACCCAAGGATATGCTCACTGATTTTAGAGAGGGAGGAAGGGAGAGAGACAGACAGACAGACATTGGTGTGAGAGAGAAACATCAACGTGAGGGAGAAACATCGATTGATCGCCTCCCGTACACATCCCAACTGGGGATCCTGCCTACAGCTTTGCCCTGACTAGTATAGCTCAGTGGGTTGGGCGTTGTTTCACCAATCAAACGGTTGCAGGTTCGATTCCCAGTCGAGTACATGCCTGGGTTGCAGGCCAGGTCCCCGGTTAGGGGGCATTGGAGAAGTGACCCGTTAATGTTTCTCTCACACATCGATGTTTCTCTCTTGCTCTGTCTCCCTCCCTTCCCCTCTCTCTAAAAATAAATAAATAAAATCTTTTAAAAAAAAATACCTGCAACCAAAGCTCAGGTATGTACCCTGTCCGGGAGCTGAGCCCACAGCCTTTAGGTGTGCGGGACGATGCTCCAACCAATGGAGTGATCCGTCCAGCCCCCCTGGGTGGATGTGTTAAGCCCGCTCCTTTTTCAGGGTCTCTCCTGTTGTCTGGTCATTTGCAATCGACTGAACATGAAGGCAGAGATGTTTTCCTGAAATAAGCAATTTATGTAATTCTCTAAGTTTTTTAAAGATTTTATTTATTTATTTTCAGAGAGAGGGGAAGGAAGGGAGAAAGAGAGGGAGAGAAACATCAATGTGTGGTTGCCTCTCGCGCGCCCCCTAGTGGGGATCCTGGCCCACAACCCAGGCATGTGCCCTGACTGGGAATCGAACCTGTGACCCTTTGGTTTGCAGGCCAGCTCTCAACCCACTGAGACACACCAGCCAGGGCCAATTCCCTAATTTTAAACTGTTTAATATGACCCCTGCAAGAAGACAAAGCCTGATATAAACACATGAGAGAAATTAAAATAGAACAAGATCCAGAGAGAAGTGGCGGTTTTGCTTGAGTTTCCCAAAAGCAGATTCTGAGACAACGTCTTGGGTGACGGTCATTTGTTTGGGAGGTGACCTCAGGTCCTAGGAGTGCAGGAGAGAACTGCATTGGGGGCGGGAGAGACGTCAGCAAAGGGTGTGTCGGGCAGTGGGGCGCAGCTGGGCACAACTGGGGCTCCATCCTGCTGGGGACCCTCTGAGGAACCAGCGAAACATGCCTCTGGATCTCCCCCCACCTTTTTATTTTGTCCTCACTCGAGGACCTACCTGCCCATCGATTTTAGAGAGGGGGGTAGGGAAGCAGAAAGAGAGGGAGAGAGACGTCGATCGTTTGCCTCTGGTAAGCTCTCTGACTGGGAACCCAACCCACAACCTTTCGGCTTATGGGACTATGCTCCAACCAACTGAGCCCCAGGGGCCAGGGGCCCCCTCCACTTTTGGGGTCACATCTGTGTGATGCCAGAGAAAGCCGTGAGGAGAGACTGGGTGCTGAGCCGAGAGGCCGCCCACGTGCAGGGGCCACAGCCACAGCAGCGCCCCGGTGCGTGGGGGAGGGGCATCCACAGCGTCTACTACACACGGATGATCCTTCACAATTGTTTTTTACCGAAAATTGCCTTTGCTCTGGCTAGAAGCGATAATTCCCTTTCTGCGCCCCCCTCCCTTTTCTTTTTATATGAATAAAAATCAGTTTCTCTAGACTTTCCAATCAATGCTCAGAGAAAAATAATGTAAAACTACGAGGCTTAAGGAGCACTGGATTGCAGTCTTTTCTGAAGTGCAAAATTGTCAGCATGCCCAGGGGGCTCAGATACCTCAGTTGGGGAGGGAAGAAACTCTACCCAGTGAAGTGGAGCTAATAGGGCATGTAAAACAAGCGTAATAAATACCCTTGGAGAAATAAGGAAAGATGCTGAGAACTTGGAGTGAGAAGACGGTGTTATGAAGTAGAACATAACTGGAGAGAAGGAATCTCAACAAGATAATTCTTGAAATATTGAACTAAAGAACTCAACAGGTATGCTGAGCGGCAGAGTAGATATAGCTAAAGAGTAAATGACTCAGCCCTGGCTGGTGTGGCTCAGTGGATTGAGCGCCGGACTGCGAAGCAAAGGGTCACCGGTTCCATTCCCGGTCAGGGCACATGCCTGGGTTGTGGGCCAGGTCCCCAGTAGGGGGCGTGTGAGAGGCAACGGAGCGATGTTTCTCCCTGAAGAGATTAGATATAAAAACTCTGGACATCACGGCTCGGCTGACCTTCTGTGGCTGGCAATACGCCAACATGTGTTATTATCCAGCAGGGACCAGCCTGGAGCGGGTCTGCCTCCGGCTGGCTGGTGGCCTGCAGGCTCTCAACTCCGTGCAGGAGAGATTCCACAGCACAAGTCCGGGTGGTTGTGAGTACGTTTACTAAAGCTCGGGACAGAGAAACAGAGGGAGGTCTCGGGGCAGAGCACAGGGGGAAAACCCGAACCCGGCCCTCCACCTTGTTTCATCCGGCCCGGCACCTTATCCCTACCCGGCGGCAGCACCGAGCTCTCGCTCGGCCGTTAAGGAGCAGTTACATGTACACAGTCCTAAATTACATTCGGCCCTTTGAAGGCAACCGCGAGGCTGATGTGGCTCCCGGTTTGACACATCAGTGTGATATCGCTGCTGGAGAAGTAACAGGGGAGAGACCAGGGGGAGCTGCTTTGGCCCCCCCTCCACCGATCACTCACGCTCCCCTTTCTCCTCCCTCCCAGCCTCGCTGTCCTCCCTGGTGTCCCTCCCTCCTGTCCCTGTCTGTGGTCCCTGCCTGACAATGTGTCCTCAAGGGCCACCACAATGACAGCTGCCTCTTCTCCCTTGGCAAAGACCGCACTCGACCATTTTTAACACAGCGAAGCGGGAATTTCACGTCAAAGAACAGAGACCAGATACCAGGAGGGAATTTCACGTCAAAGAACAGCGACCGGATACCAGGAAGCACGCTGCCCTCGTTCCCTAGCAAATTCAGGGCCCAGCACTCCCGAGGTGTTTCCCCGCCTTGCGCCTGTCCTCTGCCAGAAGGTGAATTCTTCACCCACCCACCGTCCCCAGCCCAGGCTTCCTGGGCAGTGGCGACCATGACAGAGATTCCTCCTGCTCTGGGCGTGGTTCTGAAAGAAGACTGGATGACTAAAGGGTGAAAACATTGAAGACCTTTGAGGTCACAATAAGAAAAGAAATGAAGGGCCCCTGGTGAGTCAGTCAGCTGTCACCATTGTTATGCGGACTGAGTGTGTGTGTCTCTCCAAAACTCATATGCTGAGTGAGAATCCTCAATGTGCTGTACTTAGGAGGTGGGGCTTTTGGGAGGTGATGAGGCCGCAAGGGTGGGGCCCTCGGGAATGGAATTAGTGCCCTTATAAAAGAGACGCCAGAGAGCTCTCACTCTTTCTGCCCCATGAGGACACAGCAAGAAGACGGCTGTCCGTGTACCAGGAAGTGGGCCTTCACTGGATATAGAACTTGCTAGTACCTTGATCTTGGACTTTCCAGCCGCCAGAACTACGACAAATAAATATTTGTTGTTTAAGCCACCCAGTCTATGGTCATTGGTTATAGCAGCCCAAGTGGACTCAGACAGCCGGGTAACAAACACCCCCCCCCCACACACACACACACATAGGAATGGCTTAAGCGGTGCCTTTCATTGTTGCTCACAAGCCTGCAGGTCAGCTGGGTGGTGCTGTGGCCTGGGATGAGCTCACCCGAGCTTCTGCAGCCTACCACGGGCTGGGTAGGGGGCTCTGTTTCTGGGAGTGGACTGGGTAGCAGCCAGGAGCTCTGGGTGTACATGGTGGCCTCCCATCCTCCAACGTGGGCTTCTTCCCACGGCAGGGGGATCTTTCCGAGAGAGCCAACAGAAGACACAAAGGCTCTTGAGACCTAGATGAGACCTAGACTCGGGACTACATGAGGTCACTCCTGCCAAATTCTGTTGGTCAAGGCCAGCCAAGTTCAAGGGGTGGGGAAACTGACGCCATCCCTCCAAAGTCACAGTGGAAAGCCACTGAGCATCGGTGGAGGGCTACTGCCGCATAACCTGGCTTACACGGACTAAGAGGTCACTCTAGGTATTTTAAGCATAAAGGGATCTAAGACAGGGATTTCAGTGATTTAACAAGTCATTGGGTGCCCTGGCCAGGTAGCTCAGTCGGTGAAAGCATCATCCCAATACGCCAAGTTTGCAGGTTCAATCCCCAGTCAGGACACATGCAAGAATCAACCAGTAAATGCATAAATAAAGGGAACAACACATTGATGTTTTGCTCTCTCTCTCTCTCTCTCCCTCTCTCTCTCTCTCTCCCTCTCTCTCTCTCAAACTAAATAATAAGTAAAATTTAAAAAAATCACTGGGTATAGCTGCTATGGAAAACAGTTTGGCAATTCCTCAAAAAGCTAAGCATGAAATCACTGTCTGATCCAGCAATACTAGTCCTAAATATACACCCCGAAGGGTTGAAAACAGGAACCGAAACCGGTACTGCAGGCCAGTGTTGACAGCCGCATTATTCACAGTAGCCGGAGGGGGGAACAGCCCGAGCGCCCATCAGCAGGGCCGTGAAGAAACAATATGACGCACAGAATGCAATAGGATGTCGCACCGTGTATATGTTGTGTGCATGTTGTGCTCCCATTCATGAGGGCTCCACCCACCAGACCTAAGCGTTTCCCAGAGGCCGCACCCCCTGCCAAGCAATCCGTCGATAGCAGTGACCTGGCCATTACCATCATACCGTGACCGTCACCGACGTTGTCATCATTAGTAAGCCCATCACCAACTCTCGTCCCCTCCCCCTGCTGTTGCTTCTCCTTCTCCTTCCTCTTCTCCTTCATTGTTGTTTTGGCTTGAGTTTCCTCAAAAGCAGACCCTGAGTCAAGAACTTGGGGGCGGGTAGTTTATTGAGGAGGTGACTCCAGAAATCACGAGTGAGGGTAAGTGAGACAAGAAGGGAACCAAATCATCCTGGCTGGTGTGGCTCAGTGGATTGAGTGCCGGACTGCAAACCAAAGAGTGGCCGGTGTGATTCCCAGCCTAGGGCACAGGTTGCCTGGGTTGCGGGCCGGGACCCCGTAGGGGTTGCGTGAGAGGCAACCACACATTGATGTTTCTCTCCCTCTCTTTCTCTCTCCCTCTCTTTCTCTCTCCCTTCCCCTGTCTCTAAAAATAAATGAATAAAAATCTTTAAGAAGAAGAAAGGGACGAAGTCTAACGAAGGGTGTGCTCATGAGGAGATTACTGCTGACAGCCTCAGAGTTGTCCCCTCATAGGGATGGAGGGGCTGAGGCATTTGTCCACCCACTCCCACCACCCACGGTGGAGGACCGCCCAGAAACACGGTCTACTTATACACTGCTGCAGAGCCCGTCTCAAACGAAGGAGCTTTATGTTTTTTACATTCTCTCTCGTGGGTCTGTGGATGGACTGCTGGGCAGTTCGCACTCGAGGCCTCTCACTGGCAGTCGGACGTTGGCTGGGGCTGTACTCACTCGAAGGCTCGACGGGGGTGGGCATCCCAGGGGGCTCGTTCACATCGCTGGGGCTTGATTCCAGTTGTCAAGCAGGAGCACGGCTGGGATTTTCAACCAGAGCGCCTACACGTGGGCTCTCTGCACCATCTGGGCCCAGAAGCAAAATGAGGAGTGGATCAGATGGCCCGGATTTTAACCTTCCCGCCTGCCGACCCACACACTTACCGCTCTGCATATTACCATTGAACCTCTCCGAGACTTTCCATCACCCTTTCTCAAATGCTCATAGTCCCATTCTCAGTTTCAGGGGGTAGCACAACATCCAGGTTCTCCCAGCCCCCTACCCACCTATGGCAGATTAGATTACTCTCCCCAAATCAATAAATAGATACATTTGTTTAGAAAAAGTCTTGCCCTGGCTGGTGTGGCTCAATGGATTGAGTGCCGGCCTGCGAATCAAAGGGTCGCTGGTTCGATTCCCAGCCCCAGGCACATGCCTGGGTTTCAGTCCAGGTCCCCAGTAGGGGGCGTGCGAGAGGCAACCGGTAGATATGTCTCTCACACATGGTTGTTTCCCTCTGTTTCTTCCCCCCTCCCCCTCTCTCTAAAACATAAAGAAAACCTTTTTAAAAAATAGTAAGAAATTGGGCCCACAACCACGGGTTAAATGCAGAAGACATGGAAAGCTAAAGACAGTTGTGCAACTACCTAAATTTCAGAGTGATGTGGTTGGGGGTTAAGGGACTAGAAAAGTCCCACTCAGGCCTTCCCGTGACTCGGCTGGGCTTCACCCAGATTTTTTTCAGAGGTTCGATGCCCTGTGATATTGCCACAGAGCAAATGCAGAAGCAGCACTGAGAATCCAATTGTCTTCTGTTAAGCATATGTTAAGTCTTCTAAAAAAAAAAATGCATAAGAATGCCGCTTTTCTCCTGATTTTTCATTTTGGAAAATATAGCATCTCCAAATGTTTCTTTTTTTTTAATGATTTTATTTATTTTTAGAGAGTGAGGAAGGGAAGGAGAAAGAGAGGGAGAGAAACATGAGTGTGTGGTTGCCTGTCATGTGGCCCCCACTGGGGACCTGGCCCAACCCAGGCCTGTGCCCTGACTGGGAATCGAACCAGCGACCCTCTGGTTCGCAGCCCGCGCTCAGTCCACTGAGCCACACCAGCCAGGGCTCCAAATGTTTCTTAATGTTAAAATGCAAAGAGTTCCCAAATGTCCATGGCAGATGACTGGATGAACAAACTGTGGCATCCATACAATGGACTCTTCCTGCCATAAAATGGAAGGAAATTCGGACACATGCTACAACGTGGGGGAACTCTGCAAACATGCTAAATGATGCAAAAAGACAAGTGTTGTATGATTCCATTTGCATGAGATGGAATAGGCAAATCCACAGAGACAGAAGGTAGAAAAGAATAGAATTTTCCCGCCTCCCACTTAGGGTTGGGAGGCGGGAAAATGGAGAGCTATTGCTTAATGGATACAGAGTTTCAGTTTGAGAAGATGAAGAATTTCTCGAGTCCAATGGTACAACAATATATAACAGTACAATGTGAACTTACTGAATACCACTGGACTGTACATTTTTAAATGGTTAAAATGGTAAATTTCATGTTGTGTATATTTTACCACAATAAAATAATTGAGTAAAATGCAATGAATTATTTTAAAATTTTTTACTTTTAATCCATTTTTTAAAAGATTTTATTTATTTTTAGACAGAGGGGAAGGGAGGGAGAAAGAGAGGGAGAGAAACATCCATGTGTGGTTGCCTCTCTCACGCCCCCTACTGGGGACCTGGCCCACAACCCAGGCCTGTGCCCTGACTGGGAATCGAACTGGCAACCCTCTGATTCACAGCCCGCGCTCAATCCACTGAGCTACACCAGCCAGGACGCGATGGATTTTAATGATGACTTTTTAATGTATTAGTAAATAATTGTTTAACTTCTCAATCTTAATTTTAACACCTCAACAACACAGAATACTCTTTGGAGGTCCTCAGTAATGTTTAAGGATGTAAAAGAATCCCGAATCCAGCAAGTGTGATAACCACTGTTCTATGGATAGCTGAGGTGAACCTGAACTCACGGCCCTGGGCACTTGCCTACTGTAAGGATCTTCAAACTCGCAGAAACTTCAATGGTAAAAAAAAAAAAGGTTGAAATTTCTTCTGGCCAAAGTTGACGGCGCCCTCTAGTGGAAATACAAGGTATTGCTCGACAGTGAACAATTTCTCGACTGAGTCATTTACATCCTGCATTCCGCTGGGATTCTAAAGCCAAGACATAGACAGTCTCCTGAAATAAAGACTTTATTTCAGCAAATTAACTTCATAGCCTGAACCACGCTTCCTCTCAGGCACATTCACACACAAACACAAACACGGAGACCACGGTCACGTTCACACACACACACACACCATCACACACAGTCACACAGACACCATCAAACACACACCTGTCCAACCTCTCACACAGACCTACATATGCACACACACGGAAACATCCTGACACACGGGCACACACTCATACGGTCACACACACACAGATACACACAACACTAAAAATTCAGTAACATTAACAAAGGGAACTTAGTAAATGAACGTCATTTTCTATTTTTAAAATATTGTAATGGAAAATGAGTTCCTGCCCAAAGCCATTAAATAAATGTTGAACAAATAATTAAGATGAATCTAGGTTTGGCAGCGTGCCCCACTGGAAGTCCATAATCCCTTAGCCGAAGTCCTTGGAGACAGATGCATCTCAGAACTCAGAACTGTTCTAATTTTAGAAAGGTACTTCTGAGCGAATGCCATATATTACATAACACTCCCAAGAGCTGAAGCAGCCCCCTCCCCATCAGACATGTTAAAATATTTGCAGCAAAATGTGTGAAAATTCACACCAAAGAATATAAATAAAGGGCCCAAATAACTAATATTAGTTGATTTGCTACCATGTGAGACTGGGCGAAAATTACCACCACCCCCCAAAAAAAAAAAATTTTTGGCTGTCAGAGCTTTTGGGAATTTGGAATTGCAGATAAAGGATGCGGGATGCTATTAGCAGCCCTCTCACAAGTGCACCTACATATATTCCTGCTCTAATTGTAAATCTTCGATTCCACGGGTGGGCATGGGAGAGAACCTCAGGATCCAGGAGGACATCAGTTCTTCATTGCCCCCTCCTGGCAGCCCCAGAACTTGCAGCTCGGCTCCAGAGGTAGGACGTCTACTAGCTTTGTTCAGATCCAGCGATGGGCCCTGATTGGTCAAAACCTTCAGCGTAATCCCGCCTTCATTTGCCAGTAGGTGGTTCAGGAACACAAGTCTTAACCAACCAGCACCCGACTCGGGCTTGTCTCGTGACCCAGGCTGCTCCAATCAGATTGAGGGAAAGCCCCTTGGCTCCCCAGTAGGGGCCAAACCTCCTCATGACCGATGGGTGGGCATGAGGAGTTCACAGGTTCCTGGGTCTGTGAGCACCCAGTGAGGATGCTTCGGGATGAGCCTGGTCCTGCGCACAGAAAGAACTAGTAATAGTTTAGGTCTCTGCGGCGGCCCTGGAAGGGCGTTGCTCAGATTCCTCTTTAAGAGACTCCGCAGCTCCGAGCACAGCGGTCTGACAGGCCCACATGGGTGCCAAGGCCATGACTCCCTCCGGCCGCTCCCAATGACAAAGCAGAGTGGGTACCAGTGCCAGCCCATTCCTACCTGACCCAGGGCTCCTCTGATGGGAAGCCTTTGCCCCAGGACCACCGCCCCCATGGACACACACACACCCAGACTTTTCTCCCAACTGTATTACAGCCTGAGACTCCCCTCATCCAGTCCCCCTTTCCCTCTAACCTTGCCCAGATCTCCGACGGGTGGATGGCGGTGATGGTTGCCCAGCACAGTGAATCTGCTTAGTGCCTTGAACGGATCACTCCGTTAAAATGGTTAAAATGGTAACTTTGATGCTGTGTGTATTTTAAACATACAGATTCTGATCACCCACGTCTGCCCTCCTCTTGGTGCACCACCATCATCCCTCACCTGAACCATGGTGGCATCCTCCTCAAGGGCTCCCAGCTTCCACCCTCGGCCCCTGCAGTTCATTCCCCGCCTGGCAGGCAGCGGGCCTGAGGATAACTGGATTGGCTCGCATCCCTCCTCAGCTTAGAGGCCTCCATGGCGCCACCTGGCTCAGAGTGAAAGCCAAAGTCCTGGCCATGGCACTGAGGCTCTGTGCCATCTCCCCAGTCTCCCCGTTCTCTCCCAGGGCACCTCCTCCCACTGCCCACCTCACTCACTCAGCCCCAGCCGCACTGGCCTCTTCACTGTTCTTCAAACAAGCCAAGCACCTCCAACCTCAGGGCCTTTGCACTTGCTATTCCCACTTCCCGCGGCACTCTCTCCCCATGTATGTCCCGCCTGCAGTTCTCTTGGGCTTCTTCCCAGTAACCAGCAACCCCATGGCGCCCCATCACCTTTACTCTGATTATTTTCCCCCTTTGTGCTTATGATTACCTGACAGAACATAGGTTTAAGTTGTCCCTATTTCTTGCCTGTCTCCCCACTCACATGTCAACTCCATTGAGAGCCGGAATTTTTTCCTGTTTTGTTCACTGCTGTGTCCCCAGTGCTTAAAATAAGGGCTGACACGTAATAAATGCTCAGTATTTGTTAAATGAAATATTAAGCCCTGGCTGGTGTGGCTCAGTGGGTTAAGTGCCGGCCTGCAAACCGAAAAGTCGCCGGTTTGATTCTTGGCCAGGGCACATGCCTGGGTTGCGGGCCAGGTCCCCGGTCGGGTGTATGTGAGAGGCAACCAATCAATGTTTCTCTCCCTCCTTTTTCCCTCCCTTCCCTTCTCTCCAAAAGAAATAAATAAAAATCTTTTTTTTAAAAAAGAAAGATTAGCCCTAGCTGGGGTGCCTCAGTGGATTGAGTGCCGGCCCACAAACCAAAGGGTCGCGGGGTTGATTCCCAGTCAGGGCACATGCCTGTGTTGCAGGCCAGGTCCCCAGTAGGGGGCGCAGAAGAGGCAACCACACATTGATGTTTCTCTCCCTCTGTTTCTCCCTCCCTTCCCCCTCTCTGAAAATAAACACATAAAATGTTTTTTAAAAGAAAGATTAAGGCATAGCTAACAAACGAGAGGCTAAGAAATGGGAAGAGAGACAAAAAAGGGGAGGAAATGGGGCAGCGGGGGCTGAACCAGGAGAGAAATGGGAGGGGGGCACAGAAAGGAGAGCAACGTGGGGGTATTGGGGCAAGATGGGGGGAGAGAGTAAGGAAGGGAAAAGAAAGAGAGAGAGCTTGGAGAGCAACGGAGATAATGGAATGTGTCAGAGAGGAAGGGAGAGAGAGAGACAGAGAAAGGGAGAGAATGTTGAAAGAATCAGGGGGAGACACAGAGATACAAAACCTGAGACAGAAACAAACACAGATAGAAAGAGAAAGGGGGGGGGAGGCTGGAGAGAGAGACACAGACACAAGAAGAGAAGCCAAGAGACCAGGAGAAATAGGGTTTGCCCCAGCCCGGTGGCTCAGCTGGTCGGAGCATTGTTCTGCACACCAAAGGGTTGCAGGTTCAAGCCCCAGTCAGGGCACATGCCTAGGTGGTGAGTTCGATCCCTGGTCGGGGCGTGTACAAGAGGCAACCAATCGATGTTTCTCTCTCATATCAATGTTTCTCTCTCTTTACCTCTTCCTCTTCCAAATCAATAAACATATCCTCAGGCGAGGGCTGTTTTCTTTTTTTTTTTTAAGAAATAGGGCTGGAAGAAGAGCTGAAACATAGAAATGGAGGTTGGGGCGGTGGGAATAGAGATGAAGTCCCTCTCTCTAAATTCACCATTTGCTGATGTCCAGAGCTTTGGGCTGACTTGCTATGTTGGGATCCAAGCTTTGTGTTCTAAAGCCCTGAGGGACAGAGGTGGGTGGGGAAGAATGTGATGCTGTTCGAAGATCACTAGTTTCTTCAATCCCCAGAGAAATTCTGTGAGATAAATACCATTATTATATCTTTACTTCACAAGACCAAAGAGGTTGAGAGACCTGCCTGAAGTCACTCAGCTAGTGAGAGGAAGAGCTGGGATTTGAACCTGGACGTTTCCACCCTAAAATCAGCACCCCTAGCCCCCACCTAAGCTTACCACAAAGGGGTGCTGGCTTCTGGAGACACCCTCCGGGGAATGAGACTGGAGGGGCAGCGGGGAGAGGGGAGTGAAGAAAATGACTGATGTGCCCAGGACAGTCGGGATCCATAGATGTCCCCGTCTGAGGGAGGAGGCTCAACTTCACCCTCCTGGGAAAGTCTCCAGTCCGAAGACGGAGGCTGGACAGGAAAACCACGTCCAGTATAGAGTATTCAGTGCCCTGCCGGGAGGCGAGCCTCAGTCTTCTAGGTATGAAAATGGATTCAGCTACCTCCGATTCTCTGAGCAGGGCCTGGGTTTCCCTGCCTTGGTTTACTAGCAGCATCGCAGCCCAGGAGCTTGGACTAATCTTCAGAGGTGGCACAGTGCTTTGAGAGAGTGTCCTCTGTGCCTTCCAGGGAGGCGGAGAAACCACCCCACCGTCCGGGTCCGCGTTCCTCCCTCAGGCCCCAGGAGGAAGGCACCATCCCCTCCCAGCAGCATCCTGACGTCCCAGGACGACTTAGCCTCTGTAGCCAACGTTGTAATTACACTAAACACAAAACCCAGAACCCCTGTTCTTGCTTGAAATGATCCCACCTCTCCTCTGGTCTCCTGAGCTGAGACAGGAGGGCGGACCCTCTGCTTCTCACTTGCCCTCGGCCCCAAGCATGCAAAAGAACTGTGAAGTCCTTCACACTAGCTGACCTTCAGCTACCCTATTGCAGATAAGCCTCTTTCTCCCATCCCAACCCCCAAACTATATGACGATGGAAGAAGAAGAGGGGATCCCCTATGGAAAGGGAGAACACACTCAGCCCACCCCAAGGCAAGAGAGACAAAGATCAGACGCTAGGGAAGACTTCCCTCATACTGGAGAGGAGAGCCACCTCTGCAGACAAGACGACAGCACCACGCAGTTGGGACAGGGGTTTATTGCAGGTGGACCAAAGGACACCGAGATCCAGAGAGGAGGGGGGCTGACTGTGGGCTCTGTGCTCAGATCCTATGGAGGGAAGAAGGTCGGAGAGAAAGAGGTCAGGATGTGTTCTGCCAGATGGTGGAGGACCCGGCAAACACCGGAGACGATACGAAGGGCGAGGCCCCGAGCCAGCTCCCCTTCACCCCCCATTCTTCAGGATGACAGCTCCAGAGGCGCTAGGCGGTTTAATGAAGAGTGTCCTGGCTCAGCCCGGACCGGTCGTCCACGATGGGGGCGCGTCCTTTCGAGGGCCGGCGATCCGGCCACTTGGGGTGGAAGGGATGGTTACCCCGGTCCTCGCCCCTCCGCGGCTTCCGGCGTCTCCCCAGGCATCTGGTGGCTTGGGCGGCGGCTGCGTGGCAGCTCAAGCTGGGGTCGCGGCCCGCCAGGGACTCCTAGGAGGCAAGAGACCGAGGCAGCGGCGGGCGCTGGTACAGGCGGCGCACCCTGGTGGGTAGCGCACAGAGGGGAAGGCGCGCTCGGCTGCAGGCCCGCGGGGGCCGCGTGGGGCCGGGTGGGAACCCAGATGAGACCGTAGTAGACAGCGAGCAGCACTGCGGCCAACGAGACGCAGAGGAAGTAGGCGCAGACTGGGGCCAGGCGCAGCCAGCGACCCCGCGGGCCTTCGCTCAGACCGGAGCCACCTGGGCTCTCGCCACCACCGCCCACGCAGCTCGTGCCCCGCATCTCCACAGTCCATTTAGCCTGTGAAGCAGCCGCGCAGGCCCCACCCACACCCTAGGCCCAGCCCTTTTTGGAGGACGGCCTCTCCGCCCTAAATCTTTCTGGTCCAATCGTGCCCCTGCCAGCATGGCCACGCCCCTGCGCGGAGAGGCCTTCTCTGCCTTCTAGACCCGCCCCTCCTCAGCCTCCAGCCAACCAGTATCAAGCTAAGGCTTAACCATGGTTTTGACCCCGCCCCCACTGGGTTTTGGCCTCGCCCCCGGCTTGCAATACCTATTTTTCCTCAAATGCAGGTGTCGGCCCAGCTTATTACCGGGCTTCTGTATTATACCCACGTCTCTTTAACGCGAGCCCGCCCCGGGCTTAGCTCCTCAGTCCTCTTTTTTCAGGCCTCCTCTCCGCGCTCCAACCCCGTCCCCTTTCGGTACTCAGTCGCCCAGGAATATAACCATGCTTCCGATCCCCATGCCCATGCCACATCCTTGCAAGCCTCGCCCCATTCCAGCTTGATTTTCCTCAGAATCAGGCTATACGTCAGCATTTGATTCTGTCCTCGTCACTCCCTGGCTTCGCCTTCTGTATTACAAGCTCCATCCCTTTCCTTTCCTGCACTCCACTCCGCAAGTGGCTGCGCCCCACACGGTTAGGAACTCCCACTCAAACCGGCTCCCGTGGCCCCACCCCATACCCTACCTCCAACCTGCGCTAACTCCGCCCACCAAATTTCTGGCCCTCCCAGAAATTCTAACCACGCCCCTTACGGAACCAGCCTCCTCCAAAATTTGTCCCAAGACCTGAACTCAACACCCAAAAGTTGCAGCTGCACCCCACACTCCAATCACGCCCCTTCCCCAGCTCCTCCCCCACCACCCTAAATTTCTCCCTCTCCTTAAGCCACAGGGTCCAGAGTGGGCTCCAGGGAGGAGTGCGAGCACAGCCTGGAGAGCCAGACCAACCCCCTCCTGCCGCCCCCTCCCCGTCAAGGCGGGGAAGCTTCAGGGCCCTCCCAGCAGCGTCTTCAGGAATTCGGGGAGGCCTGCGGGAGGGGGGAGGGAAGACGTATCAGGAGAGTGGAGAAAGGAAGACCCCCTTCTTCGCGCCTCTTCCACCACGGAAAAGCCTGCAAAGCACAGCAACGCCACCCCCTCCACCCGGCCCGAAACACGGTTCAAAGGTTAGCGAAAGCGCTGCGTTTAATAGAGACAACTGGTGGCCGAGTAATTCAAGTCCTTCGGAAGAGTCACCGGCTAGTTGCCACGCCTTAGATGTAATGTCCCGGAGGCGGGAAACTCGTCCCGGAGGCTAGCACCTACCCACCAGGGCCGCCATAGGTGGGTAACTTGGAGGCTTCTCAGCCATCCAGGTGCCATGGTGCCACGCTTTTGAGACCCGGCTATTGAGCTGACCCTACCCCGTTAGCTGTCCCTGGCTCCTCCCCCCTTACATTTAACCCTCTCCTGGCTGGAGCGTGGCAGAAGCAGAGGACAGAGGAGCGAGGCCGCGAGAAGTTAGTGCAGAGTCGGAGGGCACGGTCAGCGGGCGGCCCCCGGTGGTGGGGCGGCCGCCACCACCTTGCAGAAACGCACCCTCTGGAAGTCCGTGATCTCCGCAGTCTCCTGGCCCTCGCGGCCCACCTCTGCGGAGAGAAGGGGCGGTCAGCGGAGGGCAACAGTTCCCACCCCCTCCTCCCCTAACGCCGCCCCTCATGTCGATTGAGCCTGGCTGCAGCCACCCCCAGCGCCAAACGGTTTAGGGGCCTCAGACTCCTTTAATCCTTGCAGTGGCCCCATGAAGCAGCAGAACTGTTTACAATCGAGAAAATAAACTGGTATAGCGAGATCAAGGCCATCTGGCCAACACGTGGCAAAAGCGCTAGGGCACCCTGGCCTCACCCACCATCCTAAACTCAGCCCTCTCCGACCCGGCCCACCCCCACCTCAAGGGTTTAAACCTACCTCCACCATGACCGCCCCACCGCCCCGAACCTTTGACTCCGCCCCCAAACCCTAATCCCACCCCTGGGGCGGGGGCTGCCTGCTTTACAACCGGGCTTCCACCGGGTGGAAGTGGAGAAACGGGGTTCAGCCTCCGACTTTTACTCCGTTGGGCCCAACATTCTAACAGGGCCCGCATTTCTATTCCAGTTCACCTCACTCAGTGACTCCTCAAAAATCTAACCCGGCCCATTGCTAAATCCATTACACTGCCCCTCCCCACTTTTTTATCTATTTCAATTTTTACTCCCGCCCTTAGCCCCCTCTTTACCTTTAGATTACTTTCCAAAACCCTTCTCGTCCACTTTCAAATCCTGTTATGGCTCCACCTCCTCATGCCCAGGCTCCTGCACACCCAGTCGCTAGGCCCCAGAGGTCCAAGCCCTAGCTGCACCCCTGACCTTGGTCCCAGTTCCACACCCTAACCTCACCTCCAGGCCCAGCAGCTACCGCACACCCCGTGATAGAGCCCAGCCCCACTCCATCTTCCCTCCCCTCCCCTCAGCGGGAGGAAGAGGAAGGCAGGCAGCCACCTCCAGGGGCCCCCCACCTGGAGCTGCCTCAGAGCCCTCCTCTTCAGCTTTCTGGGTTCCAGGGAGGCTGGGACCACTCTCCAAGGAGGCAGGGGCTGGCTGGTCACCTCCTGGAGAAGGAGGAGGCCTAGTCAAGCCCTTCCCCCTCCAAACAGCTCCCCACCCCAAGACAGAAGGCCCTGATGGAGAGGGGGGTTCAAGCACACACCTGGGGAGTGTCATTAGAATGAGTGTCATTGAATGTGAACTCTTTATTGGGGAGGGAGCTCTGGAATGGTCCTGAGCAGGGGCGGTGTCTGCGTGTGGGTACTCCAAGGTGGGTAAGGACAGTACACAGAGTGGCATGCACGGGCCTCCCTAGTCACCAGGGCAGCAGGGCACATGGGATCCCGGGGCCCAGCCCAAGGGTGCCCCTGCCCATGCACCCCTTGAACACACACACACACAAGCAGCCAGCTTCATGCATATCCGAAGGGCCAGGCCTCACCCGGAGAGAGGGCATCAGCCGGGTGGGTGGCTCCAGGAGAATTCAGCTCCATCTCTTCGCCCCAGTCGGACACAGGCTGGTGGACCCCAGGGGGCGAGAAGGGGCTGGAAGGGGTGGCACAGGCCTGGGGAACGGGTGGGGGCTCCTCGGGCCTGGAGGGCTCTTTGCTGGCCTGCTCGCTGCCAGGGCTGCCAGTGGGCTCAGACTCTTGGGGTTGGTGGTCTTGGGCTGGTTCTTCCTCCTCCTCCTCTTCCTCCTCGTCTGCCTCTTCTTCTTCCTCCTCAATCTCCTCTTCATCCTCACTCACGTCTTCCCATTCCTCATCCTCACCTTCGTCTCCCTCCCCCTGATCCTCCTCCCCCTGGTCCTCAGGAGGCTGGTGGGCGGGGACTGGCGTCTCAGGCAGCTGTGGGGAACACAGGGCAGTGGAGGAGAAGGCGGGGGCCCTGAGCACCCCCACACCCCTGCCCAGAGATAAGGCCGCCTTACCTGTGTGGGCGTCTCCTCGGAGGGAATGGGCTGTGGAGCCTCTCGGGCTGGAGACACCGCCTCCTTCATTTCCCAGCGGTCATCATGGTCACTAGAAAGGTCAGAGGGAAGAGTTGTGAGACCTGGGTGGGGACAGGAAGAAGGGGCTTCCAATCTCCCGCTCCTTCCCAGAGAACAGGTACAAAATTCAACACAGGGGGAAGAGAGGCATTGCAAGATTTCCAGACAGGATCAGTGCAACGGGGCACCCAGGAGGGAACGGTGGGTGTGTGTCCTCGGGTGTCGGGGACAGGCAGGTGGAGGGGAGACCAGGTGGGAGAGGAGGAGGGGACAGATGGGAGTAAAGTAGAGAGACAACCCCCAAACCAAGCAAACCAAGCGGAGAGACCCCCCAAACCAAGTTCCTGGAGAGACAGACAGATCCACAAACACACAAGTCAGAGAGCGAGCAGGTACGGGCCACGCAGCCCCACGGGGGTGTGCACATGCACAGGAAGGGTGCCCCCACCTGTAGGCACGAGGCGCTGCCTTGGCCTGGGGTCGGCTGCCCTTCCTCCTCCTACGGCTGACCTCAGCTTTGTGCTGGGACAGGAACTCCCTGAAAGTGGGGGGCTTGGGGGGCCGGGTCCAGGCCTGGTCATCTGCAACAGAACCCAGGAGGGGTCGGGGGTAGGGGACATGGCACAAACCACCCCCCACACCTGGCCCAGCCAGCTGGCTCACCCCACCCAGGGACACCCACTCACCATAGCGGTGGGCTGGTTCATGGGCAGTGGCTGGGCCATCCTTGAACCTGGGCCAAGAGAAAAAAGGTGAGCAGACAGTTGGGGTAAGCAAGAGAGGAAATCAAGATCATAGGAGAAGAGATGGTCAACTGGACGGGGGTCACCGATTAAATGGGGACAGGAGCAGGGGATGGACAAGAGGCAAGTCTGATATCGTATGACAAATACAGAAAGAAGAAATTCAGTATTTGAACCCCCCAGAACAAAAGTTTGGGAAGTACATGATCTCTCGCTTCCTGTCTAGCCTCATTTCCTATTACTATCTCTCTCCTTCCCAGCCAAGCAGGTTCCACTATGAGGAACTGCTACCTCAGAGTCTTTACATCTGCTGCTCCTGGGACACCCCTCCAGATCTTTCAGTGGCCTATTCCCTCACCTCCTTCAGACCTCAGCTCAGAGGCCTTCCTAAATCCCCATCTAAAATAACCGTATCTTGCCCTGCCTGGTGTGGCTCAGAGGAGTGAGTGCTGGTCTGTGAACCAATGGGTCACCGGTTTGATTCCCAGTCAGGACACAAGCCCGTCTTTCAGACCAGGTCCCCAGTAGGGGGCGCACGAGGGGCAGCCACATATTGATGTTTCTCTCCCCTTCTGCCTCCTTCCCTTCCCCTCTCTCTAAAAATATAAACAAAATCTTTTAAAAATAACTTAAAGAGATAAAATAATTTTAACTTATTACATATACTACACAGGTTTAAAACAGCCTCCATCCCTCTGCGCATTCTGCTTCATTCTCCGACCTGACATTAGATCCACTTGTGACCCGTCTTTCCCACTAGCCTCCCAAGTTCCATGAAGCCAGAGCGTTTTATTCACTGCTGTGTCCCCATCACCTAGAACCTTCCATGACACATGGGAGGGACTCAAAAAATGTGCGCTCACAGAGTCAGTGCACACAGGTTAATGACACTTGGTACAGGCAGCTTTGGGGACACAAGAGAAAAACAATTTCTTTTCGGGGTTTTTTTGTTGGTGGTGCTTTATTTCTTGGTGCCCTGACCAGGAATCGAACCGGTGACCTTTCACTTTGCAGAACAACGCCCAACTCACTAAGCCACGGCCGTCAGGGCGATTTCTCATTCCTAACCCCTGAGAAGATCTCCCCAGCAGCCCAGCCGCCTACACTTTAGATGGATGGGCAACAATACCTGTGGAAAATGCAGAGCGGGGCAAAAGTAGGTTCACAGTTGTGTGTATGGAAAATAATACAATAATTAATAAATAACAACACAAGACAGAGACTGTTTCACGTACGCCCAACTGTAAACCTACTTTCGCCCCAGCTGGTACTTCTCATGCTTGTAGGAGCTTAGCTCACACCCAAAAATAAACACTCTGACCACCAGGCACCCTGGTAAGACCCCCTTTTTTCTCAAGCCAGCGTCAACAATGAAACTGCCCGGTGTGAAACCGTCCAACGCAGCAACGCACAGAGGACGGCGTAAAAACTACAGCTGCTGCGTTTAGGACTGACGTTCGCTGGCTCCTTCAGAAACGTCTCGTCTTTGACACGGAAGCTGGTCCTCCTGTCAACGATGTAAAGATGCCTTTGCTTTAAGTTTGCCTAACCGGGCTTTTCCTGGACCCGAAAGGGCACAGAGCCAGACCTGAGGGTAACGGTGCCGCCAGGGCAAGGGGTCTGGCCTGGCCGATACAGACGAGCGGGCTGAAGGGAGGCTGCGAGGTCTAAGCACTGCCGGCAGTTCTTCCCGCCCTCCGTGCGTGAGCACAGACACCCACGCCTTCAGCCCTGGAGTCACAGCCGTGCCATCCACTAGATGGGGCGGATGAAGTTCCCACACCGGAGATGCTGGGTCTGCTGGCTACCAGAATGGGGGAGTGTGTCCGCTCTCCCTCTTGCACATCCGCCAACGTCATGACCTACCCTTCCCCAGGCTGCTGCTCCCCTCAGCCTGAACCCCAGGAGGAACACGTGTGGAGCGGAACTGAGCTCGACCTGCGTCGAGAAGCCAAGCCCCGCCGGGCCCCCAGCGGACACCAGGCGTGGGTTAGCCTTACCCAGCTGACCCGGACTCACAGGAGGAAGCAGTGCTTTCCTGAGCCACCGAGGTCTGGAGGTCAGGCAGCGCCGCCCTAACAACCGCCAGCTGATACACAGGGTGCGGAACCAGAGCCAGTCAAAGGAGGTGGAAGTCAGGGTCAAGGGGCCAAACAGAGGCGAGCAGGGATGAGACTCACATCCCATCGGTCTTCTCGGCATCCCACTCCCGCCGCCACTGGCCGGTGGGCTTGCGGTGCCTCTGCAGCCGCTCCTGGTCGATCTTCTCCCTCTCCTGCTTCCAGCGCAGGTACTCTGACCGCTCCCGGCCGGTCATGGACAGGGTCATGTCACCGGCACTGCCCGGGCCGGCCCGACGGCCCTGTTCCACAGCAGACAGGCAGTCAGGGCCCTGTTCCACCACCCGCCCCGCTCTACCCCATGTCCTCCAAGCTCAGGTAGAGCCACCTGCCCAAGGTCACACAAGCGGTGACAGGGCAGAGATTAGAACCAAGTCTCCTTATGTGGCACCTCCTCAGAGAGGCCTTCCCAGATCTCTCTAGCCCCTCATCCTGCCGGATTTTCCTTCACACTTGGCATCACCTGATATCTCATTACATACCCATTTACCTGTCTCCCACCAGAATAAATTTCACTAGGGCCAGGGTTTTGCCTGTTTAAAACCCTTAGCCTGCCCGCCCTGCCTGGTGTGGCTCAGGGGGCTGAGCGAAGGCCTGCGAACCAAAAGGTCGCAGGTTCAATTCCCAGGCAGGGCACGTGCCTGGGTTGCAGGCTGGGTCCCCAGTTGGGGGTGTGCAAGAGACAGTCAATCGATGTTTCTCTCCTTCCCTTCCCCTCCTTCCCTTTCCCTCTCTCTAGAAATGAATAAATTCTTTAAAAAGAAAAAAATCCCTTCGCCCCAGCAACTGGGACCGGGCCTGGCACCCAGCTGGGCAGTAAATATTACTAATTTTAGGAATGACAGGACATGACCAAAAGAAAGCAGTGGTCCTGGCTCCAGAACCAACAAGTCATTTGGGGTGAAAGTCTGAGAGTCGCTGCCCCACCCCATCTGTCCCCCTCACTGCTGCGCCCGGCGTTCAGCGCACACCCAGGAGCCTTCGCTACTAAAGTGAGATTCTGGCGTGGGCACCCACCTGCCGCTCCTGCTCGAGGCCGCAGCGCACCCGCTCAAAGTCAGAACCACCCCAGTTGCGCCCGTGCCGGCGGCTGCCTTCCCTTCGGTCCCGCTCAGGCTCCTCCAGGGGCCCGCCGCGCCGCCGGGGGTCATCCAGGAAGTTCCGCACCGGGTTGGGCTCCAGCACGCCTTCCTGCAGGCACAGGGATGGATCGGGGGTTGGCAGGCTCACCCGGCCCAGAGGGCTCTGCCCCACGTGGGGGACACCCCAGCACTGACCCGCTGGTTGCGCTCATACTCCGCAATCTTCTCCATCTCTTCGTTCATCTTCTCGATGTTCTGCCGGCGCCGCTCCTCCCACTCCTGGGGGCGGGGCAGAGACACCGAGTGTCAGGAAGAACCACGCAGCTCTTCTGTGCTTTAGAGTTAACACGACAGGCCTGAGAGTCTGTGGCTTTAAAGGACAGCCCTTGGCGGGCTCCAGCGTGTTCTCAGGCAAGTTAACTGATAGAGGGCTCACCGCGCCTCCAAGGGCTGTGCCAACCATACGGCGCATGGAGAACACCACTCCGGGGTCGGGAATTCAGATATTCACCAATCAAAGGGGACCTACGTGTCCAGCCCCCAGTAAAATCCCTGGACACTAGGTCTCTACTAAGCCCCTGGAAGGCAACCTTTCAGGTACGCTGTCACCGCTCAGTGCTCGGGCAACTAAATGTGGCCTGTCTGACCCCACTGGGCAAGCTGGCCTCCCCCGGATGTCAGCCCGTGCACTTTTCCCCTTTGCTGATTTGCTTGGGATTCTTTCACTGTCGTAAATCTCAGTCAGGAATCTTTCTAGCAAAACACTGAACCTGGGAGGGGCGCGGGGGACCCAGACGCACCGCAGTTGCTACAGTAATGATGACTAACCACAGCAACAACTTGGCAGATGGCTTGGTGACCACCCCCAACCCATTCTCCCCGTCCTCCATGGAAACCGAATTTTACACACACACGCGGCCAAGCTGCTCGAGGTGGTGCTTTCATTGCCAGGGCTCGGCACACAAGAGAGAAATACACTTCCACTTGATTTAACTGCGGTCTTTCCTCAGCAGCAGCTTAGCGCACACAAATGATAAATGTCCCCGAGTCCCGTTCCTTCAGCACTTACTCTGAGGGTTTCGATGCCTGATGTCACAGAATGTTTATAATAACCTTTAAACCAGACACTCTTCCCGCTTAAGAGTGAGCACCCAGAAGCTGCCAGAGGAGAAGTGAGCTACTCAAAAGACAGGGAACAAATAGAACTGGGGCGACAGACCCAAGTCCATGGCAGGCTCTGAGCCGCTGTGCTAGACAGTCTCCCACCCTGCTAACCTGTGTGTCGGGGCAGTGGGAGCAGTCACAATAAGAACGACACTGTTGTGCCCTGGCTGGTGCGGCTCAGTGGGTTGGACGCCCCACAAACCAAAAGGTCGCCGGTTCAATTCCCAATCAGGGCACATGCCTGGGTGCAGGCCAGGTCCCCAGTAGGGAGTGTGCAAGAGGCAACTCATGGATGTTTCTCTCGCACACTGCTGTTTCTCTCCCTCTCTTTCTCCCTCCCTTCTCTCTTTAAAAATGAATTTTAAAAAATCTTTAAAAAAAAAAAAAAAAAAAAGAACATCACTGCTCCCCACAAATAAATCCAGGGAGTGAGACAGACAACAGAGAGAAAGCACATGTACTGGACAGAGAGTCCAACAGGGACAGACAGACAGTGCCAGCAAGAGAAGAGGCGGGGGGAAAGGAAGAGCCAGGGAGAGTCCACACAAGCACTGGTCAGGGAGATGAGAGAGAAACAGCTGGATGGAGGAGCTGAGAGGCAGACACAGAAGGATGGACGAATGGGCAAACGGTCCCTTTGGGAGTAGGAAGAGGGATGAGCGACAACGGAGAGCCTCAGCCAGAGGCCTCCAGCCCCTTCCAGCTCCTACCTTGGATTTGCGGTCGGCAGCTGAGGCATCTCCAGCTCCAGAGAGATGAGGGGACCCTCTGCCCCGGCCCCGCCGGCCACGGCCCCCAGGTCCTCCTCGAGGCTGCTCCCCCGGACTGTCCTCCCAGCTGCGGGACCCCCGGCCCATACCTGGCCGGCCTCCCTGCTGAGGGGGAGTCCGGCCTCCCCTGCTGGGCCCTGGGGGCCGGGGGGTCCCAGGAGTCCTCCGGGAGGGACCCTGGTTCTTCTCCTAGAAGGGAGAAGGGAGAAAAAGTCCAGTTACTGGGGCAGGAGAACTGGATGACCCAGGGGCAGCTGCCAACATGGAGGCCACCCACAGGCGTGGGGCAGCTGGGAGGGCTTTCAGGGATCAGCTCCCTCCCCCACCCCGTCCTCAGGCGTCCCCCCAGCCCAGCATGGAAGCTCACCACCTCAATTGCCACATTCTCCTTCTCCAGCGAGCGGCCCTTCCGGGGGGCTGTCACAGCTACACCCTCGAGCTCTGCTTTCTTACGGTCCTCCTCAATCTCCTAAGAGAGGACACCAGAGGTAGGCAAGTGTCAGGGTCCTGAGCATGGCGGACTCCCACAGGCCCCTGAATTTCTCCCAAGTCTGGCCCCAGCCCAGGCCTCTCTCCTGAGCTCTAGACAGGATAGCTGGCCAGCTCAGCATCTTTCCCAAAATGGCAGCACATCACACTCGCCTGCTCAGGACCCTCCTGTGGTGCCTGCCTGTCTCTGAGTAAGAGCCACAGGCTCCCCCATGGCCTATCATCTGATCTGCTGACCACTCTGACCTCATCTCCCGTCCCTGACCCCTCGTCTCCTCACTGCTCCTAGAACATACCAGGCTCAGACCCGCCTCAGGGCCTTTGCACCTACTGTTTCCTCTGCCAGTAACACTCTTCCCGCAGAGATCCTTCCGTCTTTCACCTTCTCCAGGTCTCTGCTCAAATGTTCCCTTCTTAGGGCGGCCTCTCCTGGTGAGCTTATAGAAACCAGCTCCCCTGCCATCCTCTCGCCCCTCCCCCTGTCTATATTTGGTTACGTGTATTTTGCCTATTGTCTCCCTCCCCCTGCAACAGAATCTGCCAGAAGACAGGGACATCTACCTGTTTTGTTCACTCATGTATACCCCGAGCTTAGAACACTGCCTGGCACACAACAGAAACTCAATATGCTCTTTTTCTTTAATGAATGAATGAAGAATGAAGGAATGAAACCCCATCCTCCCCCCAGGTCCCATCTCAGGGACAGCCCCACTGCCTATTCCTTTACCTCTGGCAGGGACCTGGGCCTTGTCCTAGACTCTCTGCCCTTCTCCCTATCTCCCACCACTGAGGTCCCTGAGTCCCTCCCAACAGCCCTGACCCAAGCAAGCACCTCCTCTCTCCCCAAGGTCCTAGCCTCAGCCTCCTCCTTGGTCTCTGGTCTCCAGTGTCACCTCCTCCCATCCATCACCACACAGCAGCCAGAGGAGTCGTCCTAAAAGGCTATTCTGACCTGGTCCCACTCCTCTCAGTCCTCCATGGTCCTGCAGCACCCTCCAGAAAAAGTCTAATCTCTCAGCTTGGCCCCTGCTGCCCTCTCCAGGTCAACATTCCCCGACAGACCCTCTAACTTTAAGCTCCAAGTTTTTCTACAAACTGTCTCCTCTGCCTGAAACATGTTCTGTGGTATTTTTCAACTGGCTAATGTCTATTCACTCTTCAGGTCCCAGAATCCCCTCCTCCAGGAAGCCCTCCCTAATACCCTGCAGGCTGAGGGAAGTACACCCTCTGGGTTCCCAAAGATTTCTCAATTCCCCCAGCCCAGCCTTGCCCACCCTGGGTCATCACTGACTGAAGACAGATCTGTGCCCCCACTGGACTGCCAACCCTGGAGGGCAGGTCCGGGGCTGTCTCAGTCACAGCTGTCTCCCCAGCACCGCTCAGCACAAGGCCTGGTACCATGAAGACCTCAGTGAATGAATGATGGAACGACGGCATGAAGGAAAGAATGTTAGGCTAAGGCCTTTGGCTTTTATCCTGAGAGTGAAAGGGAAGCATGAAAAGGTTGGAAGAAAGGGAGAGGTGAGGGAAACTCACTGCGGGGAGGAGAGGGGGTGGGGTCTCCCAGGGCGGGGCTAGGGCACCTGGTAGCGCCGGATGAGGGCCTCGTTCTTCCGCCGAAGAGCCTCGATCCTCTTGTCCAATTCAGCGTCCTTCTCCTCCTTTGATTTCAGATCCAGCGTGGCTGACTGAGACAGGGAGACCATTGAGAGACACTGAGAAAAACCTACATCCACCCCAATGACACTCAGTCCAGAGGCCGAGTCTGGCACCCGGGTCCCCTCCTCCCAAGCCCCTGCTCCAGAGCTCGGACTCCAGATTTCACATCTCACCATTCCGCTGGCTGGCTGGGGCCAGGGTTCCAGTAAACCTTCCCTGCAGAATCTGAACACAGCACTGGGGGTTCCTACGGGCAGAAGGAACAGAAAACTAAGGCAATGCCCCCCAATCTGCTTCCTCTCTCCCATCCTGGGTCACACACACCTGCATCCCCAGAGAAATCTAGTCCTCACTCTCAAGGGCTCTTCATGAAATACTACCTGCCCCTTACCTGGAAAACTTAGGCTCCGGCCCCTGTTAACATTTGGACCCACCCATTTTCCATGTAAACACTGAAGTCACACCCACCTTGGGAAAGTCCTGGCTCCACTCCACCACTAACACAAAACAAAATCATCTAACACTGCTTCCTTCCAAACGAAGTTACCTAGTCCAGCCCCCACAATCCTGTGTGGAGAATCTGAATATGGACCTCCATCTCAAGACAGTTGTCGCTACATCCTCTCACCTGAACCTGTGTATGAAAGTTCCAGGCCCACCTCCCTGTGCACATGATAGGTCCACCTCTTTCCCAGGAAAGGCTCAGAAACATCCCATAACCCCACACTCAAAAAAATAAAAAGCTGGGACGCTACTCCTAGAGGCGGCCCCGACCTGCAGAGAACATCCTAAACCCATGCCTCCCTCGGGGCTGTCCCAGCCGCGTGCCCACCATCCCGAGAAAGTGCCGGTGCCTCAGCGCAAAAATTTCCAAACAGGTCTGGTACCCACTGGCGAGGATTCCTGAGCCTAGCCCGACCTCCCCAGTGAAAACTCTCCCAGCGCTGACGCGGACCAAACTTCCCCGCCGGCCCCTGGCTTTCCTGGGAGAAGCTCCAGCTTCCACCCAGTCGGGGAAACGCCACGGCCCCGCCCAAGGGACAGAACAAACTTTCTGGCCCCGCCCACACATGCGTCATTGAGATGGACCGGCTTCCGACTTTTCCAGCCAATCCCCTGGCCCCGCCCCCTGGTCCCTAAGCAACAGCTGGAGCCCGCCCCCTCCTTCCGCGTCATTACACTGGCCCCGCCCCGGCTAGCCAGTTATCACTCTGGCCACGCCTCCGATTTGCCCAACGACTTTCTGGTCACGCCCCATGGGTCCTGCCCCCCGCCTCCTCGCATCTATATCTTGCCTCGCCCCTGGCACACCCAGCCAAGACTCTGGCTAGGAAGCCGGCTTCCAGCCCAAAGCTCTGACCTCGCCTTTGGCTCCGGCAAAACTTTCTGGCTCCACCCCAGCATGCCCCGCCAGGACTCTGGACCCGCCCCTGGATCACCGCAACTTCTTGACCCCGCCCTCCCCTTTACGTCAGCCTCTAGATCCGCCCCCGACTGCCCAGCCTACGATCCGGACCCACCTCCAGATCAGGCAAAAGTTTCTGGCCCGCCCCCTGTGTTTTCAGCCAGCATCCAGGCCCCGCCCCCTAGCTCTCGGGGCAATTTTGGCCCCTCCTCCAGCACGCGCACAACTTTTCGGCCCCACCCCCAGCTGCCCACCCACGCTCGGGCCCTGCCCACCAGCCAACGTCCCGCCCCGCTAGCGCCCCTCTAGCTTCCCATGTGGGCGTCCTGTCCCCGCCCCCCGCAGAGTACCCTGACCCCGCCCCCGCGGGCTGCGCGTTCCCCAGCCCGCGCTCGCTCCCCCCACGTGGGGCGTCAGGCCCCGCCCTCTCCGGGCGCGCTCTCGGCCCCTTTCCCGGTCACCTGTCCCGGAGACCCCGCGGCGTCTGCGACTCCCGCTCTGTCGGCCTCCGCGTCCGCAGCTCCCGGGCCGCGCGCGTCACTTCCCGCCTGCACCACGTGAAGAGGGGAAATAAAGACGGTCACTTCCGGTCCAGCGGCCCGTTTCCGGGATTTTTAAAGGCGCCGCTCCCTCACGGTTGGACGCGGGAGTGGGTCAAGCAGGTCCTCCAGGGTGTTCTGCAAGTTTGTTCAACTTCCTCCTGCCTGGATTATCTTCTTTTAGAGAACGGAGACACCATCCTTCCTCTCTGGCCTCTACATGCTCCCCTTATTTCCTGGTTCCAATAACTAGGTCTGTGCCAGGCACTGGTCAATGACTCCTGGAACCCTGACCTGCCAGGCTTGTGCTGGGGGGAATGAGGGGTGTCAAGGTGATGAATGAGGTAGACCCCAGCCTACTCATCACGAGGGAAGGCACAAGAAAATGTGAAATAACCGGAAATTGTAACAGAAATGTGGGCGAAGCCTTGTACGACAGGCGGGAGGAGAGGCCTAAGGGTGCGAGGAGGTGGCTGTCCAGGCAGAGGACACACAGCCTGTGCAAAGGCCCTGTGGTGAGTGAGCCTGGTGTATTGCAGGAACTGAAAGGAGCTAAGAATCAGCCGGATTTGGCTACAGAGCCCAGGGGATTATGCATTAACCAAAACTTAGGCACAATAAGCCAATTATTGTAAGCAACGATAAATGCTATGTAAAATGTACAGGGAGTGATGACAGTTATAAATGGGCAGACCAGACTTCCTGAGGCTGCCAGTACTGTACTTGTATTTTGCAATTTAAAACATGGAAGGTGGCCCTCACCGATGTGGCTCAGTTGGTTGGGCATCGTTCCAAAAAGCAAAAGGTCACCGGTTGGATTCTGGTCAGGGCACACACGCCTGGGCTGCAGCTTGGGTGCCTGGCTGGGGGGGTGTGAGAGGCAACTGATCACTGTTTCTCTCTCTCTCTCCCTCCTTTCTCGTGTCTCTAAACAAATAAAGTCTTTTAAACAAATGTCTATATACTGCACTAAAATTCTATATCTTTAACTGACCAAGGGAAGGTTCATAACCTTTTAAACTGCTGGGTAATGTTCTGTCCTGTAGATGGCCATAATTTACCCCACCTGGCCTCATGGACATGTGAGTGGCTCCCAGTTGGGGAGATTGCCTGCGATGCTGCCTTGAACTTCTAGAAGCACATCTTTCTGGATACATGGTCTGTTCCTTTGCTCAAAAATGTCTCACAATGTGATGGTTAAGACTGGACTCTGAAGCCAAAAGGCCTGAGTTTGAACCCTGACTCTGTCATTGACTGACTGTGTGACCTTGGGGGCTGTAGGACACTTCTCTGGATTGTAGCTTTTTCATCTGTAAAACAGATTGTGACACCTCCCTCCTAGGTTTCTTGTGCAGAATTCAATGATCAGTGAATTACTACATATAAAGTGCTTGGCACAAGGCCTGAAAAATTGTAAGTTCTCAATACCTGGAGACTGCTTATGACTTCAAAAAAGACAAATTGCTGGATCAAAGGTTAATTTACTATAAAGCCAAAAGGAACAGAGGTGGACCCAGGTTATATAGGACCTGAAGTTTACACAGTTTGGAAGCCCTCCTGAGGGAAACGAACATGCCCTGGCTGGTGTGGCTCAGTGGGTGGAGTACTGGCCTGCAAACCAAAGGGTCGCCGGTTCGATTCCCAGTCAGGGCACCGATGCGTGCATTGCAGGCCAGGTCCCTGGTTGGGGGCACGCGAGAGGCAGCCACACGTCGATGTTTCTCTCCGTCTCTTTCTCCCTCCCTTCCCCTCTCCCTAGAAATGAGCAGATAAAATCTTTTAAAAAAAAATGTGAGAGACATCCAGGGCCTCCCAGGGTGGTGGACAACCACGGAAGGGAGGAACCCAGCAGCCTTACTGTAAAGCCTCCACTTCAGACAGAAAGAGGCTGCCCAAGGCACAGTATTTTTGCTCCCTTGAAGACAGCACGCTATCCCTCTTCTCTAGGCCGTGGCACAGGCTGTTCCTCCTGCTTGGAACACCCTTCCAGCCTTTTCTTCTAGTTAAGTCCTCCTCATCCTGAAGACTTGGCTCAGATATCATCATTACCTCTTCCAGGAAGCCCTGCCAGACCGCAGACTAGGGCAGGTGGCCCTCTGGGCTGTCCTACGCCCCCTACATTCCTTCATCCCAGGCCAGCCCATTCAGCGTCCTCATTGTCAGGGAACGGGCCGGTATCCCCCCAGACTCTGAGCCTTGCAGGGGAAGGGCCGGGGTTGTCTCTGTCACCACTGTGTCCCCAGCCCCGACCAGCCCAGGGCAATGGGCAATGAACAACTGAAGCAGCCGGGCTCCGCTGGAGCGCTCACGATGCAGCAGGTCCCAGCCCCACGGTTTCCCAAACGGCCTCTACAACAAAAGCTATTTTCCTAACACTCCTTTTACTCTCCCGGAATGAAATGCGTGGGTGGTATGCCCCACTACCATACATCGTTTTAAAAATCAATATAATAATCTAACTGTAACATAAAGGAGAAATGAAAGTAATTTATAACAAAGCAAAACGTGTACAAAGGCACGAGTACAACTACCCTGGAAAAGATAAATGGTCAAATGCTTTTACCTGCTTGTAATGAATGTGTTTGAGTTCGAGAGAATTTGAAAAGTCGCCAGTGGAGTATCTTCGACACCCTCTGGTTATAGCTGAGATTTTGAGAAGGGGCTCTGTGTGCACGTGTGTGCGCGTGTAAATGCAGCAGGCAGGACAATAGATTGACACAGATACCGTAGTGAGACACTTTGATTTTTTTAAGATTTTATTTATTTTTCGAGAGAGGGGAAAGGAAGGAGAAAGTGGGGAGAAATGTCAATGTGTGGCTGCCTCTCGCACGCCCCCTACTGGGGACCTGGCCTGCAACCCAGGCTTGTGCCCTGACTGGGAATCGAACCAGCGATCTTTTAGTTCACAGGCCAGTTCTCAATCCACTGAGCCACACCAGCCAGGGCTGAAACACTTTGATGTGATTTTGATGTCTGAAGTGGAGTTGCAGTAGGGACAGGATTACCAGAAATGGTGCGTAAACCCTGGTTGACTTTTTTTTTTAAAAAGTATTTTATTTATTTTTAGAGAGATGGGAGGGAGACAAGGGAGAGAAACATTGATCGGTTGCCTCTTGCACACCCCCCACTGGGGACCTGGCCCGCAACCCAGGCATGTGCCATGATGGGGAATTGAACCAGCAGCCTTTTGTTCACAAGCCAACACTCAGTCTACTGAGCCACACCATCCAGAGCACCCTGGTTGATTTCTGAACAAAACATGCCACAGTTTTCCCTAGAAAGAAGTAGTTGCGTCCTTGGGAAATTCAGGCTGTATTAAAACCATGCAAATAACTGTCACTGGTGTAGCTCAGTGGAATGAGCGCCAGCCTGCGAACCAAAGGGTCGCCAGTTTGATTCCCAGTCAGGGTACGTGCCTGGGTTGCGGGCCAGGTCCCCAGTGGGGGGCGATGAGAGGCAACCACACATCAATGTTTCTCTCCTCTTTCTTCCTCCCCTTCCCTCTTTAAAAATAAAAAAATGCAAATAATAGTTTGTGTTTACCAACCACATAATGTCTCAGATTCAGGAGACCGACACTATGAAGTGCTGACGAGAATGCGGAGCAGCCGGGACGCTCATCCATGGCGGGGTTAGGGCATGGTACACTTCAGCCACTTGGAGAACTGTTTGGCAAGCCCTACCCCAGTTCACACATGCTCACACCCCGTGAAACAGCCAAGCCACTCCGAGGCATCTGCCGGAGAGAAATGCATGGCCATGTTCACCGAAAGACGTGGCATGTACCAGAAGGTCCACAGCAGCTTTAACATAACAGCCTGTCTTATGGGCTGATTTGTGTTTAACACCGCCCCCTAAAATTTATACGTTGAAGTCCTAAGCCCCCATACCTCAGAATGTGACCTTATTTGGACCCAAGCCTTTTACAGAGGAGGTTAAGTGAAAACGAGGTTATTAGGATGGGCCTTAGTGCAGTATGACCGGTGTCTTTATAGGAAGAGATTAAGGCCCTGGTCAGGTGGCTCAGTTGGGTGGAGAGTCATTCCACACACCAAAGGGCTGAGGGTTTGATACCCAGTCATGGTACATAACTAGGTTGCAGGTTCCATCCCTGGTCAGGGTGTGCACAAGAGGCGACTGATTGACGTTCCTCTCTCACATTGACGTTTTTCTCTCCCCCCCCCACTTCCCTCTCTCTAAATTCAATGACCATCTCCTCGGGAGAAGATTGAAAAGGAGAAAAGTGAAGACACAGAGCCACACAAGGGAGGACCCTGTGAGGACAGAGGGAGAAGGTAGCTATCTGGAAGCCAGGGAGAGAAGCCTCAGAAGAAACTAACACCGACACCACCTTGATCTCAGACTTCTAGCCTCCAGAGTCATGAGAAAATTAATGTCTCTGGTTTAAGTCCCCAGGCTGGGCTACTTGGTGATGGCAGCCTACCAAATTAATACAGCCCCAAACAGGAAACAGCTGGAATGCCCATCAGCAGTTCTCACGGTTGGTAGTGCCTTCACACCACGGAATACTATACAGGTCTGAAAATGGACGGTCTCTACCTGCATACAACGTGGACGAATCTCACAAACGTGCATCGTCCCATTTATATGGAGTTCTAGAACAGGCAAAACCAGTCTCTGCCGTTAGAATTCAGGATGACTATCTGGGGGGACAGTGACCACAGAGGGCCTGAGGGGAGGTCCTGGGGGGCCGGTAAGGTCCTGTTTCTTCCCCAGGGTGCTCATTACATGGAGTTTTTCACTTGGGATATGTGAGTTCTCCAAAACGATGACCGTTATGTCCCCGTTTAAACAACGTTTTAAAGAATTTTGAAAATAAAATTTGAAAGTTCAAAAATAACCATAAAAATACTTTGTGCGTATGTATAAAATGGAGTTCAAACCTAGCATTAGTCCATAATTATCAGGCTACATGAAGATCTAGTAGAAATTTGAGAGCCAAGCAGGCTGACTTTCGCGGTGCAAGTTTTCCATTTGCCACCAGAGGGCGGCGTGCTGCGCTCCCTGCCGCTTCAGCCGTGGGACAAGCATTCGTTCAACAAACAGTCCTTGAAACACGAAAATCTGCTATGTCCCGGGCCTCGTTCTAGCGTTTAGATCTGTGAAATGGAGATTTGAATGTATAGCTGTGTTGGAGGCACGTCCCGGCCGCCATGGAGCTCACTTTCTCCAAAAGGAGGCAGACAATAAACAGCTAAACAAAGTAATATGTAATGGGAGTGCTGTGGAGCGAAATAAGGCAGGCCGAGGGGACAGATCTGGCCCAAGAAGGCTTCTCTGAAGAGGTGACTTTTGAGCAGAGACCAGAGTGAAATGCGGGATCAAGCCAGGTGAATATGGGGGTGTCCCTGGGAGAGAAAGGGAATATAGTGGCTCCATTCACCAGCTGTAAGGTGGAAAGGGAGACTGAGGCAGGCCCAGCCACCCCTGATAGGAGGCAAAGGGCAGCACATTCTCTTTTGCAAGCAGCGCAGCCCCAGGCTCAGACAAGATAACCCTCTAGCCCTGGCTGGTGTAGCTCAGTGGACTGGGTGCTGGCTTGCAAGCCACAGGGTCGCCGGTTCAATTCCCAGTCAGGGCACATGCCCGGGTTGCGGGCCAGATTCCCCAGTTGGGGGCATGCAGGAGGCAACAAACATTGATGTTTCTCTCTCTCTCTTTCTCCTTCCCTTCCCCTCTCTCTAAAAATAAATAAATAAATAAAATCTTCCTAAAAATAATTCTCTAGGAGTCTGAGGGGAGACAGGGAGGCAATCAAAGGGTCCTGCCTGGAGGAGGCAGCACAAGACTCAAGTAAAGTGCTGAGTAATAAGTAAAGTGCTGAGAATGGTGCCAGACACACACTATATGTGTTTGCTATTATTGCTATTATCCATAGAATCCACAAATAGGTACTGAAGAAATCATGCAGATTCTACTTTTAAAATAAATAACCCTAAAAAAATCCAGAATCCTACCACATCTCCCATCTCCACCTCCCATCTCTTAGGAAAGTCAGAAGGATTTAACAGAGTCAGGCACAAAGTAGGTGCACAGAATGTGAGAACTGACATTATTATTATTATTATTATTACTGTTAATTATCTCTACCCCTTCATCCCTCCAGCTGCTCAGGCGAAAACCTGGAGCTTCCCAAAGTCTACTCCCCCACACACACACATCCACACCCAGCGCCTCAGCTAATCCCATTCACTCTACCTTCAGGCTGACTCCACAGCTTCCACTTTGGTGCAGTGGCCCAGCCTGAGTTATCACAGTCGGCCTCCTTCCTCAATGGGCTCCCTCTTCTCTGCTCACAGCCTGTTTTCCACTTGGCCGCCAGAGGGCGCCTGCTAGCATTAATGAGCTCACTCAGAACATTCCTGTGGCTCCCACCTCGCTCAGAGTAAAAGTTAAAGTCTTCGCGGTGATCTAACCCCCTCTCCGACAGCCTCTCCCACACCTCCTCCCTCCCCTTACTCTCAGCTCTTCCAGCTGCCCAATAGCGCCTCGCCTCCCTGGACACGCCCACTCAGGACCTTTGCGCCCGCCCTTCTCTGCCTGGCGGCACTCTGCTCCCTCACCTCCTTTGGACCTTTACTCAACTATCACTTACTCAGGAAGACTTTCCCTAACCATCCTAGTGAATAAGACCACCTTCAAGATCTTCCAGCCCCCTTTTCTGCTTCCTTTTTCTACTTCTAGATTCACTTTGTATTATTGCTTGTTTTCCATTGTCCATCTGCCCCAGGCCATGAGGGCAGGGATTTCGGCTGTTTTGTTCACTGCTCTATCCCCAGTGCCCACAGCAGTGCCTGGCACAGAGGACGCCCTGGTAAGTCTTTACTGAATGAATAAATTAATGAGTGAATGAATGACCAATGGCATCTCGGTGGTTACAAGCACCCCCTTCTCTCCTTTGGCATGCTCAGACGTTCCATTCACCTGCTGTGTGACCTTAGGCGGCCGACCTCAATTCTGACCTCAGTTCCCCCATTATAAACGGGATTTAAAATAGTCTCTGTCTCATGGGATTGTCACGAGGATTAAATGGATTCAGATTCGCTGCATTTCCGAGCTGGTGACATCCTGAGGGGCAAAGGTGGGCTTTTTTGTGTGTGGAGCCTGCCTGCTCTTCCGGCTTTCGCCACTCGGGGGCAGCAGGCGCCCGGCGGATTCGCCCGAGAGGCCCGCGCGGGCTGAGGAGCGGGGGTAACTCCAGCAGAGGAAGCTGATGAAATCCTAGCCAACTCGCAATGAGCTCATCCCGCCCGGGCGCCTCCGGAAGCCACGGGGCCGCCCGGCCTCCGCCTGGCCCGAACGATAAAGCCCGGGTGCTGAACCAAGGCGGGAAGTCCTTCCTGAAGTCTGCCCTGCGTGGGGCCTGCTGCCAGAAGCCGGGGCCTGAGGGAAGGGGCGAGGATTAAGTAGAAAGGGATGTCCTCTGGCTGTCTCCGCAGAAAGAAAAGTGAATTCTGAACATGGCTGTAGGAGTGAGAGTGAGAGGGGATGGGGGAAGGGGGCGAGGGAGAGACAGACAAGATGTGGGAGAGACAAAAATGGGGAGACTGAGGAAGAGGAGGGGGAGACAGACGCAGAGAGGAGAGACAGCCTGGGAAAGTACATGACGGGGCAGAAATGGGACAGAGAGAGACAGAGACAGGAAGAGAGAGTTGGAGGAGACAAGGAGAGACAGAGATGGTGGAGAAAGAGACAAGGACAGACATACATAGGGAGACAGAGATACCTAGCCGAGTGGCAGAGATCGGGGCAGCAGAGGCAGAGAGAGGGGACAGAGATGGAGTCAAGGGGACAGAGCTGTATAGGTTGGGGAGCCGCTGGGAAGAGGGGGAGCCAGGGAGGGGCGCCCGGGGTTGGGGTCGCCTGCAGGGGCGGCGGCGGCGGCGGCCGAGTCCCGAGTTACCAAGTTACCGCAGGATTCGCTAGCTTCTCACTGGCGAGGCCTCAGCCAATCAGAGCGCAGCGCCGCTGTTCTCGGGCAGGAGGCCTGGAGACGCGCGCACCTTCCCCCGACACCGGCTCAGCACGCTGACACACAATCGCAGTGGCGCGCACACACACACTGTCCCAGACACGCAGCATCGCCCCCCCACCCCACGCAACCACAGTGACACACAGTGACATACACACGGTCCCAGGAACACGCAGAGGCACACGGCATCACACAGACACCCCAAATCTCAGGGACACAAACCCAGTTCCAGGATACGCAGCACTGCCTGACCCACAACCACAATGACAAACAGCATTTCCCTAACACCCAGTCGCACTGACACCCAACAGTACCCAGGCACGTGCAGTCTTGATGACTTTAGTCCCTAGAACACACAGTATCGGTGACAAACGTGACCACAGTGACACCCTCAATCCATTGCCTATTAGTCCCAACACACACTTTCACAGTGACAACACAATCACAACAATGACACCATCATTGTGACTCACAACATTGCACAAACCCACCTCATTAGTATACTTGTATATGCAGCGCCATGGACACACAACCGCAGTGATGTACCTGTATATACAGCCCCATGGACACAACCACAGTGATATACCTGTATACATAGCCCCATGGACACACAACTGCAGTGATATACCTGTACGTACAGCCCCATGGACACACAACCTCAGAGATATACCTGTACATACAGCCCCATGGGCACACAACTGCAATGATGTACCTGTATGTACAGCCCCATGGACACACAACCGCAGTGATGTACCTGTATGTACAGCCCCATGGACACACAACTGCAGTGATGTACCTGTATGTACAGCCCCATGGACACACAACCACAATGATGTACCTGTATGTACAGCCCCATGGACACACAACTGCAGTGATGTACCTGTATACACAGCCCCATGGACACACAATATCACCCTAACACAACCACTGTGACACATTCACAGTGACACACAGCATTGCAAGGTGCACATACTGTCTGGAACAGTCCCACAAACACACATTTCAGGTACAATGAGAGTTATACACTACATGCAGCATGGCCCCCACACACACACAGTGGCTCACATGCATGTGTCCCCTGCCACACGACCAGGCACGATAGCATGCTGTTCTGGTGACACACAACACACCCACCATGCACAACATAACACAACCCCACTGACACACACAGGGGCACATGCAGTCCCATGGACATGCGGTGTTGTGTACATACACACAACCACCATGGCACACACACAGTCCCACTGACACACAGCCTGACACAGACATACCCGTGGTTTCACAGACAAATGGACACATCTACACAACCACACTAACACAACCGCACCATGACACACCGTGTTCACAGGCTTTCCTGGCCACACAGCGCTGTCCCACACAGACACAATCACAGGGCCACGCCATCTCAGCCCTGCACCCCGGCACATCGTGCCAAACAGTGCCCTGGCACCAACAACACAGCGACACACCATCACACTCACACACCTCAGAACATCCTACAGGAGCACACTGACACCGCCACACACTCCACAGCCTAACACAACCACCAGCCTCACGGGCCAACACCCTGACACGCAGCACACTGTCTCCACAAACTTACAGAGGACTCTTCAGCACACACACCGTCACACAACACCCTCCCCCAACCCTCCCCTGCTCTCGTCCCAGGAAGCTGTGTGTGTTGTGGGATCCTGGGGGAGGGATGCTGAGTGGACTTGTGTGTGTGTTTGTGTGTCTATGTGTGTGCTTCTGCCTCCCCCTCTCGGCCCTTCCCCGGGGGGCGGGGCCGAGCGGCAGCCGCTGTTACCGGGTAAACTTCCCCGCCCCCCCCAGCGCGGCCATTAGTCAACCCCCCCCCAGGATGATGTCATCGCCTCATTCTGGAGGCTGAGTAATCCTCAACTCCGCCCCCCCCAGGTACCAGGGAAGGGGCGGGCCGCACCTGGGCTCGCCGGGCTAGGGAGCTGGGGGCGCTTGGCTGCCCTAGGTCTCTCTGGGGTGGGGACTGAGGAATCTGAGCCTCCCTGGAGTGGCCTGGGGGCTTGCATCCGGGTCCCTTGAAGCTGGGGGCTCCCAGCCCAGGCTCCCTGTTTGCCACCTAAAGGTGCTGGGGGGCTGGATCTTCCAGACCTAGGGTTCTGGGCACCCCTGGACACCCTCTGGCCGCTGTGAGAGGATGGGTGACTTAGCCCGGTGTCTAGGGGAGGGGGAGGAAGGGGCGATCTGAGAGACTCGGGCCTTAGATTCCAGGTTCCTTGGCACTATGAGGCCTGGGACGCTGCTATGGGGTGGGGGGGTGGGGGGGGTGGAGTGCCAGGGAGGAGAGGGAGCGGCTGAGGGTCAGATGCCTGGGGGATCAACAAACCGGACCTTGGGGAAAAGGACTCAGGGCGGAGGGGAGCTGGCAGGTCTGCACCCTGGGCTGGGCAGGTGGTCATCTAGATGAAATGGACACCTAAGGGTCTGGTCACTGCTGGGAGGGAAGGTTGGAGGGGGCAAGGGTCTTCCAGTATAAGTACAGCCAGGGCTGGAATGCCCAGGGGCTCTGAGGCATCTCAAGGGACCCAAAGGCCTGAGTCCCATTTCCGGTGGAGGCGGGGCGCTTAGTTCAAACTTTCATAACATCCGACAGGCCTGGGTCCCCTCTGGGGACACCGTCAGCCCTTGTTTCCTGGGGCTAGCATCTCCTGAGCAAAGGGGACTCATCCTCATTGTCACAGGAAAAGGAATGCCTGGGTCCTTTGGGGAGGGGCAGGGGCACTCCTACTTTTATGGGGTCAGGATGCCTGGGTCCTGTTCTGGGGGATCCTCAGTTCCTGTTTTCAAGCGCCACGATGCCTGAATCCTGTTTGGGAGGTGGGGGGGGGGACGGCTCAACCAGCTCCTGTGTTCCTGCGGTCAGGATGCCTAGGTCTCCTGGGAGGGAAACGCTGGGTCCCTGTTTGCCCAAGACCAACTCTCAGCGTACCTTCCCGGCGGGAGGGACGGGATGCGCAGCCCGTTTCCAACCCATCCCAAGTGCCCATCCTCGTCCGAGGGTGCTGGGCAGGGCGGCGGCACGGGGGGCGGGGAACGGTGGCCAGGCCAGGCCTCACCCCGGCCCGACGCAAGCTTGCAGGTCGTGCGCCCGGCAGCTCCCCGGGGCCCGGCTCCCCGCCCCCCGCGCCGAGGGCTCCCCCAGATCTGGGCGGGCGGGCGGGCGCAGTAGCGACCAATGAGCGCGCTCGCCGTCTCTGGGAGCCGGGCCGGCTCTGCCCGCCTGGCATTGGGCACGCGGTGGGCAGCGGCGGGCGGGGCCTGGGGGGTCCTCGCGCCTGGTTGGGCCAGGCTTGTTGCTGGGTAACGGGGCGGCGAGTTTCCCCTGGCAACGGCGGCGGGTACCGCTCACTGGCTGGCCGGGAAGGCGGGGGGGTGCGGGCGCAGGCAGGCCCCGCAGACCCCAGCAACAGCGCGCGGCCCCCGCCCCGCCGGGGAGCGGTAACCTTCACACGCGCCGGCCTCTCGGACCCTGCGGACGCCGGCGCCCCCGCCCAGCCCCCACCGGCTCCGGTCCAGCCTCGGGGCTTGGGAGGCCGGCTACACAGAGGGGACCCAGGAGGCCCCCCTCTCCACCGCGGAAGGCCAGGACTCAGGCCCTGCAGTGAAAAGTTAAGCCCTTCCCAACTCCCTCTTGCCGTGCCGAGACATCTACTTCCCGGGAAAGGCACACAAGAGATCGGGGAAGGCTGTGGGTCTGCAGTAGACTCGCTGGGACATTTATTTCTTCGACCAGCACTTCACACGGAGGCCACTCCTGCCGGAAACTGCTCTAATTGCCTGACAAATACACACTCACTTAATCGTCACATTTAATTCTGGGTCCTTTGGTGACCCCCCTTTGTACAGATGAGGGAGATGAGGAAATGGGGCACAGGGAGGGGAAGTTCCTTGATCAAGGCCATCGTGTGAACCCAGGTAGCCTGGTTCGAGTCTGCCTGTTCTGTCTCTGCGCTGTGCTGAGTGCCCCTTTGAGAGACATTACTATTCAAAATGAGAAACCGGAGGCTGGCCCTAGGGCCACTGGTCTGAAACCGCGGCCCCAACCTAAAGGTCCTAACTTAAGGTCCTTGCTTGGACTCAGAGTCCGTAGAGCCCCGCACTGGGGGCGGTAATGCTGGGTGACATGCATTAAGCATGCATTAGGCCTTAGTGCGGTATTTGGATGGCCCTTCTTTTTTTTTTTAAGATTTTATTTATTTCTTTTTAGAGAGAGAGGAAGAGAGGGAGAGAAACATCAGTGTGTGGTTGCCTCACAAGCCCACTACTAGGGACCTGGCCCGCAACCCAGGCCTGTGCCCTGACTGGGAATCGAACCCTTTGGTTGGCAGGCTAGCACTCAATCCACTGAGCCACACCAGCCAGGGCTGTACGGCCTGTCTCACTCCGTAAAATCACTGAGAGAGGACCCTTCATTGTCCTGACTCACAGATGAGGAAGTTGACACACAGACCACTAACCCAAGGTCACACCGCCAGTAGGTGGCAGAGCTGGGTATTCCAACTCAGGCCATCTAGACCCAGAACCCCGCTTGGCGAGCTCAGCCTGCAGGCTTTGGGGGGGGATGGGCCACAGCTCTGGGTCTGTCTGGTCTGGGGAGTTAGGGTGTGGCAATTTGGAGCAGGATCTGGACTAAAGAGTGGAAAGCATCCTCACTGGTGACACTACTTAGGGCCTGGTGACTCTTGGTCCTCTCCCACTCTCTCCCGCCCTACCCACCAAGTCAGGTTCGTCCATTTTCTTCTCATTTTCTTCTGAGGAAACCCTCCCAACACATCTGGCTTCCTGGGGTTTGGCCCTGCACTGGGCAGCTCGAGGCCCTGCGCGGTGAGTGAGGGGTGCAGGCTGGATGGCCAGCTGACCTAGGGCTGGGCCTGCCTCTGTCTTAAGTTCATCACTTCCAGGCACAGAGGAAACACTGGCCATCAGCAGTTACACGAGTGATAAGTGCATTTATTAGGCGCCTACTACATGTCAGCCACTGCACTCGATGACTTCCACGCACGATCGCATTTAATAAATGTCTACAGTGGCATTTCTCAAACGCCTTTAAACTTGGCCTTTAAAATCAAAGATGTGCTTTTTCTGTGACCTCGCGTGTGCTCGCCACATGTCAACAAGATTTTCACAAAACAGAATTTTCCTTTGACATCATGATTTTGAATGTGATGTTCTATTTTGTATTGTTTTAAAAGTCTGGTCAAGAGCCCCTGGAGTCGCAGGTGGGAGGAACCCACTATAAAGGAGCACAGGGAAGTGTTTGGGTGACAGAAAGTTTCCGAATCTTGATTGGGTGTGTGTCTGTCACACCTCACCAACTAGACCCTGAAAAAGAGTGAGTTTTATTGTGTGTAAATATATCTCCATCAATCTGAATAAAAATGATAAGATCCACAAAAGTGGTTCCACCGTCCATGCCTTGCTCACCACCCACAGTTTGAAAAACACTGGAAGGAAAAGGAGGGAAAGAGGTTGAATTAGTCCCCAATATTGAAAGTAGGGAGGTTTCCCTTTTTAAAAAAAAAATATATTTTATTTTTATTTTTAGAGAGAGGGCAACAGAAAGAGAGGGAGAGAAACATCAGTGTGTGGTTGCCTCTCCTGCACCCCCTACTGGGGACCTGGCCCGCAACCCAGGCACGTGCCCTGACTGGGAATGGAACCAGCGGCCCTTTGGCTTGCAGGCCCACCCTGCGTCCACTGAGCCACACCAGCCAGGGCTGAAGGTGGGGGGATCTCAGGTGTGGTCAGCACTTCCCACCTCTCTGGGGAACTCAAAGGATCTGGCCCTGGAGGAAGCCCCATCTGAGCGCTGGGACAAGCCCACCGTTGCTTGGGACCAGAGACCCTCTTGGCCAGCTCAGTGCTGAGCACTCAGAGGGAACTCAGCCTGTGGCGACAAGGTTTGGGTAGGGGTGGGACACGGAGGGAATACAAAGTGCAGGGGAGACAGAGCCCCAGGGTCCCAGGGGAAGAGAGGACAGGGGCAGGCCAGCTGGAGCTGGGGTGGGAGTGACAATGGGAAGCTGAGAAGGGAAAGGGAACTGAAACCCACTGGCCGGGGAGAGGCAGTGCAGGGGCTGCTGCCCGGGCATGTCTGCGCCGGGTGCCTGGGGCTCCTTCTGGCCCCGGGTCCACCGCCAGATCTGTGGTAAGTGTGGTCAGGTGTGCCTGCTCCGCGCTGTGTCCTGTTAGTGAGCCCGTGCGCAGGAACCTGCCACAGCGGTGACTTTGTGACTGAAGGTTGGGGGCCAGCTTCTTTTCTGTCTGACTTGATCTTGTGTCTGAGGATCAACTTCTGACAGGTTCACTGGGTCAGCTGTGGGCTGGGGTGGCTGTTTGTTTGTGTCCCTGTGGGAGTGTCATCTAGATCGAACTGTATGTCCAGGTATCCGTGACAGGTGTGTGTGTGTGTGTGTGTGTGTGTGTGTGTGTGTTCGCGGTGTGCACCCACCTCCTCAGTGGGAGCTCGGTGGGTGTGTGGGTCTGGAAGGCTTGTCGGTGTGGGTGTCGGTGCACCTGTGTGTGTCGCTCTTGCCGGGTCAGTCTCCCTGTCCCAGAGCCTGTGTCAGAGTCCTCTCTGTATGTGTGCCTGCATGCGTGAGTGTGTGTGTGTGTGAGTGTGTGTGTGCGCGCGCGCGCCCGGGTCAGGTCGTGCTTTTGTGGCCCCACCCCATCCAAGGTGTGCATCTGTGAAACTGTGGCCGTGTCTGAGTCCGCTCGTCTCCGTGGCCCTGTCAGCACGTGACTCCGTGCACCCTGGAGCGCGGTTCTGGGGTGGGGGGACAATGTGTGTCTGTGAGTCCCAGTCAGTGTGTCAGTGTGTCAGTGTGGGTCCGGCTGTCCCGCGTCGCCCCGGGCCAGGCCCCGCCCCGGTCCCGCTGCAGGGAAACCCCCCGTGCGGAGGTAGGGGGCGCGGCGCGCGCCAGCAAGTCCCGACTTGTCCACAGCGGGCGGGCGGGGCCGTGGCGTCACGCGGGGGCGGGGCGTGGGACCCGCCGGGCGGGGGCGGGGCGGGACGGGGCGGGGCCGCAGCCGAGCTGGCCCAGGATCCGCCGGGCTGCCTGAGACGCGGCGCGAGCCACATGCGAGCGGGCGCCTGGCGGCCGCAGCAACAAAATCGGCAGCGGCGGCTACGACGTGGACGCGCCTGCGGCCCGAGCAGCAGCAGCAGCAGCAGCCACAGCGACAGCAGCAGCCACTTCAGTTAGAGCAGCAGCAGCAGTCGCCGCAGCGAGCGGCGCTCGGCGGGCGCGCCCTCCTGAAGGAAGCCGCCCGCCCCCGATCGCCGCCCCCTCCGGCGTGTTCATGCCCCCGGGGTGAGTGTGTGCACCCTGAGTTCCCGCTGGCCGCGATTGGCCAGGCCGGGTGGGCTCCCTGGAGGAGGTGGCGGGAATGCACGCGGAGAGCACTGGGGGCGCACTGCATCCCCAGCGCGTGCCTCCCTCTCTTCCCGCCCTCCACCCCCACGAGGGACTCTGGGCTAGGCTGGGGTCGCTGGGCTGGAGGCACTAAGGGTCGAGGAGCGCAGGTGCCTCAGCGGTCTGGCGGGTTTGTTTACAAACAATGGGGTGCAGGCTCGGCAGCGCCCCCTGGTGGCCAGTGCGGCCCCGGGGAAGTGAGTCGACCCCGGCTGCCCCGGCCTCCGCAGTCCGGGAGGGGCGGGGCGGGGGTACGGCACGGAGGGGCTGCCACACCCGGGGCGCGCGCCCGCTGGGGGCGGCGACAGGGGGCGGCTCGCGGGCCGCGGAGTCTGCGGCTCCTGCGGGCGGGGGCTGCGCCCCAGCAACAGCCGGTTATTGGCCCCGCGTTCGCCTGGCGGGCGGGGCGGGCGCACGTGGCGGCGGCGGGGTGGGGGCGGCTGTGACAGCGCAGGGGGGCGTCTGGCCCCGCCGTGGGAGCGCGCGTGTGCGGGGTTGTGGATCTGCAGGTGTCTCGCTTGGGTGTGTGCGTGTGTCTGGCTCCGAGTTTGTGCTGGGGTCTGCAGGGAGTGGTGGTGTCCGTCCGGCCGGGGTGTGTGAGTGAGTCCCCGTGCGTGTGTGTGCGGAGTGCTGTGTGGCTGCCCTTCCTGAGGGGTGGGGGCTGTGTCGCTGTGTGGGGTACCTGTGTGTGTGTGTGTTTCCTCTGCGAGAGTTGTCTGCGTGGGCTGTTTGGGGGTGATTCCGTGGTGCTGTGGTGCTTGCGTGTGCTAGTGTGTGGTGGTTGTGTTTGTGTGTTGCTTGAGTGAGCCGTGTTTGTGTGTTTGTATGTGTATCCTGCCGGGTGGGCTGTATTTTTGTGTGCTCGCCTGTCTTGCCCGGGTGGACTCTCTGTGACTGCTACATCTCCAGGGCATGTGTCTCAGCCTCGCGTTTGCAATGGTGTGCCTGCTGAATGCCGATGTGTTTTCTGTCCAGGTGTCTGTGAGTTCTGCACGGTGTGTGTGTGTATGTGTGTGTGTGTGGGGTGGGGGTTGTCTCTGGCTCGTGTGTCTGGCACTGGTGTCTGGGAATCGGAGACTGTGTCTCCGTGGGGTCTGTGCCGTGCAGGCAGTGGGTGTTGCTGGCAGCCTCTTGCAAGGGGCTGTCTCAGCCTGTGTGTGTGTGTGCGTGTGTGTGTCGGGTCTGAGGGGCTTGTCTCCGCGATCGGCTGGCTCATGTGTGTCATGTGGGCTGCGTGTGTGCAGTGTTTATGTCAGTCACGTGAGACCAGTGTTTTCTATGGGCGCGTTAGGTGTGCGTGCTGCCAGGGCTGTGTGGGATTAGAGTTAGCGGGTGCGTGTGGTGTGTGGTGTGTCCGGGGCTGGCGGTTGGTCGTGGTGTTTTGAGGCTGGTGGGGGGGAGGAGGGTGGGCTGGCGTCTGCCGTTCTGCCGTAGTGTCTGTGTGTCATTGCAGGCATGTGTAGTGCTGCGTCCGGGTCCGAGGACATGTGTCCTGGGGTCTGAGTTGGTGACAAGTGGGGGTGTTTCAGTGGTGTTGGTCTGTGTGTGTGCGTGGATGCCTGTGTTGATGTGTGTATGAGTGCTGAGGTGTGCATGCCTTATCTCTTGGGGGGGGTGGGGGGAGGGGTATGTGTGTTTGAGAAGTGTGTATTTCTGTCTGTGCTTGTGTTGGCTGTGGGGGTGTGTGTGGGGGGGGAGAGGTGGCAGGGATGGGTTGTGCCCGGCAGTCCGCACCCATTTGTATAGCCCTTCTGATGGGCTGTGTGTGTGTGCGTGTGTGTGTTCACGTTTTGGTCAGTGTGTGTGTGTGTGTGTCCGGTGGATTGAGTCGCAGTGTCCAACACCGGGACCCCCTCAGTGTTTCTGTGCAAGTGGGAGGTGAGGTGGGAGGTCACACTGGCCGGTCCTGCCTGGGTCCTTATATGTCTGTGGCGTGTGTCCTTCACACACAGCCCAGGTGTCCTCCTTGTGGGTCCCGTGTCAGTCCCTGTGTGTTGGGGGAGCCATCGTGGTGCTTGAGTGCCCTTCGTGTGTGTCCACCGCCGTGTCCTGGGAGATAACGCACCAGCCCGTGTCCTGTGTGAGCCCGTCAGTTGGGATGAGTTTGTGTTGTGCGGCTGTCACCCCTCACACACAGGCACACCTGACAGACCCCTGCATCTGGGTCCTGGGTGCGCCCTTGTACTTGCTGTTGAGAGCCATCCTGTGCCTCCTTGTCCCTCCTGTGTGCCCATCACCCTGTGCTTGGGAAGCTGCCCCCTGTTGAGCCCTGGGGCAGCAGCCTCTAGGTGGGTGTGTGTCTTGTGTGGCCATCATCTACACCGTCCCCTCCATCAGGGCCCAGTATGTGTGGCAGGCACCCTCCCTGCCCCCCACGCGTGCTCATCCCAGTGTGCAAGAGTGGAGGTGCCCTGGGGACCCCTGCACTTGTGGGCTGACAGCACCTCTCTCCCCCTGTCCTGCAGGCCCCAGGGAGCGCCATGGCCCGAGCACGCCAGGAGGGCAGCTCCCCGGAGCCCGTAGAGGGCCTGGCCCGCGACGGCCCTCGCCCCTTCCCGCTCAGCCGCCTGGTGCCCTCGGCTGTGTCCTGCGGCCTCTGCGAGCCCGGCCTGCCCGCCGCCCCCGCTGCCCCGGCCCTGCTGCCCGCTGCCTACCTCTGCGCCCCCACCGCCCTGCCCGCTGTCACTGCCGCCCTGGGGGGCCCCCGCTGGCCTGGGGGTCCCCGCAGCCGCCCCCGAGGCCCGCGCCCAGACGGTGAGTGCCCGCCCCACACCAGGCGAGAGACACTGAGGAACTGGCCGAGTGGGAGCGGGTGGGGGGAGGTGGCGAGCCGGCCGGGCCACAGGGAGGGCGTGGCCTGTGTGGTCTTTGTGTTGCAAGAAGCAGGAAGACGGAGTAGGAGGCTGGGGGGTGGGGGTACGCAGAGTGGGAAGTCCCTCCTGGAATCTGACTGCAGTCCCCGAGTTGCAGCCCGAGGCCTTTCCCGGGCCTGGGGCAACAGCTGTCTCCCAGCCCCCCTCCCCGAGCCTGGGTCCCGTTAGTCCCCCAGAGGATTGTAGAGGGAGAGCGTGTGGGCTGAGCGGGAGGACGGTCACTTCAGGACTTTGGGGAGGGGTCGAGGGTGGCCTTTTGCCATTATCTGCGTCTTTTTGGCCGAGGTCCGCCCTCTGCGCAGTCCTGAAGGAGGAAGGAGGGGGGAGGGGCCATTGTGTTGGGAAAGTGTATGTGTGGGGGGGTGAGCCTTGGGGAGGGAAGGGTTAAAGGTCCCCTGCCTGATGGGCCGTTAACCCTGTGGAGCCCGGTAGCCCCATCCTAGCCGGCACACTCGGTGGCAGGGGAAAGACTGTCCCGCTTGCCCTCCAGCCCCACCCCGTCCCTGGAGCCCAGGGAGGCTCGGAGAAACTTCTGCGACTCAGTTCCCTGGAAGTGGGGAAGGAGGGGACTCGATTTCGAGACCAGAGTCCCAGGTGTGGAAACCGAGGCCCTGATTTTGGGCCTTAGGGATCCCTCAGGCCAGGACCTGGGGTGACAGGGAGGAGGAGACGACAGAGGAGCTGAGAAGGGGGGTGGGGCTGGAAGGCATCCCCTGCATCCCAGCCCCCCCTAGGCCCGAGCTGCGAGGCGGCCAGCCTGGCCTTCTGGTCTCCAGGCCCCTGCCACATCCGGAGGTGTGGCTTCACTGTGGTTGGACAGAGAGGCCAGGAGACCTGAGGCTTGTGACTCTGGGTGTAGCCAGTGGCTGTATCCCTGTGTGACCTCGGGCCACTTCTGAGGGTGGCCCTCAGTTTCTCCATCTGTTAAATGGAGCAGGCAAAATGTGGCCCCGTTTTGGAATAGAGGTACTCGGGTCCGATGAGAGGAAGGCCTTCCAGACTGACATGGGATAGACAGGTGACTTCAGAGAGGCCGCCCCAGGCCCTCTTACTGCTCCCTGGTGCCTGGGGAGTAGGAGCTGACAACTCAGGCTCTAAGGGGACGACGGAATTGCTAGGAATAAGGCGGGGAGCAGAAGAGAAATCAAGCGCCTGGAGAAGGGAGAAGCAGGCGCTGGCTAAACTAAACGGGCCTAGAGGGGTCATGGGTGCTGACCACACCCCTCGGCTTTTCCCAGGTCCTCAGCCCTCACTCTCGCCCGCGGAGCAGCACCTGGAATCGCCGGTGCCCAGCGCCCCGGGGGCCCTGGCGGGCGGCCCCACTCAAGCAGCCCCGGGAGTCCGGGGGGAGGAGGAGCAGTGGGCCCGAGAGATCGGGGCCCAGCTGCGGCGAATGGCGGACGACCTCGACGCTCTGTATGAGCGGCGGGTGAGTGCTGGGGGAGGGGTAGACGGCAGGTGGGACTTCCCGCCGGGGAGGGGGCTGCGGGCGGCCCCGCCAGATGTGCCGCAGCTGCTGCCCTGCGCGGCGGGGTCGCGCCGGGGACAGGCCAGTGGGAGGGGCGGCGTGGCCGCGGAGCCGCCGAAGGCCTCGCGCGGCGGCTGGCACGGCCCGGCCCAGCGCTGCCCGGAGCGCCGCGGCGCACCCGAGCCCGCGGCCGCGGGAACTGAGGGCGGCGCTCCGCGGAGCGGCTCATATATCCCGGGCTATTTATAGCCGGTGAGTCAGCAGCGGCGGCGCGGCCGCGCCCCCCCCCTCCCACCCGCCCGCGCTGCAGGCGGCGCGCCACACGACTTCCCGAGCCGGGCGGGGGCGGGGCTCCAGGAGGGAGGCCCCGCCCCCCAAGCCCGCCGCTCCTCCTCGGAGGAAAACAAAATATCTCAAGCCTGCAGCAGGGAAGAGAGAATAACAAACACCAGGGCGCCCACCCGGCTCTCTCCAACCTGAACCTGACACCCGCACTGCCTGCTTATTCAGAGCAAAACAGAAACCGGATGTTGTGAAGCCCCTTGTGCCCCTCTGTGACCCCATCCCTTTCCCCCTTCCCAAGGAAACCTCTCAAAGCTGGCTTGGCCCAGTCCTCTGCAGGTGTGATTCTTTCACCCCATATTTCCCAGGCCACAAAACAGTGCTGAGGACCGTGGGGCGTTTGTGGCCTTATCTGTAAGACAGAGAATGTTTCCCTCCAAACTTTGCCTCTCAGTTTTTGCTGGAGATTCCTCCGCAGGGGCCAAACAGCTTTGGTTCACTCACTTCCGCTGCTCCTTAGCTTTCTGTTGGATCAACATACAGTATCCATGTTGATTCTCTCATTGTTGGATCTTTAGGATTTCAAAACAAATGTTTCACATTTTATTTATGGGCTTTTTGGTTGTTTGGCTCTTCCAAATGAAGCACCTTTCCAGGAGCACCCATGTGTCTCCGGAATAGATAACCTGGGTGGTCTGTCCACCCTCAGCCTTCTGGAATGTTTGCTCACCTGCTCACCAAGGTGGCTGTGCCAGGTAGTACCCGGAAGCCATGTAAAGGTGGCAGGCTTCTAAATACACGCCAGTCTGATGTGCTCCCTTTGCTACCTCCTGGCTGCAGAAGTTGGTGGGAACTGAGAAGGAGGCAGGGTCTGGTACCAGGCATCCCTCCCACCATTCGGATGGTTTATCTGACCTTGTTTCAACTCTAGGATGGGCTTCTCCTTCCCAGTACGGAGTGGGAGAGTGCTGTAACTTTTTGTTTTTACTGGTGGGAGTCTTACTGCCTCTAGCTTCCTTCTTGCCCACTTTCCTAACAATGTGGAGCTGAGAGGGTCCTAGAGGCCACCCCACGTCTTCATCCTGCCCTTCAGAAGAGGGCAGGGGTCAGCTTTGCCTCGACATATTTCTGTGCAGCCTCAGCACAGGTGAACTGTTCCCAGTTCTCCTTGTTCCACAGATTGTTCTAGAATCTCTGAGACTGTGGGCTCCCTGCTCCCTTCCCTCCATCTCGCCAGCCTTTTAGGGGAGGGCACTGTGGGCTGCAATCCAGCCCCACCCTTGAGCCCCAAGTGACTTCCATTGGGTGACTTTCTCATCTGGAAATCGATGACATGCACTTCTGTCCTCCCTGGAGGTGACGACATTGGTCCTCTTGGGCAGAGGAACTGGGGTTTGAGCCCAACTAACAATAAGAGCGCCTGCGTCAGAGGGTTGGCCGGCTGAGGATGCCGCTCACTCCATGCCCTCGAACCTGACCACGCTGTGCGCCTGTCACGCGCCCGCTCTCTGACTTCCTCTTCTCACTCTCCCTAGAGACAAGAGGAGCAGCAGCGACACCGCCCCTCACCCTGGAGGGTCCTGTACAATCTCATCATGGGGCTGCTGCCCTTACCAAGGGGCCACAGGGCCCCCGAGATGGAGCCCAACTAGGTGCCTGCACCCGCCTGGCGGACGTCGGGGACTTGGGGGGCAGGACCCTCCCGCCTCCTGACGCCCTGGCCAGTGCAGGGGTCGTTGCCTGCACCATGTAGCATACTGGACTACCAGCCCTGCCTGTCCCAGGGGCGGGCCAGGGCAGCCCCTCCAGACCCAGCCCCGGCCTCGCCTGGGGTGCACTGACGAGACGGACTCCTGGGCCCCTGGCTGAGAAGCCTGGGGAGAGAGGGCTGACGGACTCAGCGTCTAAAGGCAGCGGTGACCGAGGGGGTGGGGACTGAGCCGCCCGCCTCTGCCGCCCACCACCATCTCAGGAAAGGCTGCTGGTGCTGGCTGCCCATTCCAGCTGCAGGGGTGACACTGGGGGGAGGGGTCTCCCACCCAGTGCTCCTTCACTTTGGGCCTGGCCTCAGGCCCCTGGTGCTTCCCCCCCTCCTCCTGGGGAGGGGGCCCGTGAAGAGCAAATGAGCCAAACCTGACCACTAGCCTCCTGGAGCCAGAGAATGGGGTGCGTCTGCCGGCTGCCCCCACCCAGTGCCCAGCCGTCTTCCCTGAGCCAGCCGGCAGGTGGTGGGCATGCCTGCCTCACCTTCATCTGGGGGTGGCCAGGAGGGGCCCAGACTGTGAATCCTGTGCTCTGCCCATGACCACCCCCCGCCCCCATCAATCCCATTGCATAGGTTTAGAGAGAGCACGTGTGACCACTGGCATTCATTGGGGGGGGTGGGATATTTTGGCGGAAACCGCCCCAGCCTTAGTCCCCAGGGCGAAGCGCTGGGGGGAAGACGGGGAGTCAGGGAGGGGGGAGTCTCAGAAGAGGGAGGAGTCTGGGAGGGGGAGGGATGGCCCAGCCTGTAAATTTCTGTATATGCGCTGCTGTAGATACCGGAATGAATTTTCTGTACATGTTTGGTTAATTTTTTTTGTACATGATTTTTGTATGTTTCCTTTTCAATAAAATCAGATTGGAACAGTGGATACTCTTTCTGCCCTCCTTCCCCGCCGCGCCGCCTGGTCTGGTCGGAGCCCCTGACCGGTCTGGGTCCATGGGGCACACCCGGCTGTCTGCAGCTGTTCCTAAGGGAAGGCTGAGGAGCACAGGGCCGCTGTCCCAGCCCAGCCTGCTCTGGTGCCTGTCCTCCTGCCACTCAATGCAAAGCCCCATGAGGGTGGGGGGTTTGGGTACTTCCTCATTTACCCCCCACCCTGCCCCGCCCCGCCACTGGATAAGGTATGTTGTGGGGGCTCGGTATTTACTGACGAATGAGTGACCTGTGAGGAGTCCCAGGGAACATGTCAGTAATGAGACAGACCTTGTCCCTGCTCCCATGAAGGCACAAGGTGACATCTGGGAGAGCATCGACCTAAGTGCAGAGCGAGGTTCACCTATGTCTCTGCCTTAAGGCCTAGCCCAGTGCCTGGCATAAAGAGCTGGTGTTGAATGAACATAAGAAAGGGCCCTGGCTAGTGTGGCTCAATGGATTGAGCACCAGCCTGTGAACCAAAAGGTCGCCGGTTCAATTCCCAGTTGGGGCACATGCCTGGGTCCCCAACAAGGAGTGCATGAGAGGCAACCACACATTGATGTTTCTCTCCTTCTCTCCCTCTCTCCCCGCTCTCTAAAATAAATAAATAAAATCTTAAAAAAAAAGAAGGGTGCTCCTACAGGGCGACTAGCCCAGTACTGTTCTGTGCCCTCTCCCGTACAAGACTGGCAGACACAGGTTCAGATCCCAGCTCTGCCCCTTCCTGCTTTCCTCACAGGAAATGGCTCTTCTCCTAGAAGTCCAGGGCCAGAGAAAGAGAACCATCATCAATTATTTCCACTTGTTTGTACATTCATTGGTTGAATGTGCCCTGACCGGGGATCAAACCCACAACCTTGGCGTATTGGGGTGATGCTCTAACCATCTGAGCTACCCTGACCTGACCGTCTTCTTTTTTTTTTTTTTAAGATTTTATTTATTTGTTTAGAGGGTGGGGGTGGGGGAAGGGAGGGAAAAAGAGAGGGAGAAAAACATCAATGTGTGAGAGAAACATTGATCAAGTGCCTCTCACACGCCCCCTACTGGAGACCAAACCTGCAACCCAGGCCTGTGCCCTGACTGGGAATCGAACTGGCGACCTCTCAGTTCACAGGCCGGTGCTCCATCCACTGAGCCACACCAGCCGGCACTGACAATCTTATTGTAAGTGACAGTGTCAGAATGTTTGCTTTAGTCCTATATATTTCAAATAAGAGAAAAACATTTTTTTAATTTCCCCATTTATCTACCATTCCTAATGCTCTTCAATGTGTCCTGGAGTTCCAATTTTCTAATGAGACAGTATTTATTTATTTAGTTATTATTGATTTTAGCGAGGGAGATGGAAAGAGACAGGGAGAGAAACATTGATTCGTTGTTCCACTTATTGATGCATTCATTGGTTGATTCTTGTGTGTGCCCTGACTGGGGATCGAACCTGCAGCCTTGGCATGTCGGGATGATGCTCCAACCGGCTGAGCTAGATACAGACAGGGCTGGTATCTTCTTTTTAATAGAACCAAACCTATCATATTTAGGACTGAAAGTGGGGAATCCCACCCCAACACCCAGGTTAAATGGTTAAGAGGCAGAGACCCAGGGATGGGGACGGGCTGCTCCAGTTGTCCGAGTGGCCTTCTCCCTTGGATCCAACATGCTGGCCACTCTCGCAACTTGGGAGGGCCAAGGCTGAGGGGACCTGGCAGTGAGGCCCACGGCTAAGTCCCTGCCACCTGCAAACTATGCGACCCCTAGCACACTGCTCTCAAACTTGAACCTGTGCCCCGCACCGCCTTCAAACGCTCCCATCCTGCCATGGTTGCTTCTGGAGAGATTTACTTTTCATTGTTCACAGTTTTGTCCTTTAAAAAGTAAGACTGCGTCCTCGTGAGACTTCCCGTTCTGTGCTAAGCGCGCGTGCTGTCTACCCAAACGACCAGCGGGACGGACAATGCTACCACCCTGCAGCTTTTTGGAAAGAATCACCATCTCGAATGCATTGAGATACCCCGTAACCCGAGCATTCGGCTTTGGGGAGCCTTTCCCAAGTGCATGCACAGAAAACAGGCTCAGTGTCACTCAGCGGCAGCCGGATTAAATAGCTTACGGTTCATCTGTGCTTTCGGAATCTGATGCCCGATGCACCGACAAGGATCTCCAAGGCAATGAGGAAAAGCAAGCTGCAGACACAGTCCTCTCTCCATACGCATGACAGCAGCTAGGAGAGCGTATCAGTTCATTTAATGTTCACGTGTCAGAGGCACTTGCTACTACCATCCCATTTCACAGATGGGGCGACTGAGGTCCAGAAAGGTCACTTGCCCAAGGTCCCATAGCTAAGTGGTGGAATCTGGATTTGAACCTGACAGCCTGGAGGGATCCACTCTCCATGGCTGCGAGGGGTGTCCTCTGGGAGCTGGGTATGAAAGTGGACACACCCAACTCACACAAAAAGCCTCGTGTTTCTCTCCGAAACCCCGGGTTTGGCAGTGAAGCCGGCTGCTCCTGCTACATGGCCGACATGGAGCTGACAGGAAGAGACGCGGTGGGGAGGAATCTCTTTCCTCTTATTCTGGTATGTTGCCTGAAGGTGTTTTTTTTTTTTTTTTTTTTTTTTAAGATTTTATTTTTAGACAGAAAGGAAGAGAGGGAAACATCAGTGTGTGGTTGCCTCTTGTGCACCCCCTACTGGGGACCTGGCCCACAACCCAGGCATGTGCCCTGACTGGAAATCGAACTGGCGACCCTTTGGTTCACAGGCCGACACTCAATCCAGTGAGCCACACCAGCCAGGGCGCCTGAAGGTTTTAACACAAGCTGAAAAACAGAGTCCACCTGCCCTCCTGGACCCAGCTGAAGGCCCTCCCTTAGCACTTGGGCCTGACCAGTGGTTTTCAGCAGTGACTACTAGGTCTATGGACCTTGGGAAGGCAGAGTCCGAGTCTCTTTGTCCTCGTCAAGATCAGAGTCACAGCCACTCCATGTCCCTCACAAAAGAATTGCCCATCAGCCCACATTCCATCACTCACCTCTTGGGGGAGGCCGTTTCCTTATCTGCAACCTGCTGATGGCTGCATCTACGGACACCCACGGGGTTGCCACAAGACCCGAACAACTTACTAAAAGTACCAACACTTTGAGCCCTGGACCGTGTGGCTCAGTTGGTTGGAGGTCTTCCCGTAAACCAAAAAGTCGCGGGTTTGATTCCCAGTCAGGGCACACACCTAGGGTGTGAGTTGGTCCCTGATTGGGGCACGTGCAAGAGGTAACCCATCGATGTTTCTCTCTCCCTCCCTCCCTTGCTCTCTCTAAAATCAATAAGCATGTCCTCAAGTGAGGCTTAAACAAATCAGAAGCATTTTGGAAAGTACCAGGCAGGTAGTGTGAACACATTAGCATTATTATTAAACTCTTTGACCAGAAAACTACAACCTGAGCTTCCCTCCCCCACCTGTAAAGGGGAAAATAGGGCATACCACAGTAGATAAAACACTATTTACAAAAGAAATGCAGGAAACTGACGAAATGGATCTACAGTGCAAGAATGTGGGGCTGGGATGGAACCGAGAGCTTTTTATTGTATTTTTACTTTTGTGGTGCTACCTTTTTTTGGTTTTTGAGTAGCACCTGTTCCACTAGAATGTTCTGAGTCTTTGGTACATTAAGCACTTACCAGAGTTTGGTTACCACACAAACCAGACAACAGAAGCGGGGTTGGCAGTGGGCAACTCTGGCCGCCCCGAGGTAGCCCCAGCACCCTGAAAGCCTGTCACTTTTGTGGAGCGGATCCTCCTTCCCACGTGGGCTACACAGCCAGCCCCTGGAGGTGCCAGAAACCACAGGATAACTGCTGCGCCCTTTCTGGAGACTAGGGAAATCCATTTTATGCTAACGCTAACGTGTAATATAGGAGAAGATGAAATTTGAGGAGACGAGAATAGACACATTTCTTGCCTGGGGCTGGCAGCTTCCAGCACACCCTCCCTGATTCCCGAGGGGTCCTCTATGGATGACTCAATCTCTGCCACGGGAGGTACAGGGCGGAAAAGTTTGAGAAGCTTCAGAGGCTACATGTCAATTTTGTTTTTTATCCTTCCAGACCCACCTGCGCCCCCTTGTGACCAAGGCCCCACATTGCAAGGTAAAGGGTGTTCCTTAGCTCAACGTTTCAAGAGGGCCCGAAGACTCGTGCATTAAAACCGTGGACCTTGGGGCCCACAGAGGGGACTCTCCAGAAACGCAGCCTTAGCCTCACCTAGGGTGGGAGCAGGGGTGACCCGGAGGGTTGGGAATCGAGTGCTACCTCCTGGAGACCAGCTCTTTTTCCCGAGTGCGATGGGATTACAACAGGCAAGAAGCTGACTACTGGGGCCAGGCCCAGACCTCATGAGGTTTTGTGTTGCCGACAATCGTGGGGTTCCAATGACAGCCTTGACTTGTCCGAGCCACGGGACCGGGTGTGCTACTCAAGTGTCACTACCTTCACAGTGAGGCTGTCGCCCACCTTTACTCTGCACAAGGCCCACCACACAGGAGCTGCAGAGAAGACGGCACCAGCAGCCTGGTTCATTCCCGTCCCTGAGGGCAGCCACCACTAACCGAGCCACTCAGCAGACAACCGGCACCAGAAGCCTCTGTGCACCCCCAACCCCTGGAACGGGCCAGGCGAGCGCTGTCGGAGGGGAGGAATCTTGGGGTCACGTTCAAACACCCAGTGGGATTTCTCAGGTTTAAAAAGGCGAAGAGTAGAGATCACTCCGTCGGAGGGAGTTTCAAACATGGAAGGAAAACAAACAGATCCTACAGCAAATAACTTTATTTCTATCGCTCCTGTTTAAAGAGCCATGGAAATCTAGAAAATATAAAAAACCACACAGACAGCTGCCATCCGGGGGGAGTGAAGGACCCACACAGCCCCACGGGAGCCGGGACTCCGTGAGGACCGGCCCCTCCCTCCCAGTGTGGCCCGCATGTCGGAATCCCCAGGGGATGGGACCCTGGCATCTGCCCTTTAAAACAAATTTTCCTCCTAATTTTCAGCTTGAATGCCTCGCCCGAATGCCCAGGAGGACCCGAGACTGCTGCCTCTGTCCCCAGCACAGGCTGGGACTCACTAATCCTCGACTGAAATGCAGGAACGGCGCACCAGGTGCCACCTGTTGTTTTGCAGGGTCTCGAACTTTGGAGGAAATGCATCCCGCCTGCCCTGGCTTTTCCTCTCAGGGCACCTGTCCGCGTTTGGAACTGCGGTTCCATCTGTGGTGCGTCGGGCCTGGGCCTTAGTCCCCACCTGAGGTCACGTGCCTCTCTGTGTGACCTCAAGCGGGGAGCGAGTCCAAGGCAGCGAGAGGATCCGGAGCAACCAGGCGTGCTGGTTACGGGCAGGCATCTCCGACGGCGCCCCAGGGGCCTGGAGCTGGCACTCAGTCCCGAGCAGGGCTGGGTGGACACAGCCAGGCCCTCCGCCCCCTGGCATGCAGCGGCTGCTGGCGCTGGCAAGAAGCTCGCCTGTACACCCTCATTGTTCGCAGGAAATGGTCTGGATGGGTCCAATGACTTCGCTTTTCTCTCGCCTGGAGAGGACTTCGTGGGGGAGGGCACGGGGACACATGCGGGTGGTGCTGGGGGGGCAGCATCTTCGGGACTGCCGCTCCAGGGGGTTGCGGGGGGGTCACTTGCGGCCCAGGCACTCCACAACCCCATTCCCCTTCATGCCATCAAAAAAGAAGAAGTTGTTGTGAGGTGGGTCCCTTTGAGACAGGGCCTGGGGGGGGGGGGACAGGAAGAGCTTTAAAATAGAGGAAAAAAAAGAGCAAACCACCCCTAAACCCAATCCTTGATAAGCAGTGTGGGCAGTGGTTTCCCAAAGGAGGTCGATTTTGCCCCCCCCCCCCGGCCAGGGGCTGGTTGACCATCTCCCGAGACATTCTCCACCCCCAAATACAAGTGAAAATTCATTTAAAGAACCGGAGATGGAAGAAGTGAGCCAGCTGGGCTGTGTGGGCTCAAGAAACAAGTCACAGAGGCAGGAGAAGGGCCAGGGAAGGTGGGGTGTGCCCCAGAGGGGCGTGCACAGAGACGCCCATGACCATCCCGTCTCTCAGCGCCGGCCCCCGCCAGCTGTGCCCTCGCACAGACCGTTGAGCCTCTCCAAGCCTCACTCCCCCGTATAACACAAACATAACGAGTGCGTTATCCCAGGCACTCGGAGACGATGCGCCTGGAATACCTGAAACAGTGCCTTGCACAGAGGCTGCTGCCTGGCAAACAATGTGGATGACCATTATGACTGACCGAGAAAGGCAGTGATTCACCCCAATGCCGCCTGGCTGCGGCCTTCACGACCTGTGGGGACACGCACGGTGACAGTCTCATGGGGTTAGCAGGAGGACACGGCACTTTCAGGACAGGGCTAGGCAGCCTGAAACCCAAGCTGGGCCGAGGGTTTCGTGCATGCCTGCGTGCGCTGGGTTCGTACACGTCTAGACTTTCCTGCCAGGTTCTGAACCCCAGCAGGGTGACTCCCCGGAGAGGACGCCACCCACGCAAGCCCCTAGGCAGTGTTCCCGAGGCACCACACTGTCGCTTGTGAGGTAGGACCTCATGTACAAGGTTAGAAACGATTCTCCACATCCCGAACGTCTCCTTGAACCGAGTGCCAGTCTCAGTCTGCTTCCTCAGCTGTAAAATGGGGACAATCGCACCTGCTCCGGTGGCCACTCAGCCACTTGCCTCGGGAAACACTGGGCACCCACTCCGTGTCAGGTACAGTGCGAGGTCCTCAAGGGGGCGGTTTGCCCCCACACACGTGACAAGGAGCAGACACAGCGCCTGCCTGCTGGGTCATCGGTGAGAACACGGTGCGAGCAGCCTGGCAGTGTGCCGCACGGAGCGAGTTCTCGGTGAGTGGGAGTCGCTGCTGCCGACGGGGCCGGGCTCCCGTGCCAAAGTCCGGGAGCCCCAAGCACTCAGCCAGGTGGGAGGGCCCCAGAGCCCACAGCCGCACCTCCAAGAGCCTGGAGCAAGGCCAACTTACAGGAGACGACACAATGCGACCTAACGTGGAGCCGGGGTGGCCACTGCCGCCACCACCACTTGCAGCACTGCAGACGGGAGACCCGCTGTGGACAGTGGGGAAAGGAACCAGGACGGTTACGGGGACAGGCTTTTACCCGCAGCCGCCACCTCCTTCCGCTTCCTCTCTGAGGGGTCAGAGGGCCTCTTGGCAGAGAACGGGGGAGCTACCGCCAGCTGACTGAGGCCGGGGCCCTGTTAACTGTTGTGCTTGTGCGTGGGGGCCGTGGGGGGCGGACAGGACATGGGGTGAAGAAGGGCATGGGGTGAGCATGGGGCAAAAGGTAAAGTGCTTCCCAAGCCAGATGGAGGTAGGAGGAGATTACAGACACACCCAGTGACCAGGAATGTGGAGTGCGCTGGCTATCTGGCACAAACAGAAACAAGACGCTGGGCAACAGCTGTCCCCAGCAGGCCGGGAGGAGGGGGCTGCACTGGAGGTTAGGGCTGGGCACAGAGAAGCCGCCGCCTACAATGGGGTCAAGGCCACAGGCCGCAGCCCCGGTCCGAGCAGACCACATGGACCGCCTGAGGCACGCCGACCCAGCTGGCGAGGAGCACAGGCCCTGGAAACCAGACTGCCTGGGCTTGAGTCCTGGCTCCTCTGCTTCTCCGCACCCCCACCCCCGCTTTGTACCTCAGGGGTCACGACACTTCCTACCTCGCAGGGCTGCTGGGAGGACAGGTGAGTTCAGCCATGGAAGGAACAGTCTGGGTGGCACGTGGGGACTCTCAGTACCTGTCCTCTCTCATGGCTGCCCCTGCAGGCTGCAAGACCACGCTCAGCCCCTCCCCCGCCTTATGCTTTTCCCATCGCTGGGCTCTCTCACTGAACCAGGCACAGCCCTGTCCCGTGGAAGGAAAAATCAAACTGCCACCGTCAGTCCACTAAAGCATGTAGAACCCGACAAAGGTAAATTTAACACCTTTAGGAAAATAGCAAAGTCCCCAAAGGACATAAAATTTATATGAGGGTATGCTGTAGTTTCAGCAACCCAAATGTTCTTCTAGAAGAAATTTAAAATGCTGTGCCAGTGATAGGTCATGACCCCAGGTGAGATGCCGCGCCCTGCCCCCCTTCAGGGAGAGCCAAAGGCGCCTACCCTACGCACCACGGGTTGCCCTGCAGAGCCCTGCGGTGCTGCAGGCACAGGCCATAGGCACTGATTTCCCTCCTTCTCTGTGAAAACCTACAGTGATGGACAGAGGGGAAGCGCAGACTGGGAGTCCCTTCTCCAGGCCTCAGCAGTGTCCTTCCATTAAAAAGGGACCATCACAGTGCCACGAGGAGCATGATCCCTGGCAGATCCTTCGCACCAGACATGTGATCGGCCCAGCTGGGGGCGGGCAGACAGCACCATGTCCAGCTCCCGGCTTAGCTCAGGGCAGCCGTTCAGAGGCCATTTGCTGAATGCCCAGTGGATGGGCTGGGAAAGGGAAGGAAGGGAAAGGGAGGGGCACAAAACCAGGAGGAGCCAGTCCGAGAAACCAGGGCGCTCAGACAGCCCAGGGCTCGCGCTGGCACATCTACACGGTATGTGGTGGGGGACCAACTGTCGTCTGCTCCACAGCGACTGTTTTACCTTCACAATTTCCTGGGCCAGGATCCCTCCGACCACGGCGCACACCGGGGCCATCTCGGAGAAGCAGTACCTGGAAGAGAGGACACGGGATGAAGCGCTGAGGAGCAGGAAGGCTGCTAGGATGGTACTGGGCCCGGCGCCCGGGTGAATCGCCTCCTACCAGGAGGCGGCCATTCAGGCGGCAACGCTAATGGGCGAGAAAGTTCCATCTGATCCGGGGTTGGCGGGTGGCAGGAAAGACCTCTGAACCTCGGCAGGCAGGGAACTGTTTGACGCCGCTGTTTTTTCAAGTTGAGGGAAAGACTATATCTGTGCCTCCTAAAAATACGGTCCTACAAATACCAGATGTTTCAGTGCCCCGGTCACATTCCCGCAATTTTCTCCTGACCCACACGGGCGGGCGCTGGGTTCTATATGCTGCTCCCAGACAGGTGCCAGGGAGAGGCCTGTGTTAACATGCAGGCTCGGGAAATCTGGGACCCGAAAAAGTCTTCGCTACCCACGTGGACACCAGCTCTTCCGGGCCAGGATAGGGCTCCCAGGGCACAAATTTCAGCTGGCCCTGTCACTGGTCCCTCCAACACTGGGGAGCTGAACACTCACTCCTGCCACCTCCTCAGAGGACGCGCGCTCTGCCAGCCTCCAGCCCTGGACTCCACGGTGTTTCTGAAGTGAGCGAGCAGGGGCACCGACAAGGTGCAGCTCCCACCCCCAACCTTCCAGTCTGTGCTCGTCCTTCTAGATGTTTTTAAAAGTACGCACATGTAAACGTGCAGTTTTAAAGCCAAGGAACATCAACTGCATTTAACTCCACACTCACCCACTGAGGGGACTCGGACTGCTCAGCATCGTGACCACACACCCTGGCACTGGTGCCCTGACAGTTCAGGCAAACCCCTGGATACAGAATTGCTGGGTCCCGACACATTCTGCCCAACTGCCCTCCAGAAAGGCCATACCCATCACAGCCTCCACCAGCCGGTACGGAAACGCCCTCCCGTCACACCCCGGCCAGGGCCAGCAATGCCGTCCGCCCGTCCAGCCACAGAGGGAACTCTTCCTCCCATGTGGATGCCCCCGCACAGAGCAACGACACACCCCGGGACTGCACCAAAGGAAAACGAGCCGCCCGGACGCCACTACTCAACGACAGCCGAGAGCGGCAACATTTCACTTTATTAACAACAACAAACACACTATTGTCTTGTGATCATTCCACACAATGTAATATTCTGCTTCTTTCCCCCTCTTAAAAGTATATTCTCTTAACTAAATGCTAGCAAACCAAACCAGGAAAACACAGAAAGGATTACACCCCACCACTAAGTGGGACACACATCAGGAATGCGAAGCCCACCCAGCATCTGAAAAGCAGCCGATGCCGTGCGTGTGCTGTACTGACCGAACAAAGGACGATAAACACATGACGTCTCAAAAGACACAGAAAAAGCATGTGAAAAGTCCAGCACATTTTCATGATAAAAACACTCAGCAAAGTGGGAAGAGAGGAAAACTTCTCCATCCCGAGAAAGGGCGCCTGTGAAAGCCCTACAGCCAGCACCCTGCTCGGGTGGAGGACCGCACGCCTTCCCCACTGCGACCACACAGCGAGCTGAGGGGTCTAGTCTGGGCAGCTGAGGAAGGAAGAAGTGAGACCTCAGAGTGGAAGGGAAGGTGCGTTTAGAGGCGACATGCTCTAGTGTACAGAAAATACTAAGGAATCCACAGAAGAATCATATGAACTATTAAATTAATTCAGCAAGGCTGCAGAATACAAGATTAATATGCAAAAATCAACTGTACTTCTATACATTAGCAATGAATGTTCTAAAAATGAAATTAAGGCCCTGGCTGGGAAGCTCAGTTGGGCAGAGCGTACTCCTGATACACCAAGGCTGCAGGTTCGATCCCCGGTCACGGCACATACAAAAACCAACCAATGAATGCATCAGTAAGTGGAGCAACACATTGATGTCTCTTCCTCTGTCTCTCCCACCTTGCCTCCCTCTCCCTAGAATCTATAAATTAAAAAAAAAAAGTAAAATTAAAAAATGAAATTAACAATTCCACTTACAATAGCATCCATATTTAAAAATAAATTTAACAATAGATGTGTAAAATATACTCTAAAGATTACAATATATTGTTGAAAGCAATAAAAGACCCAAGCAAACGGAAATGCACCTCATGTCCCTGGGTTAAGAAGGCTTTAAATAATGTTCAGAGAGCGAGACTCCCCGAATTAACCTGTGTATCTGACAAAAATCGCCGCATCGAAATTCCAGCTGCCTTTTTTGAAAAAACGGAGTAAACCAGCCTAACATGAGTTTTTGACAAGGGTGCCGAGACTGTTCGCTGGGAGTGAAGAAGCCTTTTAAACAGACGGCACGGGGACGACTGGGTCTCCTCATGCGCAAGAAGGAAACAGGACCACCAGCTCCATCATGCACAAAAGCTAACTCAAAGACGAAGCACAGCCCTGGCTGCTGCGGCTCAGCGGACTGATCAACAGCCTACGAACAGCCTACGAACCTTTCAAAAGGTCGCTGGTTCAATCCCCAGGCAGGGCTCATGCCTGGGTTGTGGGCCGGGTCCCTGGTTGGGGGTGTGTGTGAGGCAACCGACCTCTCACATCATGATGTTCCCTCTCCGTCTCCCTCCCTTCCCCTCTCCCTAAAAACAAATAAATAAATTTTCAAAAAGAATCACAGACCTAAATGTGAAAGCTAAAACTATGAAACTCTTAGAAGAAAACAGAGGAATAAATCTTTATGACCTTGGATTGGGCAATGATTTCTTGGATGTGCTACCTTAAGGAAAAGTGAAAGAAAAGATCAATTGTATTTCATTAAAATTAAAACCTGTTACTTCAAAGGATTCCATCAAGAAAATAAAAAGACAAACCACAAAATGGGAGAAACTTCTTGCTAGTCAAACACAAACCGCGGACTCGTACCCTGAATAGACACGGAACCCCCTCAATAGCTGCGTTACCAGGGCCGTCTGGGAAAGGCCGAACCGGGAATCGAGCAGGTCAGCTGCTGGTGGTGGGGAAGGGGCTGACCTCACGGCACCACAGGGCGTTCTCGAAGCTTTTCTAAGTCTTGACTGTGGGGTGGTTACACAACTCCACGCCCTTGTAAAAATTCATGTTTTCTTTTGTTGTTGTTCAAATCACACTTGCCGCTATTTTCTCTCATTTCATGTTTAAAATAAAAACACAACACACATAACTCACAGAACTGTGTAACAAAAATGAATACATTTTACTCCATGTAAATTTTTAAAAAATACACTGTGAAGAAGCAAAAGTGAATTTTACTGTAAGTCTAAATAATAACAATTACACAAGACAGTAAAACAAAACAAGCATTACCTCAAGAAATAATCAAACAGCCCTGGCTGGTGTGGCTCAGTGGACTGAGCACTGGACAGCAAAGCAAAGGATCACCGGTTCGATTCCCAGTCAGGACACAGGCCTGGGTTGCAGGCCAGGTCCCCAGTGAGGGGCGCGTGAGAAGCAACCACACATGGATGTTTCTCTCCCTCTCTTTCTCTCTCCCTACCCTCCTCTCTAAAAGTAAATAAATTAAATCTTTAAAAAGAATTCATTGAAAAGAAAGAAATAATCAAACAAATCCACAATATGGGACACTCTAAAATATAACTGGCCTGGACTGGAAAAAAAAAGAAGAATGGAAAGAAGCAAGCAAAGAAGGAAGGAAGAGAAAAAAGTGGTCAATTGTTCTAGATCAGGACATGGAAAACTTTCTCTGAAAAACCAGACAGTAAAGTAAGCTTCCCGCTTCGCAGGCCACGCGGCCCGTGGGACGCGGCTGCTGGTGCAGGGCTGCAGAGACTGCGAAAGTGGTCACAGACGACCCAGCCATGAGCGAGCAGGCACAGAATGAAACTTCGTTTACAGAAACAGGTGGCCAGGCAGCCCCGAGGTCAGCGATTTCCTACCCGTGCGCCACAAGAACGTTTACGACATGCAGCACCCGACGATGCAGTCAAGGGCACTGACTTCTCTTCCTTTTGACTGTCAAATTAATTAAAAAATGACGACAGCCAACACAATAGCCATCCAGTGGGAATGAATCAAAATTACACCTATTTTTTGGGCCAGATCAGCAAAAATTATATGTTTGGCTCTTACATCTCAGCCACCAACTTGCATCCACACTGTGGAGGACCCTGAGCCTTCGGGGCCACACAGGAAGCTCCGGGGGGGCCAAGGGAACACTGGCGGCTCGCGTCATCACAGGACCAACTTGGACAAACGTCACGCAGGTCACTTTGGGAAAGGTGGTGTGAGGCATGGCCTCAGAAAGAGGAACCAGAGCCCCGCCCACTGTCAGCCTGACCAGCTGTGGCCCCGGGACTGAGAGCAGAGGAGACAGTAAGTGCTGCCAAAACCAAGACCGGGGCCACTCCGTCACCGGTGCGATCGGGCCGCTTCCCAGCTCTGGGGAAGGGAACGCTCCCATCTCAAAGCAGCCCATCTCGGTGGAGGCCAAGCTCTTCAGCAGAAGAGCTGAGAAGGTGAAGGGCGTTTGTGGGGCCTCAGTGCTGGGGGCCTGAAGCCACACGGAGGGAAGTTCACTAAGTCCTCACAGGTCAAAATACACATCTGTTTTTTGGTGTGCTGCAAAATTTTAGTAGTCTATGTGCTGCCCTCAGCTGAAAAGGCTGAAAATCGCTGCCCTAGATGAACAGAGGCACAGAACCAGATGCAACAGATAGACTGAGGCATTTTTAAAGCCTCATGCCAGCCTCATGCCCTGCCCCCCAAACCAGAAGCGAAATATCAGCGACTGTCTAGTACTATCTGATTTCTTCCTATAACGTATATTATTTCTGTAATTTAAAACCCAATTTAAGTTTACAAAAGAGCAAGTATCGTATGATTCCACGTATACTAGATAACTAGAATAATCAAATTCATAGACAGAAAACAAAATTTACCAGGGGCTCGGGCAGGCAGAAAGGAAAGTTAGTGTTTATCGTTTTTCCACTGTTATGTGTTTATGGCGAACATTCGTAATTTGTATATGTAATATAACTTTTACGGTTTAAAAATTTTTTTGTGGTTAAATATAACAATATAAAATATTCTATTTTAACCATTCTTTTTTTTTTTTTTAAAAAAGATTTTACTTATTTATGTTTACAGAGAGGGGAAGGGAAGGAGAAAGAGAGGGAGAGAAACATCAATGTGTGGTTGCCTCTTGCCCACCCCCCACCAGGGACCTGGCCTGCAACCCAAGAATGTGCCGTGACTGGGAATCGAATCAGCGACCCTTCGGTTCGCAGGCAGGTGCTCAGTCCACGGAGCCACAGCAGCCAGGGCGACCTGACCCACTCTTGAGCGTGCATCGCGGAGGCCCCAAGTGCATTCACACTGTATGCGGCTACCACCACCACCCGTCTGCAGAAACTTTTCTTCCTCTCAAACTGAAAATCCGCACCCATGGAACCCCGTGAATACCCACTAACAAGACGACGGTTAAATAAATAAGTAAATGTCAGACAAGGACACGGACCTGTATTTTTGACAGAAATAGGCCTGACGTGCTGAAAGAGGCTGCCATGTGAAGAGGATGACCTCATTTTGATTTTAAGAGAGAAACCACACGGGTAACACACACACAAGGGCTGCGAGGCTGACCCTCACAATGCTGGCCGCGCTGCTTCTCGACGTTGGGCCCACGGGCAGCCCTCTTCCCTTCCACGGTTCCTGCCAACGGGCATCTATTACTTTCATAATCAGAAGAGCAACAAAGCTCTCTAGGAAGAGAATAAATAAGGTCCCACAAAGGACGGCGCAAGCAGACCAGGGACAGATGAGGGGAACAGAGACTTGTGCACAGCTCTGAGCCGGCAGCACGCAATGTGTGGGGGTGGCTCAGCTGCCAGACGTCCCCAGGCCTTGAAGAGGCCACCAAACCCCTCTTACTTAAAGGGCAATACAGCAGCAGCACCTGAGCACACGAGGACCTGCACTCGGGAAAGTGGGTTCTCTAAAAGGGTGGGCGGGGGGGGGGGAGGGCGTGGAAATACTTGGAGAGAACGCCAGCCTGCAGCTAGTTAGGCTGTTAGCTGTCAGGTGGTGGCTCTCTCCTGATGGGAAGCGGGGCCTCTGCCGCTGGCCCGTGTCACAGAGCCAGGACACTCGTCATTCTAAATGCCCAAATTAGTCGCTTGGCTGCCTGCTCACGGTCGGGCACTTGGGCGTGCTCGGCGGCCGTGCTGGCCGCAAACGGAGCCCTGCCTGAGCCAGAGCAGGTACCGCCTGCTTCCCCCGCGCTGCCCTCCCTTCACCCAGCCTGCGTGCCCGGCTGTGAGTCTGAGACGTGGCCCCTGCTTCCCAGCCTGCAGTGCCACGAGCCCCTGAACGCCTGGTGCCAACTTACCGAAGCACCTCGTCGACGGCTGCCGCTGTGGCTTTAGGCTCGGCAGGTGGTTCCATGGCTACTGCTGGTCCTCAATGTGTGGTGTCTGCCAGCACCCACACAGGCGCTGAGGCACAATAGAGGAACGACCAGGACAGGAAGAGACCCTGACTCACTCACTCACTCCACTGCTGGGAAGAAAAGCCAGGCAGCGTGCTGCCGCCAGAGATCGGCGTGGCGAGATTTGTGAGGTCTTGGTTGGCTGTTCACCAAATCCTCAAGCAAGTGATAGGAAAGTCTTCCTGGTCTGAGTTTCTTCATTTAAATAATGGGGAAATAATCACACCTCAAGGGAAGACGGCAGCAATTAAACGGGGTAAAGCAGAGCCGGCCCTCAGCGCATGGCGCTGCCGTTATTAGCGACACAAACCGTGCACAAGGCAGTGCACTTCCTCCCCTACGACAAGGACCGTGTGGAGAGCCCACATCCACAGTGGCTGCCCAGTGAATCACCGCCATCGTCACCGCTGATACAAGCCGGCGGCACAGCAGAGCAACGTGACGAGTTTCCCCAAAGACGACAGAAGAGAACAAGAGCGCACGGACGATCGCAGAACTGCCTGCAAGGGGTTCCTGACTCGGTCACCGTTTGGACTCCCCCATCAAATCCTACACCCGACTGTGCGCAACAGCAAGGACTGGTCCCGTCAGATGAAAGCACCCGAGTGCCCCAGGGAGCGGAGGCTGGAGCCACGACTGTTTGCTGCTGAGGGGACGCCCTGGCAAGCCACCTGTGGAGGGCAGTGGGGGGATGTCCATCAAGGAATAAGCCACACTTTTCGGTGCCAGCTCCTCCCTCGCTAGCAGTGTGTCCCGTGGCTGCAGCTACGCACACACAGCCACTGGTGGCAGCACGCTGCTGGGACAGCAGCCTGGCTACCACGCGAGGCTGCGTGGCCCGAGGCCGGGGACTCCGAGGCTCACGTGCTGGAAACTGCAGAGCTGGAGGAAGGCAGGAAGAAACTCCTGATGGGGAACACCCCAGGAGACACTGAGAAGTGGAAGACACACAGCAGTGCACGCAGACCGGACACCACCCTGGATTCTGGGTCATGCGAACAGAAAACACCGAGTGAGCAAACAGACGGTGTGCACCTCTGTTCCTCGTGCAGCAGCCACACCGATGCACAGGCGGGGGGAGGAGGGGCCTAGGAGGACGGAACACAGCACCGAAGGCTGTCCTCAGGGCTTGGTCTCAGCAGCGCACCTCCCCAGCTTCAGGCAAGCACTGCAGACCTTCATCCAGCCGGGCCAGACCCGCAGACACCGAGACCAACCTGACAAAGTCTTCCGGGAGCAGGTCAGGATTCACACCCAGGGAGTCCAGCACGTCATTTCGGATCTGGAGCAACAGCTCCGCATCTTCCCCAAAGGTATCACAGCCGGGGTCTCTTCCCTTGTCTGTGCGGAACTTCAGGAGCACTGGGGGGGACAAGGGAGGGAGGTTAAAGAGCAAGTCTCCGCACAGGCAGTGCTCACCGATGTTGAGCACTGAGAAAATCATTTTTCTCACTCTCTAGGAACTACACAGTAATTAAGATGGGGGCCACGTGAAAGCCAATGCACTTTTCATTTACTCAACAGATACAGTCAGAAAGGCAATTAACTAATTACAGAAATAACTAAAATGCCGGTGACGAGTGCCAGGACAGCGTCCCAGAGGGTCTGACACCCGCAGGGAGGTGTCAGGTGAGGGGCTGACTGGGGTGCGTGCGTGGGGAGCAGCAGAGAAGCTTCCTGCAGAGGGAGGTGGTCTGACCCTGAGCCAGAGGAGAGGTCAGGAGCGGGAGGCGCGCATTCTAGGCATCAGTTCAAAGGGCTGCTTCGGCCAGAAAGGTCGGCCAAGGGCGCAGACTCATCAGCCAGGCAAGTACATTACAAACAAACCCTCCCTAGTGCAACAATTATGTCAGCCTCCAGAAATGAGTGTTTAATTTTGGTTGTTAGCCGGAGAAAGGTTGAGATGATGGCAGCCAATCGGAACTACTGTGTAATGAGACCCTCACGAAGCTTGCATTTTTAGCCCGACCAGAAAGATGGGCAGAATGAGAAGACTGACCCAGATACAAACCCCTTCTACCCCACTGCACCTGCCCACGGCGAGCCAGGCCGGTGGCACGCTGGGTCCCCTCGTGCTCCCCAAGGCAGGCAGACCGCCAGTCTCCAGGGCACTGCCCTCCCCCACCACCCAGGCTGCGTGTACCAGGGGAGACAGAGACACGTGCGTCCCTGGGTGCTTCAGGATAGCACCTCGTACCTGATGGGGACTTGACAGGTCACAAAGCGCTTCCACTGAAGCCTCACCATTATTTGCTGACGGAAAAAGTGAACCTTCTCAGCAAGCTATTCTCTCTATCAGTACAGCAGGCCCATCCTCAAAAGTGAAGGAGGATCGGAAATGCAAGCAGCTGCTGTGAGGGTCTCTAAAAATGGGGAGCTCACCCCGACTAAGGGACGAGTCCTTTCTACTAGTTTTCTTGAGACTCAGAAACGGCCTTAGGGACGAGCAGCCGGGGCCGACACCTGCCCTCCGAGAAGAGCACAGGTTCACTCAGCCAGCAGGACCAGACATACCGCGCACCCGGCGGACCGAGGCGCTGCGGCGCAAGGGCAGCCTGTCTGCGCGTGTGAAGGTGGCGGGCAGACAACAGGGAAATTAGGAGTCACAACAGACGGCTCCAGTGAAGCTTGGGAGATGTTCATACAGGGGTTATCGAGTGTTCCCCACCCACAGAGACAGGGAAAAGGAGAAACAACCTGCCCCTGGGCTCTGCCTTTCTTAGTGCCAGTGCCAGAGACAGGCCCCTAGTCCGCTCCTCTGGCAACTCTCAAATAAATGCCCAGCGTGGGGCTCGGCACAGTGGAGGTTTAAAAAAAGGGGGGAGGGGAGGCTGCTCAAGAACAGCTGTTTTGCACACTGTTTGCCATCTGGGAACAGGACTCTCCTCTCTTTCAAGAATGCAGCCCCTCGAACCCTGCACGGCGCCTGACCACTTGGCAGCCAGCTCAAGGCTAACCACCGTTCAGGTGGTCTGAACTGATCCGCCTTCCCACCAGCTCGGCTTCCACCTCGGCAGAGGCGCTGCTGGAATCGCAGTCTGGAGTCAGTAGTGCAATCGCAGAAGCATCGGGGGCAGGGCGGAGGAGAGGCAGTTAACCCCTGTTCAGACCAAGCCTCTTTCCTCCCAGCAGCGTCATATGAGGACAAAGGAACCTGGGAACCTACTGGCCCGGCCCAAGCAGAGGGTCCGCCGAGTGTCCGCCATCGAACTTCAGCGCTATCGCAACCCATCCCTCCTGGGAGAACACGGCCACAAACCCAGGATGCAGGCCAGTGCTGCCTGCGCCGATGACGGGGGCAATGCCCAGTGCAGCCGCTGGTGCTGTACGGTCCAAGGCCCAGAGGCAGCCGTGAGGAAAGTGAGAGAAGCCGCTGGACTTCAGGCTGTCCGGGTGGTGAACAGCAGCCTGTGTGATTGCTTATTTCTGTCACCGGGACAGAAGCATCCCCTGCCGTGTGGGGCGAAGAAGTCATTTTTACAGCCCTCATCACAAAGCTTTTCACCTTTTGGTTAAGTCTAAGATCCTGGAGAAAAGCTCGAACCATCATGGTAACAGCAAAACCAGCAGCGCCGACTAGGTGCCCGGCATCGTCACGAAGACTTGCATGCATCCACGCCCATCCAGAACCGCCCGGCGAGGTTGGCAGGCCCTAGTATTCCCCCTACTTTACAGAAGAAGCCAAAGTTCAGAGAGGTTAAGTGGCTTCTCCAGGGTAACTGCCAGTAAGTACTGGAGGAGAAATGCCAACTCTGGCATCGAGACTCTGGGCTTCTCAGCCCAAATCGAAACCAGAAGAAGTGGCAGGGCCTTCGGGAACGCAGCCCCAAGGATTCTGAGCAGTCTGGCTCTCTGCCCCCCACCCCCGGGGACTCCCATTCGACCACATCTTTATGCCTTTTCCAGATGGGCCCTGCCCTCTCTCAGCTGGTCCATTAATTTTAAGTTGCTAATTCAGTGTGTGAGAAGTGGAGGCAGAGGCCCTAGGAAACCCTGCCCGTCAGTCTTCAGAGAGCAAGGCCAGTTTCGTCCCAGGAAGAACTAAGATAGCACTAAGAGGCAGCCAGCAGCGGGCCCTGCTGTCTCTCTGGGCCCCTCGCCTGCTCCTGGTTCAGGCTGCCTGGACGAGGGCCGGCAGGCTGGCACCGGCCAGATACCTCACTGACCACATCTGAAGTCCTCTCAGGGCCTCTGGGAAGGAGGCCAGTCAGTCCGGCCACTTCTTTGCAGCAAAGCAAACAGAAGCTGCATTTTCCACTCTTTTTCAAATGTCAGCACTCCAGTTCATAGGGCGGGAGGGGGTGGGAAGCAGCCCGCGTTCTAGACAGGCAGTGGCCTCAGAACAGGCCCTAGCCCCTGACAAGTTCTTGCTCATTAAATTCTCTTTGTTCTGCTCCCCCCACCCCCGGCCCCCGGCCTGGAACACCCAGACACACACACACATCACTGTTGACTCTGCATTTCTGAAGAGCACCCCCGCGCCAGATTATGAAACTGTTCCTGTTAAGATCAAACGTTTGCGGGGCTGGAGGGCTGCTCTGCCAAAAGATGACTCATCGAATCGTATCAAAACACGACACAAAATTAGAACTCCACACTTGATTAACTTCATCTGAGCCTTTTCATTAACTCGGGTTGCTGAAGTCCGAGGAAGTGACAGTCACTGCTGCAGATGACGGGCTGGTGGCTCTGCTGAAGAGCAGGGCTTGCCCGTGGAAGAGAAAAGGGCAAACTCTGAGAAGGAGAAACCAAGCACCTTCTCATGTATTAGGAGGAAGGCTGTGTACATGTGAATACCTGTTACTTCTGCAAGAAGAAATTAACGCAAATTCAAATTTAATCTGAATCGGAACACCAGATTAGTGTTACTACAGGAATTTGGAAAGCAATATTATTAATCACTGTACTTCTTTCCACAAATCTCTTATTGCATTTAAACAGTGTGGTTATATTTAGCATACTCACTAAGTCCATCGGAAAAAAACAGTATTTTCATACAAAAAAAAAAATGAAGTCCCATTTGCAAATTAGCCCCAATTCTATGGCCATCCCCTGAAACCGCTCAGTCAAGGAGGGGAGAGACACGTCTATATAAAACCCTCATTTGCCTGACCGACACCTAAAGCTTTCCCTGTCAGACACTGCTGCCCCAGTCTCTGGCGCTCCCCAACTTACTGATGAGCCTCCTCCCTGAGCCAGAGGAGCTGGTCACTCTGGGGACGTCCTGGAAACCAGCCCCACTGCTGGGTCACAGCAACGCCCAGGAAAGTGGGAAGCGGCTGTCCTCCTGGACGACACGGATCTGCTAAAGCAAACGCCGGGTCTGACACGCAGTCAACTGCTCATCCAGTAAATACGCACCAAGAGCTGACTTTGTGCCTGGTCCTGAGCTGGGCAAGGGAGAGCCAAATGCATGCTCTGCCCCCTCTGAACACTGAGCGAGGGGTAGGGGTGCCACAACCCTAAATTACTCACAAAGTAACAGAAGGTGGGAACCAGAAGAGAGCCCTGAGAGTGTGATGGGGGTGCAGTGGGGCAGACTCACGGAGCAGCCAGGCTCCCCCCCAGGGGCAGGACCACCGCCTTTTCGTGGTTTCCCAGCCCTGAACACGGCCCGCCGTCCTCTCTCCCTTGGAAGGCTCACAGGCTGCCGGAGGGTCCGCTGTGCCATCTTTCTATGAAGCCCTTCCTAGGGACTGGCAGGTCGCGGAGCGGTGAGGAGCCCAGCTCTGGAGCAGGAGTGCCTAGGCTAGACCCCCTCTCCTTCCATTTACTGTGACCCTGGGCAAGTGACAGTGTCCCTGTGCTTCCTCTATAAAACGGAAATCATAAAAGCACCCACCTGACAGGGTTCAAGGATTAAGTGAACTGGCCCGCGTAAAGCGCCGAGGACAGCGCCACGTGCACAGCAGGAATGCAGTAAAGGTCCGTGCTCCAGAATCCTGGACCCCTCCCCCGACCTCCATAACCCAGCCTGCGCACCCCCGACAGCTGACACTTGTCGTGCTGAACTTCCTCCTTTAATGGAGCCACCGCCGATGTAGCTGCGGGCCCTGGAAACCACAGTGACCAGAGAAGGGTGCTCTCCCAAACCCCCTCTCTCCCTTCAGGGCTTTTAATCTCAATTTGTGAATAAAAAAAATTATTTTTGACCCTCACTTGAGGACATTTTTTTAATGCATTGGCTGTCCCCTCGCACATATCCCGACTGGGGACTGAACTCGCAACCCTTCGGTACATAAGATAATGCTCCAACCAAGCGAGCCACATGGGCCAGGGCTCAGCTTATGATTTCACAGTCACCTGTGTAAACTCACTTGTACAAGGGCTAACCTGTCTTCTCTGCTAGATGTTTTCTACATGGGGCAGAGAGACTGAATCTGTTTTGTTCACTAGTGCTTACCTGATGCCTGACATGGGCTTCCCCTGGTAGGCACCGAGAAAGCATCTGTTCTGTGGGAAGCCTCAATGTTTGGGGACAAACAACAGTCACACATGAGGGGAAAGGGTTCACGACAAAGTGACTTAAGGTCCTCCCAGATCCTAACCAGGCCTGGTCTTTTACTGACCGAACTGAATATAGCCTCGGCTCCACAGTACTCCCCCCTTCACTTACCTCTCCCTTAGTCTTTCTCTTGAACCCAGAAACTTAAAAGTATGTGTATACATGTATTCATTCATTCAGTTTCCATCCACAAACATGTCCTGAGCACCTGCCCTCCGCCCTGCACACCAGTGCTGCGGATCCAGAGGTGACCTACACAGCGCCAGGCCGTGTCCTTGAAAGCAGAGCTCAGAATCCAGAGAGGGTGCACTCACAAGCCCCCGTCTGTCCCCATGGCCACATGGCACTGCGACCTCTTTCTCCAGAACATCACCTCCAGAGTGGCCCCCCCTGAAGTCTCACTCTGAAACGCCCGTCCTGAGCGCCAGCTCCTGGCCACCTGTGTCCCTCTCTACTGTGACCCAGTCTAGGACCGCCTCGTGCAGCAGCTCAGAGCAGAGAAGGCACGCTGCCCTGGTCATTTACATGGAGCTCTCTTCCGAGAAGAACCTGAGGCAGCCGGATGGAGTTGTTGACGGGGGAAAGGCGAGCAGTACTTCTCAGAAACGGCTTGAAAACAAGTTGCCATTTTTGCCTGTCAAATGAAAGACCAAGATTACTCAACCTAAGCAAGAAGGCCATGGGCCGGCTCTGTCACCCAGAGCTGGTGGGAGGGTGGATGTTCAGTAAACCACGTGGAAACGCGGTCTGGAGGGTCTTCAGAGGGTCATGACCTTGGGCTGCTGATTTGATTATGTATCAGTGGTCACTGCCATGTAACTTATGCCCCAGATAAACCGGAAATAATCTCGCACCCAATAACAGGACGGTTACATATGATATACTGACAGAGTGAGTACTGTTCCTTTATTAAAATTATGTTTAAGCACGTTTCACTCAGTTTTTGCCACGTTTAGGTTTCTTTAGAAAGCACACACTCCCCCACACTCAGAATGAGCTTCCCCACCTACAAATAAGACAGAACGAGACAGGCGCAACTGCAGCCATTATCGCCCCCACTTTAAAGGCGGGCGGCAGGCTTCCCAGAGGTGCAGGGTCACAGCAGACCCAGAGGTCAGCACACGGGCGGCCTCCATGCCACACTGTCTCCCTAGGAGCACAGACAAGACAGAAGACATGCTCGTTTTTAAGAAGTCACTTCAAATGGATTTGGCTCCCCACCCCGGGGCCCACCGGCTGGGAATAATGCAAACCACCCGTCAGGATGCTGCAGCCAAATTTCTGTTTCTTCTCTAAAAAATGTCAAGTGATTCCTGAGCTTGACTCTCACCTTGAAGTGGAACATTCTGACTAGTAAGAGAAGACTGTCAGTTACAAAAAGAAGACAGAAAAACTCTAAAATGCAGGGGCAAATTATGCAGAGGACAGGCAGAGAGCTATCCGGACCCCGGTGCGTGGCCCCTCATCAATCAGCTCGGCCGGCGGCACCCCTCCTCGGCCAGCGAGTGTGACAGAGCCCTCCACAGTCAGACCCACCCTGCCCGGTCACAAGCGGCAGGGAGACAGGGGCTTTTCTCCAGCCCGGCACTTGAGTGGCACGTGACCTTGACTCTGGGCATCTGCTGCTGTCTGCCAACCGCTCTCACCAAGGGAAGATGGCACAGGACACTCCCGTGACTGCTGTCTGACACTCACAGAAAGACGGGGGGCTTTACACAAGAATTGCAGCTGGGCTCGGGGCCCGAGCTCAGCTCAAACGGGCTGAAGCCGGGGGTGGGGAGACGCGGGCCTGGGAGAGCAAACAAGGCAGGTCGCTGACAATGCTGCCCATTATTGCAATCTGCAGAAGTGGAGGAAGAAAATGTCACAAGGCCCTTGTGAAGTTCGGATTTTGATAGTGGACACTGCGCTATTATTAGCACTGCTGGTAATGAAACTCCAACCAAGCGCCCTGAGAACGCAGTGCTAGGTGATGCTTCAGCGTGGTCCAGGTGCGGCGAACCCGGAGGGACGACCTGGCCTCTCCAAGGCTCAATGTCTTCTCGGGAACGTGGGATCACCACAGCGAGACCCGCTCTCGTGAGGGTGCGGTGAAGACTTAATGTGATCACGAGGCGTGTAAAGCGTGTAATTAACAACTGCCAGTGCACACCACGCACTGGACCTCCACCTAACCACTGTCCTCCCCGAGCAGGGAACCGCAGGGCGGGCGATGCCCGTTTTTCCGATGGGGCAGCGGAGCAGGTGCCTAGTCAGAGCCGGCGCTCACAGGCTACCCGCTGAGAAGCACGTGTGGGTCCCCCATGCCCTCCCCTCAGCTCTTCTTTGTACGACAGCGCCGTCTTCCTTTCTGAATGACTGTGGTCTGCCTTCTCTCTACCACCGATAAGGCAGTGGCACCAAACAAAAAAAAATAACCCACTGTTTTTTCTGTCTCCCTCCCTACAAATTATTTTTAAACATTTGTGGTCGTGACAGCGGCAAATCAACAAGGGCTCGGCTGCCGCCCCGTTATCAGAACCCACTTCCCTGGGGCTGTCTCCTCCTCGGCAGGTCCTCGTGGCTGCTGGACACTAAGTGCCCCTGGGGACACCAGGCCCAAACGGTGGTGCTGCCTGCGGCCCAGGCACCAAAGTTCTGAGTTCTGAAATAAGAAGTTCCCTCTGAAGAGAACTGATCACCAAGCCAAGCTGAGGTCTGGAGACGGAGTCAATAAAAAAATAAAAAACGGGGAAGTTGGGAGCGCGGTGGGGGCAGGGAGGGCTGAGGAAGGAGGAGCAGAAGGGCCCTGAAGCCCGTCTCTAACGACTAAAACATCAGGAAGTGTCCGTCCTTAGGACACCTTGCCGAAGAACCCACACAGCCCTGGCTGGTGTGGCTCAGTGGGGTGTGTCATCCCATAAACCAAAGGTTGCCGGTTCGAATCCCAGACAGGGCATATGCTCCTCTCTCTAAACATAAATGTATGACATCTTTTTAAAAAACATTCCATGCAGTGATGAGGTATAAAATACCAACAAGTTCTGGAGGAATACAGAAGAAATGGCACTTTCCTCTGAGCTATCTGAATGTTTTGCTAAGCAGCTGCCTTACTTTTGCAACTTAACACAAAAGGAGAAAACAGAACTACTTCTAAGGCTCTCCCCCACGTGAGCACTGGGAGGAGAGGACTGTCACCCCCCCTTTCTATGGGGAAACAGGCCACCAGGGGATTTGCTCAAGGCCCGGAAGTACATGGCAGAGCTGGGAAGCCAACGTCTTCCTGCCGAACCCAAACCTGGAGACCTCTGGGCCCAGGTGAAGGTTCTGGTGGCAGGGAGCATGGACAGAGCTCCAAACCGGTCTGGCTAGGTGTAGGAACAACCCCCCACGGGGGGCCCTGAGCCTGGCCTCACCAATTCCCAGCAGAGACAGGAGCTGCTAGGAGCCCTCGCTGCCTGCACACAGGGAGTTAAAGGGGCGTGGAAGCGCTCCCCAATCCTGTGGATGGTTTAGGCGCCATCCTGCAGCCAAGTGTGGGGTTTGGAGGTACTTCCTGTTTTGCGGCACAGTGGGGAAACGGTCAAAGGCCGACTATGCAAATCAGCACCACCTAGATGGCTTCCCATCAGCCTCAAAAAAAAATTAATAAAACCACAAGAAGTGGCAAGATTCTCCCCACTTGGGACAGGTGATCGCGGCAATCAACCAACCCACATCTGCCAAGTCCCTGCTCTGCGTCCGGCCTACGCTGGACAGTGGAGACGAGGGAGCTGTAGCCCCCGCCTTCCCCTCAGCTCTGCTGTCCAGAGGGTGGGTGGGGTCTCAGAGGAAGGAAACCAGCTCGGAGAAGCGCGCTAGGTCATGGGGGTACAGCAGAGCTAAGCAGTGAAGATAAGAAGGAAGGGCGGAAGCAGGAATTCCAGGCAGAAGGAGGAAGAGAGGGTGACAGACAGCACAGGGTCACAGAAGTCTGGGGACAACAAGCAGTTCAACATGAGGTGGGGTTCCAGGACGGCGGAGGGCAGTGCGAGGAGAAAAGTCAGCCGGCCCCAGGCCTGGGATGCCGATCCAGGAAGGCTTACTTGTATCTGAAGGCGAGAGAGAAGCACGGAAGGGTTTTAGTTTTCAACAGATGAGTCTGGTGACGGCCATGGACGAGGAAGAGATCTGGGGGCAGAGGGCAGCAGGCGGCCGATAAAAGGGCTAAGTCCCTGAGGCGGCAGGCGACCCTCTGGGAGAGGCCCTGGGCATAGGAATAGGGGGCCAGAGGTGTCCAGGCTGCACTCCACAGGGCGCCGCAGACGGTGCTTGTCTGGGGCTCTAGGTGAAAGGGACTGTCAGTCAAACTCCTGAACTCCATTAATGCTCTGCAGAGGAGACGGCACATGGGCTGGAACAAGACTAAGGAGCAGCCCAACCTGGAGCACTGGTTTCCAGCAGACGCATCCCAGCTCCAGGTGCACACAGGCAGCCCATCAGGACATTTCCCGGCTGATCTTTAATCGTCCTCCTTAATCCAACCCGTGGCCAACGATGGGGGGCTCAGCAGGGGAAAGCGACTCACCAGAGGCCACCGAGGGATGTCCTCTGCCCCTCCAGGACCTGCCTCCAAGCCACAATTTGTATTTAAGGTCTTGCCCAGCTCTAGACAAAAATTGAAGGCTTTCTTGCAGTGGAAAACTGTGGATGTGCAAATACACCCTCCACAGCGGGCCCAATGCCACCGTGAGCCAGAGGAGAGGCCATCCGCAGAGCAAGGGCCCACACGGGAAGCCATCCCGACCTCACTCAGCGCTGTCTCCTGCCGGGACCCTCGAGGCTCTGCTGTTCTCACCCAGGAGGTGTGGGGCTTCTCCCATAGCAGAGGTCTGTCGGCACCCTAGCAGCGGGGGGCACCTTCTCCTCTCCAGAAGAGATGTACACAGAGAACACCAGGTTAAGGCCTCCCCACCATCCGAAGAGATGAAGAAGACACAGTGTTAAATGTGTCCCCTTCCTGGGGACCCAGCAGAGACAGAAAAGCCCTTTGCAGGTGTCATTCGACCGGTCACAAAATGTTGAGGTTTTCCCAGATGCTGAGAACCAGCTTTCTTGGCGGTTGTTTTTTTGTCATTTTGAGTTTTATGTTGAGATAATTTTAGATGTACAGAATGCTGGCACAACCACACCCAGATTCCCCAAATGTGGGCACCCTGCCACACTGGTCGCTATTTCTTTACACGTGTTTTCACCTGGACACATTCCTTCTCCTGAATGATCTGGAATGTGCCCCTGAATACTTCTCTGTGTATTCCCTAAAAACAAGAGCATTCTCTTACATAACCATAAGACAAGGATCAAAACGATGAAGTCAACAATGATGAAGTATCATCACCTAATCTACAGACTTTCATCACATTTTCCCACTGTCCACCCAGAGCACAGAGAGAAAGACCTTCCCGGCTCCGGGCCCAGCCCCAGACCTTGCACGCCGTTTCATGACCACGCCCCTTGATCCCCCTTTAGTCTGGAAGGGCCTCAGATCTTCAGGGTCCTTTTGGAGAAAACAGGCATTTTTTAAACAGAATACTCTTCAATTTGAGTTTGTCTGGTATTTCCTCATGGGAAGATTCTGACCACCAGTCCTGCAGGAGCGACCCGCCGTGGTGCTGTCCTCGCCCACGTGGCACAGGACAGCCCGCGTCGGGCTGTCTTTCTCAGCGCAGCCTGCCAGCGAGCATGAGGTCTATCTGTCCCATCCTTGCGATGCTAGCTTTGACCTCTTAATTGAGGAACAATCCACCAGGGTTCCCTAAAGTCTCTCTCAGCATTCAAAAGCATCCCGGGAGGAGACCCCTATCCTAATTTTACAGCAAACTTCCCCATCAGTTTTAGCATCCACCAACGATTCTTGACGGAAAGATTTTTAGCACGGTGGTGAAAACAGACATTTTTATCTGCACCGTTCCTGCTTTATGGCTACTATTCTACTGTAAAAAAGAGCCTTCTCCTCTCCCCACTTGTTTACTGAGTCACTTGTCAGTGCGGACTGGCAGGTTCCTTTCGATGGGCTACAATCTGTTGCTGTTGTTATTTACTCCGTCCTCGGACTATCTCCAGAGCTGGCCAGTTAGCAGCTCCTTCAAGCTGGCTCCCGTGTCCTTTTGACACGACCCACCATTCTCTGAACGCTTCCTTGAGCTCACCTGCAAGTTTCTTACTCTCGCCCCAGAAGCAGCCCTTTCTCCCAGGAGCCCTGTTTCCTGGGACGTTTACAGTCACAACCCGGGGATGAGGTGTGTTCACTGTTACGGGACTGTCTTTGCTTCTAAGCCCTGTCAACAAACAGAGCTGGAAAACAGGTATGAACTGAGTGTGAACACACACACACGTCTACTTCTACGGCTACAAATAAGGAAACCATGGGTTCATGGAAGGACCGCAATCCTGATCCGACCCCACAGGGTTGCTCCTGGCCCCTCCCACCCTCCGCGGTACAGGAACTCCCTCTCTGGCATTAGCGACACAAAGCAGAACAGCCCCAGCTCTCCTGCCCACAACACGCACTCGCCTGTTCATCAGCTCGGCGCTGGAATACACAGTGAGTACTTTCAGAATTGCTAACCCTTTCCCCGTGACAAACAAACCCACTAGCCAGGGTTCAATATTTGTTTATAGTTCTTTTTTCTCGAATCTGAGGAGAGATAGTCAAAATACTGCATTACAGCTACATGGGTTAGTTCCTTTTTCCTGCATCCGTGTAATAATGCCCCATTCAAAACACAGTACTTAATAGATCTACAAATGCAAACACAATCGAGGCCAACCCGGGACACGGGTCCCACTCTCCTGTGGCCGTGGTCTCCCTCCGACTGGCTGGCCGGCCCTCAGAAATCTGGGGGGCTTTACAGGAATGCGGGGACGCCAGCCACCCCGAGGCTTTCGCGTTCAGTCCATCTGAGCTAGCGCCAGGGAATCTGTATTTTGCAGGTGTCCCCAGAATGGTCCTGACACCCCATCAGTGGGAGCCACTGGCTCTGAGACGAAAACCCTAAAAACACAGGGCCCTCAGAGCCTCCTTCGGCGAGAGCCCACCCGGCCTCGACTTCCGGCCCGCACAGCCTCACCCCACTTCACCGCCTGGCAAATGCCTAGCCTCTGAGATCCAGCGCTGATGTATGCCTCCTCCAGGAAGCCTTTCCAACTCCCCAGACACGGCCACACCCTCAGTTCCCTGAGCTCCCTCCCGTAGGTGTGCTTTCGATCACTATGGGGTAATTCGCACAAGGTGAAGAACAGCACAGCACGACAGCCTCTCCAGCGCCCTGTCACAGCGCCCCTGGCGGGCAGAGCAGGGATATGTTTGTCTTTTCTCTGGCGGCAGGACTTCCTCTTCCTCCTCAGACGGTTCCCAGGCCCGGGATCTGCACCCAGCGGGTGCTCAAAAAGAAGTCTGCTCTACGATTGTCTGCAGCTTTACCCTGTGGCTCACAGATGGCCCGAGTGCTCTGCCGTGAGTCATCAGAACCGAGACTGAGCAAGTTAAGGTTGCCAAGGATTCTCTGCTAAGCAGTTCTCAGCTCGAGATGAAGGCCACTTCTCCCTGCTCTGGACTGGACCTGCCTGTTATTGCTCACGCTGGTGAAGTGAATGCTGTTTCCATACTAGACCTGGTATTTTTAGCACTCTCCTGTTATGATAAACTCACACTAACCTCAAAAGGAACAAATCAAAGTCAACTTTTTGCCACAGGAAACCAGCTCATGCTTAGTGTTTTGCAACTTATCACGGGAGAATAATAAAGAGATGAGACCTTTTGCTCGCAGATGGTGAGGCCAGCTCTCAAGATAGTGGAAAAATGCAGCAGGAAGCGTTCGGTCTGGCCACTATCTTGCAGTAAACTGGAAAAACACTCAGCACCCGAACGGGGCGGCTGCTTCCCCAGGGGCTGAGCTGTGAATGGGGCGGCAAGAACCACCTGCGTGTGAGGGGCAGGCCAAGGCCAGCCCCACTTCGGATCCTGCGAGACACCTGTGGGCAGGCTGCTCTCCCTCTAGTCACATGGAGCAAGTGACCAGACCAGCAAGAGTCACTCATGCCCAAAATATTTACCTGTCAAGCACCTACTGTCTCCACCAAAGGTACGACAAAGCCGGGTTCTCTGTGAGGTATCCTCAGGTGCGCATCGCAGCCAAACACCCTGTCCTCGCCGGGAATTCTTAAGGCACCATTAGGTGGATCAGCCCTATTCCTAGAAAGATCTTGGGAATCAATTCCAAGGACTGGGAGGCCCTGGCCAGGCAGCTCAGTGGGTTAGACTACTGTCCTGAACACCAAGGTGGCAGGTTCAATCCCCCGTCAGGGCACATACTAGAATCCACCGATGGATGCACCGATAAGGAGCAGTGAACACCAAGACCTGGGAAAAACTGAAAACAACCTAAGTGACTTTCAAGATGAGACTGGTCGCAGAACCTATCAGTGACATCGAGTAAGAACTTCCTGCACACTTTTAAAATGGGCCGACTTTCTGGAATAAATCATACCTCAGTAAAGTTGTTAAAAGCACACAAATACAAAATACAAAAGAACAAGACACAAGATCTCACTCTTTACAATGAGGAGAGATTTCAGAGACAGACTAACTCACGTGGTCCTTCCATTTTTATAGGCGAGGAAAGAAGACCCTGGAGAGGCACACTGAGGCATCTGCCCAAGGTGACAAAGACAGGTGATGGCAAACGTGCTCGGCAGAGGGCAGCCTCCCCTGTGGAAGGTCTACGCTGCCCTGGGTAGGTCCAACAAGGTCAAATTACAGGAGAATTTCACAGGTATACAAATGGCCGGGCAGAAAATGGAAAGAAGTATTTCTCTGACTACAGGAACAAGGTGACGCACTCACAGAGAGTCAGCTTAATGCGTACAAGCCGAGGGCTCAGGCTGCCGGCAGGAACCAGGGAACGAGAGCACAGGGCAGTTCCCTCCACTTCCAGAACCTTCGGGCAGCAGGCAGCCGAGGGAGTTAAGCAGGGAGGCACCAAGAAAGAGACGCCCAGAAAGACCCCAGGCCCTTGTGCCCACCGCACTCGGAACATCTCCTGGTAGACCCGGGCTGCTCAGCTTCTACCTCCTTTGCCACCGACAATCTGTGTCCTCTTACGCAAAACATCGAGCCTCTCTGGGTCTGTTTCCTCACCTCGAGAAACCAAACCCGGCACATTCTCACTGAGCTGACCTCAGACGGGGCTGGGACAATGTCTGGGTAAGAAAACACTGTGAAACGGCGAATGGTTACATCAAGGTTTCCCAACCTTGGCACTACTGCCGCCAGATAACTCTGTCACAGGGAGCTGTCCTGGGCCCGGTGTCACGGGACACTTAGCAACACCCCTGCCCTCTCCCCGCCAGATGCCCACACCACCTCTCCTCACCCCGCCCCCAGCGGTAAAACCAAACACGTCTCCAGATCCTGCTGACGTGCCCCAGCAGGCAAAACCGCCGCTGGTGGGGAATCTCCAGATCACGGGAAACTCCAACACCAGCGGACTGATTGGATAAGCTGTGGTTATGCCCAAAACCTTTATGAACTGCCCCGACAGGTGGGGCTCAGTTGGTTGGGTGTCATCCAGGAAAATGAAAGGTCACTAGGTTCAACTTCCGGTGAAGGCACGTGCCTGGGTTGTGGGTTTGGTCCCCGTTGGGGTGTGTGGGAGAGGCAGCTGATACATGTTTCTCTCTTTCTCTTCCCTTTCCCCCTATTGCTCTTAAAAAATAAAAAAAATTAAAAAAAAACCCTCTGCAAACCAAGAGCTAGTATTTACTGAAGGCACTGAGCAATCGGCCGGCCTCTCCCAAGGGGCCAAGCCCGGTGCTCTCTGAGCCCCAGACAGGGGGCACTGCTGTGACTGCAGCCGGCACTTCCTTGCTGGACTGTCCCAGTCCTCAAAAGGGGTTCTTCTCTGAGTTCCACACTCCCGAGCAAAAGATGCATCCCTACTGCAGCCATTCCATTATTTCTATGCAAACGAGCATTAAGCGTTTCCAAGTAGTTCATTTCCCAACTCTCCTTGTTCCTAATCAGGTTAACAGCATTAATTAGTATGGGAAGAGCATTCTCATAAATAATGGAAAGATAAACTTTAGCTGAGTCTGATCTTCTGACTAGGGTATTAAGGAGGCTTTATGTGGTTCCACACGCTCCCCTGTGGAGAGGCGGGAATGCGCATGGACCACCCCGCACAGCCATGTCCACCCTGACTTGGAGGGGGTGCTCCCAGGGTCTGCACAGACCAAGGGAAGGGGGCAGCGGGGTGCAGCTCTCCTCTCAGCGCTGGGGAGAGGAAGACTAAATGCTGTCCAAAGGCCACCGAAGGATACATCCCCTTATTCTTAGAGAAAATGTTATGAAGAAAAGCTACATTTCCACCTCAGAGTCGCTCTGAGAAAGGGTTACGGCTCTGCAGAGACGCTGACTCCCACCGGCCTTGGCCAACACCTGGGGCCTGGGACAGGTGACTGAGGGGCTCTGTGTCCTGTGCAGCATGAACTGGGGACACGGAAAAAGAAGCTGGGAGGCACATTCCCAAAAGCACAAAAATGTCAGGGTGATGTCTTTTTCTTTGTATTTTTCTGATATTTTCTACAATAAACATGAGTTATTTTTACACTAATTAACCAGTATTTTTCCACTTACTTGCTGTGTAACTTTGAGAATATGAGTAACCTTAATCTCTCTGTGCCTCAGTTTCTTTTTCTTTAAAAAAGGGACGGTAACACTATCTACCCCCAACGGCTCGTACGAAGCACTCAATGTTAGTTATTAAAAGGAAACAAAAAAAGTTAAGGTGCCAGGCAGGAGAACAAGGAACCAGACAATATTTAGCGAACAGCCCCCTGAGCACCAGCAGGGAGGGGAGAGAGAGAACCTTCCAGGCGAAGAGAGCTGATTTTGCAGCCGAGGAGCACTCTGAAGAAGGAAAAGTGGTCTCAGAAGTTGTTTGATTTATGACATGTTCTCTCAGGCTCAACTTTAGAGGGCTGTTCATTGTAACAAATGACAACAAAGCGCAAAAGTCACTAAGAAACCAGAGCTCAGCGATGGTCCCAGTCCCCATTCGCTCAGATGAGTGGCCACGGAGAACCCGCTAAGGCGGAACTCGACTCGGGGCGAACACCAGGAAACTGCCTGGGCCCCGCAGCTGGGCTCGCAGAAGTCGGAGCCCAGAGTGCTGGGGAGCCCGAGCCCTCACCTTGAAGGAGAAAGTAATCCGGAGTTGTGCGCTTCAGAGCGGCCTTCGCTTTGTCACTGCCCCAGTCCACTTCCAGCGCTTCTTTAATGGAGCAGAAGACCACCTTCTGTTGGGAAAAGAGGCAAGACTGCTCAGTGATGAACTATGTTGGCTTTAAACCATAAGGCAGCTCTTCACAACCTGGAAACGTCACTATCCGCGGCCTCCTGCTCATTAGAAGTAGCGCAGGCCTACTCGGATCCCGTGAGCATGCACTGAGCACTCTTGGGGTGCCCCCCTGGGCCCAGGTCACACTGATGAGTGCCAGCCTCCCCGCTCTGAGGGGAGACGGGGCAAAGGTGGAGTCCTGGCTCGCTCTTTAATTCTGACTGTATTTACCCTGCAGAAATACTTGCACGAGCCAAGAAGGGTCTAAAAATATGAAAGTACTCAATAAAACACTTTTTGTAACAGTAAACAAAAGCTAACAAAAATTAATAAAGGTCTCTCAGAGGAAGGATGCTTTGGTACTGCTGATGGATGACAATACGAACAGGCAACAGCAAGACTCAGCGGCAAGGGGGTGAAACTCCAGGCTATGGCAGTGGCAATGGCAATGGCACTCGCAAAAGCCCTGTGGGAGGAGGAAGTACGGCTGAAATCTATGAAACCAAACCAACTAATCTTGGAAAATGCCATAATGTAAAACACAAACAATTAAATATGAATGAGAAAACGGCTTCCCTTGCCCTTTCCTCAACAATGCCACCCAAAGGCCACTTGCTGGGACTGAGGAAGGGCAGGGAAGAGTGTGTGTGAGTGTGTGAGTGTGTGTGTGAGTGAGTGAGTGTGTGTGTGTGTGTGTGTGTGTGTGTATCCTCAACAATGCCACCCAAAGGCCACTTGCTGGGACTGAGGAAGGGCAGGGAAGAGTGTGTGTGTGTGTGTGTAGCCCTGGGCAGGTGGCTCAGTGGCTGGAGTGCCATCCCATTCACCAAAAGGTAGGGGGGTTGGATTCCAGGCCAGGGCACATCCCTAGGTTGCAGGTTCGATCCCTGGGCAGGGCGCATACAGGAGGCAGCCCATCGATGTTTCCCTCTTACACTGATGTCTGTCTCTCTCTCTCCCCACTCCTTCCCCCTCTCTGTAAAAGTCATAAACGTTCTTAGGTGAGGAGTTAAAAACAGTAATAAAAGCAATACTATAGAAGCAATGAGCGTACCAGCAACACTCAGATCTTGGTTTCCAATCACCATTCTAGTGTTTCCTTCTATCTTTTTTTAAAAAAATATTTTTTTAATTTATTTTTAGACAGAGGGGAAGGTAGGAAGAAAGAGGAAGAGAGAAACATCAATGTGTGGTTGCCTCTCGTGCGCCTCCCAACCAGGGACCTGGCGGGCAACTCAAGCATATGCCCTGACTGGGAATCGAACTGGCGACCCTTTGGTTCGCAGGCCCTCGCTCAATCTACTGAGCTACACCAGCCAGGGCCATTGTAGTGTTTCTGAGAGAAACATTTCTCCTTGGAGAAACAGCAGATTCAAACCTCAGGCAGTGAGAGCAAGAGAGGACTCTGGAGCGTCTTCCTGCGGCTGAAACAAGGGAGCGCTCCAAGAACAATGGGGGCATGAAACGGAAAACAGGAGCCGGCTTCAAGCAGCCCCCACTGGTCAAATCTGGAACAATTTGAGGATAAAAAGAAACAACAGCAAATTATAACACTTTAAATAAGCTAGAATCCATCAGTGCACAGACCTAAAATTAATAAAGTTTAATGAAGAACAGGATATTTACGTTTTTAAAATACTTCTCATCAAGCACATTAGTCACACAGGGAAGAGAAGAATTGTTCAAAGAGGGCCTGGCAGACAGAACCTCCCTCCAGATGATGAAAGTGAGCACGAGCAGTAACGGGCGCATGGAAACCACGCAGCAGACCGCAGGCCCTGATGGGAAGCATCCGCATCGCGGTATGTTTGCCAAAACGTGGAGTCTAATCACGAGGGAACATCACACGAACCCAAACAAAGGGACATTCTGCAGAAAAACTGGCTTGTGATCTTCAAAAGTGTCACGAAAATCTAGACACACATGTCATCCTAAACTGGGTCCTTCTGTCACAGGGATGTGATTGGAGCCACTGGCCATGCCTGCACGGGGTCTGAGCTCTGTGCGGTGGCGATGCCACTGGGTGAGTCTGCCGACTCTGACGGTGGGTATGGGTGTGAAGGAGGCCTTGTTTGAGAACAACAGCCCGAAATTCTGGGGGGTGATGTTGGGGCACCATGTTGGTACCGTACTCTCAGACGGCTCAGAAAAAATACGGCCCTCAGTACTAGCTGCTTTTACTGAGTTTAAGATAGGTGTGAGCACATAAGTAATCAAAAGCTGACAGAGGCATGGGTCCTGCCTTTCTTCTTTCTGTGCACACGCCACACCAACCCCAAACCCAGATGTGTAAGATAGAGACAGAGAGAGACTCAGAACAAGCGGACACTTTAGGAGGCTCAGTAAACCCAGACCCATCAGCTCCCAGGCAGTTTACACAGCCTGCCAAGGACCCAACGGGTTTTATGGAGGAAAGTTCGGACTGCTAGTGACGGCGCGGTGCAACGGTCACGGTTTGGAAGGTGGCTTTCTGCGCCCCCCAGCATCGGTCCTGTGGGGTGGTATACCAGATGTCCGCACTGCCCCCAGACCTCTGGTCAGTGCGTCTGTCTGGCCTCAGAAGGTAAGTCATGTCGTCAGCCTAGGACCTTTCAGTGGCCGAGACAGACTGCCTGCCCCTCCTGAGCAAGTCTTAGGCGCAGGTCAAGCTGTCGGCAGCATGGCCTGGGAACGCCATCACGACGAGGCAACGAACTTTCATCACATTGAAAAAATGACCAGGACCTGAATTCTGAATTCTGGAGGACTGCCTGACCGAGGCAGCACTGGGAATCCATGGACTCATTAGGCCACTATCGGATGATGAGTGAGGGGAAAAAGTTGTGTCTTACTCTCAGTCCCAAGCAGGCCCACCTCTAACACTTTCGGGGCCTGGGGCAAGGGCACAAACGCAGACCCCTATCTCAGGTCTACACGTTCAGCTATATTGCAAGTCACATTGACGAGCTATTAAAGAAAGGACATCGTATTCTCCTGCCTTCACAGATACACCCATCCCTCCCCCACAGCCACTTGGAAGACCAGCTTCAAATCTGGAATTCTCGCCCTCTGTGGAGTTCTGCGCCAGAGCGAGGTGCACCGGGAGGGCCGCCCCCGCCCTCTCCCCTTCCCTTTCAGCTCTGTCCCACACCGGAGCGTGGCCCCCAGCCCATCCTCTCCCACCAACACACCCGGCTCCCAGACCTAGGCATGCACACACTGTGGTGAGGTCCGCACTCCAGAGACAGGTTGGGGAAGAAGTGCAGAGAGCCTGGGGAGTAGGCACCCAGCACGAGGTCGGGACCCGGGGCGAAGGCTCTGCGCTCCAGGCAGACCCGTCTCCTCTATCCTACGAGGGGAACTGCTGGAAGGAGGACAGAGTGGGACCTTCTAGAGCACCAGGGCCAAGGACAGAGGCCCCTTTTCCTCCCCTGGTCTAAGAGCAGAACAATTCCCAGCTGGGTCACTAGCTTGTGACCCTAGGCAAGTGAATTTACGCTCAGGCCTGACAGTGGCAGACGATTTTTAGAGACGCTCCTTGGTATCTGGGGAGGAGGCCCACAGTGGCCCTGTCTGTGCTGGGGACTGGCCCTCCAGCCACAGGTGACCAGTCATGGGAGGGCTCTGGCCAAAGCCTGACCAATGAGATTCTTCCTTTCTCCTGGGAATTGAGAATCTGAAAGCTGGAACTGGAGCCCTGTTAAGGGCAGGGCTCTAAACACAAAGGCCAAATTCCTGCGGCCTTGGAGGCCCCAGCTGCCTGGTGTTCCCCCCTCAGATCACAGTAGTTCTTTATCTTGTGCTACTTCAGCCTGCCTCCAATTAACGCCCCCTTTTCTGTTCCCCCACTACCCCAAGTCTGCTATCAGCACTCACAGCCATAAAACAAAGCGTACCTGAATTGCCTAAGCTGTGGTAGGACCGACGCAAACGGCGGAGCCTGCATCTCCCACCTCACCCGCACTGGGTTCACAGAGAAGACACACTGGGGAGTGCTCTGGGGGGAGGAAGGGCCTTTCCAGGGAAGCACCTGGGACACCACCACCCACCTCTCCTGAAAAAGCACACCAGAACGGGCGACTCCCCGCTCACTCATGGGCACCCCGCCCCCCGACTTCTCCACACCCTCAGCTCCTGGAACCCCCTGTCTAAAATGCCTAATGCACTCTCCTCCTTCACAGAGAACCCGAGTCTTAAGGCTTTCGATCTCATAGTCCAGGTAAGACTAGTAACAAGCTTCTTACACCTCTTACAGCTCTGAGGCAGGGACCACCGTGAACGGCACACCACCAAACAGACTGGATTGTTCATAAACACTCGTGAGCTGCCTTTCACTTGCCAAAAAGTCCAACAGTGAATATAAAAGATGAATTCTCCACATGGTCTACCAGCCATAAGATTGGGGGGCTGTGCTGGGCCATTTATAAGAGTGGGAGATGGCGGTGACCTTGTCAATGCAACAGGAGCTGGTTCACTAGACCACAGCGGGGCAATATAAGCCAGGCTCCCCAAAGCGCATGCACGGGGCGGGCGTGGGGAACACTTCTGAAAACATTGTAACAAAATCCAACATTACCCGTGTTACGTATGCCAGGTCCTTACATGTCTTATATGTGGTCGTGAATATTAATGAGCACCCCAACTTTATTACGTGTGCTATAAGCAAGGAAGGAATACTGAAAGTCACCATTGGGGGGCAGTTCACATTCGCTCAACTTGCTCTGTGTTTTCCGCACCTGGGACTGTGGAGAGATTTTACTTTTTAAATTCGGCTGAACATCTGTAACATGTGGTCTTGGACATAAAGCTGAATATAAATCAGAACCGGAACAACCTGCGAAACGACAGCTTTCTAGGTCTAACGTCCACACCTCCTCACAGGCGGCTGGCGTCTCGACAGCACTCTGACAAACGCCAGCCACACCCGGAGACAGCCCCACACTCAGCTGAGTGGCACCCAGGCCCGGGGTCAGCACACACAATGGTCACATGTGGCTGGCCTTGGACTGTAAATGGGTAAAACTGCTCGGGAGGAATTGGGCGGGCAGGGCCTGGTGAAGTCGAAGGGACACACACCCCAATTCTCGTCCTACGGATCTACCCTGGAGAAATCACAGCCGCCCAAGGAGATCAGCGGCACACGCGCAAACACGCAATGCAGCACACCCACTTGTGCCAGCAAACGTTCACACCTACACGGCTGCCCACAGCAGAAGAGCAATGTGCTCACACGACACATACCCTGCAGCCGGAGAGAAAGACAGGGGAAGAATGTCCTGAGCGCTGCCCGAGAGCCTGCTGTGATAGTTGAACACCCTCCATCCCTGCAACAGGAACGCCAATAGCCACATGTGGTTACTAAGCACGTGCAATGTGGTTAGAGATGCCGCAGAAGCGAACTTTTTATTTTATTTAATCTTAATTAATTTTAATAGTCACCCGTGGCTAGTGGCTACCAATAGGGACAGTGAGGCCCTAGAACTACAGAGACACACCGCTGCTCTTAAAAAGCAGGCGGTGGCACTCACACACTACGAAACCAATTTTTAAGAAGTTAAAAATGCCCTGGCCGGGCAGCGCCATTGACTGGAGCATCATTCTGATACGCCAAGGTTGCAGGTTCGATCCCCAGTCAGGGCACATGCAAGAATCCACCAATGAGTGCACACATAAGCAGAACAACAAAATGTCTCTCGCTTGCTCGCTCTCCCTTCCTCTCTCAAAAAAAAAAAAGAAAAAAAAAAAGGGTTAAAAAGCATACCAAATAACTCTATGTTGCTGGGAAATACACACATAAGAGGACATGCATGGGAATGAAAATGACGATTGAGGAGAGGCCTCTTATGTTGGGGAGGGGTTCTGGGGGCAGGGCCGGTACGGCCGCGCTGGTGATGCTTTGTGCTCTGCATGAAGTGACGGGGACACGCTCAGCTATAATCCTCCTTAACCTGCACCTGTAACGTCACGCAGTGACTTCTACAAACGTGCGGAAGACGCCAGGCCAAGCAGGGCTGCGTTTGCTCCTTCCAGGTGCTTTGTGGAGTCCACACAGAACAGCACTGGGAAGGTTTGCTGTTCAGCTTAACGGCGTTTCACCGTCACGTTCTGAAACTTGCACTCATGTGGCATGACTTTTTTGGATCAAATACGCGCGCGCGCGCACACACACACACACACACAGATTGGATTGTGCTGTGATGCTGGGAAGGCCCCCTGCCCTGATCCCTCGAGCCCAGAAACCCTCCCCCATACGACAGGGTGCCACCAGCACCCACCCCACACCCTGCAACCACCAGCACTGCGCCAAACCCTCGGCAGTGCCACCCTGCCACCCCTCCCCCAAACCAAGGGATTCTGACGATTAGCAGCGTTAGGGCCTCAAGGATCTGGTCAAGGCGTCCTTCTAGACATTCCCGGCCACGTGCCTCGTCCCGCTTACAAATCTGTTCTTGGCTTAGCTCAAAAATCCAAACTACCAGAACTAACGTGCTGCAAAGCTAACCCAGTTTAGTTGATCACAAAAGTTCATTCGGTAATTCTTCTTAAAATTATAGTAATCTGTAGTAGCGGACAGTCACCACTACCCTGTCCAAACATTCCCTGAATGTGACCGTACCAGGCAGTGCCTGGTGGAGGGAGCTGCCCTGTCTTTGCGGAGCTCAAACTCCAACGGGAGACACTGACAAGCGGTCCGGAGAGCGATCAGCTTCCCGAGGCGAGATGCCACTAGAGAGGAGGCATGGAAGTCGCCCGTCACCAGGAACGTCTCTCTAAGGATGCGGGCGAGTAGGACAGAGCTGCCAACAAACTGCTCAGAAAGGGAATCAAAGTAACGGACCCCTCCTCCTCTGCGGGAGCTGACTCACGAGGAGTATGAACAGGGCCCACATTAGTCCCCTACTATCTTCAGAAGCAGAGGTAAAATTAAATCTGTATTTCTTAGCACGTCGTGAACACATCCTACTTTATGTTTCATTTTTAAAGCGCTAGCAGGGCGAGTTAACCACCACCAGGCACCTCCGCGTGTCCGGCAGCCCCAAACAACAAGGAAACACGAGCAGCAAATGGGGCTATGAGAATGACCTTTCCTCCCAAAGGTTTTCCCGGAAGGATCTCCATCTTCACACGCGGTATCAAACTTCAAATTCCCCTAAAAACTCCCAGGGGATCCACCCTGTAAGTCACAGGGTGAGCCAGTGCCCTTACTCCGACCTGCTGCTTCTTATAGAGCTGCGTGACCTTGGCGGGTCGCTGAGCCTCTCTTAGCTTCAGCACCAGCGGCAGACAGCAGGATGTGATTCCCTGAACCCAACACAGTGCCTTGCACAGAGCAGGCATTTTTTTTTCAATTCACTGATTTGAGAGAGAAACATCAATTTGTTGCTCCACTTATTCATGTACTCACTGGTTGATTCTCATATGTGCCCTGGCTGGGGATCGAACCCACAGCCTTGGCATGTCAGGTCGAAGCTCCATCCAACTGAGCTACCCGGCCAGGGCCTCACAACAGGCCTTCTGCAACTCTCAGAAACAGAAGGAGATGGCTGTTTCGAGTGAGAAAAGGCAGAGTCACTCTGTCCTAGGTCTGTGCTTTTGTTGATCCCGCTTTCTCTGACTGAACACTGGTCCGGGCTTCGGGGCCGGCAAACCGGCGTTTCCACGCCGACTCTAACCACTGTCTCTGGGAAACTTTCTGAACACCGCCCACTGCGCATTAGCGTCCACGTCAGGTTTGTGCCCAAGACCCGATTCCCGTGAAATCTGTTGCTCGATTTCTCCTGGTACCAAACGCAACAAGCCAACTCCCGGGCACCCATCTCTGGGCTTCGGTCCACCACCACCACCTCCCCCGCCCCGCCTTATTTGTCATGAGGGCACCTGTGCTAGAAAGGCCCAGTGTCTTCCTCGATGGTGTGAAAACCACAACCTCTGTTTTCCCTCTTTGTTTTTTAACGTTTCTAATTTAGGAGCACAATGCGTACCTTGAAGCAAAAGTGGCTTTACCACATTTGGAACCTGACCAGAAACCTTTCACAGGAAACAGGAAGTGGCTGCCTCCCCACCCCCATGCTGCACCCTGAGCATAACCCAACTAGCTATTCCCCACGATTTAGGCAAAAGGGCAGAATCTGAACCAAGGAATTTTTGAGCTGCAAGAAAACTTCCACGCCACAGAGCAGCCTCTGCCGAAACGGAGACGACTTGTTGTTAGGACGGGACAAAGCCCCGGCCCCACCCGGGCGGCCCAGGCCTTCCACGGGGGCTCTTGGGGAGGCCGCACAAAGGCAAGGTTTGGAATCCCGGGGATCGTCATCAGGAATGCACCGAATGCCTCGCAACCTTAAGGGCTCGGGATGGAATCCAGGCCTGAATTGTCGAGTGAAACAGCTGACTAACAATGTCAGCTGGGACATATTTTGATACCTTCAACTTCGACCCCACGGAGGAAGGGGCCACACGAAGCACTCTGAGACCCAAGAGCCCCAGGAAGGGGTAGGCAAGTGCCTGCCCGGGGCCGCCCACATTCCCCTCATAGCTACACAAAGTGGCCCCCAAAAGGGGTGTCCACACCGGCCCCAGTGGGCACCTTCAGAACCCACTCCCAGGACACTTCCAGCTGTGCCGGGCTGACAAAGCCCGCACTCTCCATTTGAATGTGAAAGGCCTGCCTCCATCGGAGAAGCCCTGAAGCCATAAAACCCTTCACACCAAGGCCAAGTGTCACCCTTGTAAGAGGGTGTGATTTATAAATTGACAGCACCCACAAAGCTGCTTTTGTACTCCTACATTAGTTAACAATTTATCTCCCCCCACCAAACTCACGGCGCTATTCAGATAATTCAGATAAGGCCTGACGGGGCCTCCAAAAGAAAGAAAGGAAGAAAGAAAAGGGCCCAAGTTTTGGCCAAAACACCAACATGGGATAATTATGGTCCTGTGAATAGACGCTAAAATTAGGGCTTAATAATTCCTCTGTATCACACTCCCGGCATCAAACTATTCCAGCACAAACATAAAAAGCGCGCGAGAGAAAACCTCCAGCGCGGCCTTGCTGGAAGCTTGAGGAGCTCCACTCTGGTCGCTGCCGTCTCTTTCGTGGTTTCTGCACTCCTAGAACGGCCCCCTCCCCCGAGAGCGAGCCTGACTCGGTGCTCTGACCGCCTGCTTTTCTCTCTCAACGTTTAAGTCCACACGGCGGGGAGTGCACAGCTCTCCTCTCCGTCCAGTGCCACCAATTCTGACCGCCTCACCTCGTTTTCCCATCACCAGGTTCCTTCTCCGATTTCACCACCAACGAGGAAACCACCGTCTCTCCTTGCCCTCCGACTCCCACTCCTCCTTCTAGAAAATGACTTTAAATTGTTGCGCCAATTCCAAGTACAGCCTAAGTACCCACTTAAAAATATACACCCGATAACATCTGTGAACACTGAGGCCTCTCTCTGGGAAAGATTTTAGTGAAAACAAACAAAAGCAATTCACACGTTTCAATTGTCTTCTGCCCGTGTAGGTCGCCTGGACCTTACTGAATTGTCTACCCGTCTGGGTTTTTGTTTGTTTGTTTTTTTAAGATTTTATTTATTTATTTTGAGAGAGAAGGGAAGGGAGGGAGAAAGAGAGGGAGAGAAACATCAGTGTGTGGTTGCCTCTCGTGTGTCCCCTAGGCTTGTGCCCTGACTGGGAATCCAACCTGCGACTCTTTGCTTCACAGGCCCGCACTCAATCCACTGAGCTACACCAGCCAGGCCCCATCTGGTTTTTAAGAAAACAAAAATAATGCCTTTGCTCAAAAACAGTGTTTGTGGCACTACGCCACATGCCAGGAGCCAGGTCAGTGGCCTGCACACCAAGCAGGTCCTGCGAACAACCGCTCTTCAGCCTCCGGTGTCTATGAGAACAGCACCGAGTAGGCTGCCGGTATTAAAAAGTTTCGGGCAGGGCATACCAACCCCCCCCCCCGCCAAATCTACATTTCTGATTCTCTTAAAAAAATCACACCCGGCACCCTTGGCCCACACCGCCCCCACAGCTCGAAGGCGGGCTTTACGCAGCAGATGCGCCCCGTTGGGTGGGACAAGCACCAGCCCCGTGCATCCAGACCCTCCCTTCTAGCCCACCATGCCGGTTTCCCTCGTCTGCCATTGTCACTGCCTGAGCCCACAAGGCCCAGGGTTTCTGAGCCGCACCGCCCGCCCCCAAACACACGCACACACACAGCACACGTACAGCACACATACCTTTTTAACCATAGTTGTCTCGGATGAATCCAGTCTTGCTCTCTTGGTATCGGGTCCATCTTCTACCCCTTGGCTGACTTTGGCAACTCTGGTTTTCTCTCTAGAGGGCGACAAGGGAAGGAACCGGTTCTACCCTAGGAGTCACACGTTATGACAACAAAGAGGGCATTACCACCTCACAGAAGAGGATGCTGGTTAAGGGCAAAAGCCTTGGAGTCAAACAGACCTGGGTTCAAATCCCAGCTTGGCCAGCCACCACGCGGAGTAACGACCGCTAACACAAAGTTGTTGTAAGGAGAGACACACACACCGCTCTGCGCTGCCCATGAGCTCTCTGTACCTTGGTGAATGTTCCACCTGAATCGTGAAAAGCGGAACTGAACCCTTCCCCTCTGCCACGGGGAGCTCACATGAAGTTAATCTCGACTGCTTTCCTCCAAGACTTCTCTGCCCACTTACAACGTGCCCAAAGAACTAGATTTCCTTAACCCTTTCGGTACGAGCGCTCTTTCCGCCACGACACTCCTGCTGTACGAGGTGCTGTGCCGAAAACGCGCCCATAGCACATGGTCCGTCCTCCTTTGTGTGAAGACTTTCCTAACCTTATATAAGATCTATGCTTAATAAAACAATGCTTTTTTCCAAATGTTGTTTGTAACTTTAATATTAAGAGACAGTTATATAAAATTCTATCAACTCTGTAAGTAAAATTAATAAAAATTATATACGAATTATATGATTATATACAAGATTTATACAAAACTATATACACATATGATCCTCATCTAATACGCCAGTAAAACAGAATAGAATTTTACCAACTGTAGATGTCGTTTGCATGCACAGATTGCCACTTGGATGCCGGATATATCCGGCGCTTGTCCACACAGGTCATCAGATGGGCGCCGGATATATCTGGCACCCGTACCGAAAGGGTTAAAGCCACAAAACATCGAGGTTACGGGGTCTTGAACGTTGTCTGTCCTTCCCCCAGGTCAATTTTACAGGCAAGAAACTCGCAGACCAGAGAAATTTCGGTGACTTGCCTGACAAGCGAACTACAGAAAGCAGTTCTTGCCTCTGGGTAGGAGGCTTCCCGGCCCTGCAGCAGGGTCTCCTTTTACCTCTCATGGTGGGGGGCAGGGGGGAGGGGGGGCTGGGGGAGACAGCAGTCAGAAAATCACAGCCGAAGAACCAACTCACGTAGTTTCACAATAACGTGTCACCTTTTACCGAGAAGCCCCAAGTTCAAAGCGCTGCAGGCCCCGTCACGGGAGCAGCACCGGGGTCTGCGACCGCAGCGCTCAAAACGAGGGGACGCAGTCCACGCACCGCACCAGGGCAGCCTCTGGGCCACGGGGCTTCCCCCCCGAGCGACACGGTGGTCGGGTGTGCCTCCAGAGCTGCCCGTGTGACTATCCTGTGCCCAGTTACTGTCTCTCGGCCTGAAAGCACACCTAAGCTGGGCCACGAAGGCTGCGCAGCCCCAGCCAGCCGTCCCAAAGAGGAAGCGCACTTCACTCCTGGAAATGCAGGCCAGTAAGTGCCCGGATGACATGCCTCGACTGCCCAGAACTCTGCATTCTTTATGCCTTAAGGTAGACCAGGGCAGGGAGCCCACCTCCTACAATTCTGAACACGCAACCTACGTATCATATGCTGTTAACGAACCGATTTCCCAAAGTACTAGGTATTATGGTAAAAGACTTTCCTTAAATGGTTCATTTCCTGTCCGTGAATAAAGCTACCTCTTGAAAATGTTATATTCTCTCCTCCTCTCCCAACACTCACTCTACAAACTCGTGCTCTCCGAGGTTGGCAAACGTGTAGCCGTGGTAGCCAAAAACGTCTCCCGTGAAGAACTTGATGCTGTTTTTGTGACAGATCTGGTCGACCTTAACTATGACGTCCCTGGAGCAGCAAGTCAGGCACACCTGCGGGAAGGAAGAAATTGGCCGGTCGTGAGCTCTGCAAACTGTGAATCATGCCCTGATGTCTAAATAAATCTCAATGTGCAGCCTCGCCGGCCGGCACGTCTACACACAGTTCCAAACTGGTACGACAGGTTCCCTGGATCCTACGGTTCCAGACAAAAGAGGAGGTGCAAGTTCAGTGTGTGGAAAATGTAAATTATGAGACTGTCACTTTCTGCAGCCCAAACGAAACGTGTTTAGCCTAAAAGTAAAAGCCATTCAATGAATTTGTTTCCCCTGATCCTTGAATAACATGTACACCACATTTCATAGTTTTTGTGAAATGAGAAGAAAAAGACAGGAATCACTTAGTGTAACTTTTTCCTAAAGGGTTAAATATAGATTAAAATGTGAATAAGCTACAGCAAGAAGCAAAACCAGTTTTTAAAATTGACCCATAGGTCACGTTTAAATACAAGGGCATTTCCCCTTCTTTTGATTGATATGTTAAGATAAAAAAGATAAACAGGTCCTGGGGAGATTATTTTTCCACAGTTTCCATGTGAAATTTTATCTGAACTGAAGGACAAAAGGAAAGGTTACAGACCGAGTGACCTTCCATTCCAACTTTAGACAATGCCCCGGTAATTCACGCCGCGGGGTCACCAATGCTGCTCCGAAGCCCCTAGGTTCTACTCCAACGAGCGGGGCTACTGGGAAGGGCTAACCCTCACCGCACAGAACCCCGTCTTTCCGGGGGAGCTTGTGATCAGGGCCCAGAAGGGAGCTCCCCATGTGCACGTTCTTCATCCGAACACACAAAGTTGGAGAAGAAATTACAAATGGCTATTTCCACGTGACAGGCCCGCTCTGCCCTTTCTGGCAGCCTCGACACCGAACTAACACTCACAGAGAAGTGACATTCACAGCACACAGCCTCCCACGGAAAAATCAGAGCGAGAAGGCACGACCCCCCCAGGGGAACACGCAATCACTGCCCCATGGAAACCTGCGGAGTCGCAGGTGACCAGTCACACGTGGCCTGCGAGACAGTCATGCCAGCCCCCCGCACGAGCCTTATCCGAGCAACCAGCTCCACGCCTCGGCTCTCACAGAGCTTCTCTGATTGCGAGAAGTTCCAGGGACACCTAGAATAAATCAAATGTGGTTACCGCGGATAAAAAAACGAAGACTTCTTCCACATGGAAGACGTCCCAATATCTGGAGCTGTGAAGCAGAGGGAATTAAAAAGAGAAAAGGACAAAACGCAGACGAGCCGTCATCTCAAGCCCAGATCTGAACAGATGCACACGTGAGGTGTAACAGTGTGTGAAAAACAAACCGGCCAACCCAACTCCTAACCTCCAGCGGGATGGGCCTCGCCTTTAAGAAACAAGGAGACTGAGCGTCCGTGACTACTTCACAGCCCCCCAAGCTTCTCCCAGGGCGCGGGGACCTGTATCTGAAAAGTCACAGACCCCGCAACAGCGCCTAACTTGCCCTTCGACCTCTGCAGAGCTTTGGCAGTGAAAGCAAACGCGTGGATGTGCCTCACTCGGCTATGACGAGAGGGATTTTGCCTCGTTATCCATGGCAACACGGGCGGAGTGGCTGTGTGAGAGAGACAGACCAGGATCAGGTGCGCTCTTTTTTAAAGACAAAACACAAGCTGCAGTTTGGTATTTCTAGCACACACACACGCAAAACCGACTCTGCTACAGAAATTAATCACCAACTTGTTAAGTTTTCAGGAGAAAACATTTGCAACTAAATGCACCAAAGCTGTGTGCACAGATTCTGGAAGGGAGACAAAACAGCAAGGATGAAGCCTGGTCTAGGGCACATACGCACAGACCCGGGGCCCTGGACCCTGCGCACATTCCATCTACCGAGGCGGGGCACTGGGCCCGACGGACGGTCCGGCTTATAAACTCACTTGGGAAGAAGAGCACAGAGTTCAAGATTCTGACGTTCCCGCGTGCCTAGAACACACACAACTGGTTCTCTGATCTGCCTCGTTCCCCCAGGTTGGACGCCCTCCACAAAACGTACAGCATCAAACTGAGTGAAGAAGGACTCCGGTTTCTTCTCGATGTTCTCAGTGTCCGCCTTCACGGCCACCATGGGGTTGAGATTCTGGGCTCGCTCCAAAGAGGCTTCGGCCCTGTTTCGGCCAACAGACCCAGTTCGGATCAGGAACTGAGCTCCAGGGTCTTCTGGAGATACCTGCAGAGAATTTTTTTTAAATACTTGAATTGGGGGGAAAACATATCTCAAAGACAACGCACCTTTCATTTTAAAGGGTAACTAACATACCCAGCATCTAATTGCATCGCTGTTCCTATAGGAATGTGCCTAATGCAGACTCCCTACGCTCTTTCCTTCTCAGGCTGTACAACAGAGACAAGGAACTTTTCCAGGGCATTGATGTGTGAAGAGCACCCCCTTGTGTTCACAAGAGGAAATTCACTCTAAAGAGAAACGCCCAGGCTTTCTTCTGCTACTTCCGTTTGTATAACTGCTAACAAAACCATGCAATTACCAGGGTAAGAATTCACCAAATACTTACCATGTGCCTAATTCTGAGCGCTCAGAAACCTAAGTAGTTCAAAAGGATGTAGGCCCTGCCTACAGGGGTTTAAAATCAGAACAGAGCAAAAATCAAACACAATTAAGAATGCTTGAAATAAACCCTCAAGTTCAATTAAAGACCAGCGGAGGAAAGATGCATGGGGGCTGGAGCAGAGAGGATTTCACCCGCGAGGCTGGATAACACAACCATGTGACTCCACACTGTCCCCCACACAGTATCCAACACCTGATTTAACCATTCTCCAGGCACGACCTTGCCAGCGTCACCAAGACTGGATTCACCAGGAGTAACCTCCCCGCCTTCTCCTGCCAAGCATCCACAGCACTAAGTACCTTCCTGCCTTTCCTCCAAGGAAAGATGCTGGTTTTTCTCCCATTCAAGGCCAACCCTCTAACAGGATCCTCGACCCACCCCATCCCGCCTCTTCAGGGATCTCATTATACTCTGAGAAGCTGGAACACCACACTGATTAAGGGCAAGGCTCTGAAATCATTCAGGCAGGATTCAAATCTTTGACTCAAAGGCAGGCTCAACCACTCACTGTGTAATCTTGAGTGCACAGGGGGAACCAGTATAAAGGCAGACGCTAATAAAAACAAGGCACTCACTAAGCACTCCATCAGTGCTCCGCTCCCCCGGCCTCGGACCCTGGCTCTCCCCATCCCTCACTGGACAGCACAGCCTCTCTGTGGGCCCTCTGAGGGGGGCTGTCCTTGACTCCCATTGCAGAATCAGTCACTGTCCCACTCTGTACCCCCACATACCAACTTGATGCCTTTCAGTTTCTCCCAGAATTTTCTGGCATTTCTCAAATTGCTCTTAATGGTACAGATTTCTTCCTGCTCTGCGTCTTGTATTAAACTAGCTGCCCATCCAATACTTCCTCCCGGAATCCCAGGGGCCCTTCATCATCTGAGTGGTCTTTGTTGATGAGCCCGCCAACTACCCTACCCACCCAAACCGGACGCCTGGTCTTCATACCCTTGCTCTATCCTCAGTAGAGGCCACCTGCTTCGGTGGCCGAGCATGGGCTCTGGCGGGAGTCAGACAGACTGGGTCATGGTCTCCCACTGACAGCTGAGACCCGCAGTGGGCCAGCACTTCCCTTCCTTTCCCGCCGTTTTCTCACCTGTGAAGCGAGGATGCGGGCCCTTGCATCTCAGGGCTGCTGTGAGGACTAGATGAGGTACCGCAGCCACAGCCCTTAGAGCAGCACCCAGCACCTCAGCGAGTGCCCGCTGCCGGAAGTCGCAGGTGTCCTTGCTTTGCTTCCGCACCCACGCACGACCCTGTCGACTCTGCCGCCTGAGTTTTTCTCACTGCCGTGTGCTTCCTGCCCCACCACCAGTACCATTCTATCACTCAGAGCCTCTCCATCTCTCACCATAACTACTCCGGCAGCCTTCTAAGTGGCCGTGTGCCAACCAGAGCTGACACAGCACTGAGTGATCTACCCAAAGCCCCAAGCCCACCAGGTCACATAACCCTTCCCACGGGGGGGAAGCTCTTCAGTGAGTCCTCACCACCCCGGGTTAAGTGAGAACGCGCGGGCAGGGCTGGCTAGCAGGCTCTGTGCCTGGGACCCCAGGGGCAACCCACTCCCACCGCTTTGGTTTCCCACTCTGAACATTCCAGACTGCTTGCTGTGTTCTGTTTCTCCCCTGTGGCTTCTCGCCACCGCCAGGTCCCCCCCCACCTGGAATACAGCCCTCCACCTGACAAACCTCTCCCTGTGGAACACTGTGGAACACTCCGCTCAGTTCGGAGCTGCAGGAGGCTCTCAGGTCCCCTCCCACAGCCGGAGTCAGCGAGCCCAGTCGGTTCCTGGAGCAATCCTGACGGTGGGAACCAAATGTCGTACATCCTTGTACGGCCAACACCCAGAGTACTTCTGGGTAACAGAAGGTGCTGCTGGATGCCTGTCGAGGTCAGCAAGATGAAAAACTCTAAGGGGCCGGGAATGACCCCCTCGTTTTACGATGAGCAAACTGAGTCTCTGAGAGGTTAAGTCCTTTGCCCAGCCTGAGGAGGGGCGATGTGAGCCCAAGCCTGCGTGATTCCAAACCTTTTTATACTATGCAGCACCGTCTCCCCTGCACATTCCTAGTCGGGGGAAGGAAAGCGCAAGCGAACTGCGAAGGGCAGACCAACCACAGAGTGCTCATGAACTGTTACATTTATGGGATGGGGGTCGGGCTGGGTAAGCTGACTGCGACCGGGTTATATGAAGCCACCGGTTCCCAACTCTCCCTGACTGTCAGCCTCACCTGAAGAACTTGTATTTTTAAATCCCCCCCGCCCCCGCCCGTCCACATAGTCTAACGCACCTATGGGACTGAGAACAGCTGTGTTCAGCCTTGAGACCCAGTCAGAGGAGTCAGGCCTTGCAGTGGAAGGCGGGCAGAAGCACTGTTAAGTCCTCAAGGTGAACAGGTAGGGGATGACAGCCTGTTCACACCCACACTGGGTGGCTCCATCACCGCACTGAAGCAGTGACAGAACCATGTCACACGCCCCTCAGTGTCGCACTGCCGTTCCCCTTTTCCACACCAAGGGCCTCCCAAGTTTAGGAACTGTCCTCCCTCGAGTCCCCACTCTTACCCTCTACACCACAGATGCTCCGGAGACGGGCCACTCCCGCCTCTAGGGGGCACCGCACTGGGGGGCGACGGCAAAGAAGCAGGTACCAGACTGTCAATAATAACCCGGCAGTTGGCTTGCAGGAATTTTCCTTCCTTGCAAGTCAAGTCAAAAATCGATATATGATTGTGACATTGAGCCAACCCACGTTGCCTTTCATATTGCAGTAAAATTTTTAAAAAATGAACAATTCCAGGTATTTTTCTTCCAAAACCCGGAAGAAGGTGTACTTTTAAAAATGGCATTAACATTTACTTTTGCCCATGGAGACTGCACCTCACACCGTGTGCTAGTCACTTAGCGTGAGACAGGACTCCTGGTCACCGCCTAAAGGAAGGAGGGACACACATTATAGCACGTGACAATACAATCTCCTGGGTATTTTACCTACAGATGAGATTTCTGAAATGTGCTTTCAAATACTGTCCAAAAAAAACAGAGGGTAGGAGTTTAAAAAAAATAGGCCAACAAAAAAACACAGCATCTGTAGAAGCCAGGTAGACGGGGTGTCCAATATTATTCTCTCGCCTTTTATACGTATTTGAAATTTTCTAGTAAGAAAGCCTAAAATGTCACTGAGGCGTGAGAATGTGGAGAGAGCAGCAGTTGCTTCCACCGTGGAGAAGACAGGTCAGAGGAGAGCGACACGGGAGTCGTAGCTCCCCCCGTTAAATGCCGCTCCGTGATGTCTGCATTTATTACGTGAGATAAATACCATGGCAACGCTGAACACTGCCCCCGCACCGTCACTGGATAGCAGCACACTGACCACTCGTTACTGGACGTTTGCTCGTTATGCGCGGGCACCATGCTAAGTGGTCCACGCGTCCTCTCCGATCCAGTGTTTTCCAAAGTGATGTCTGCGAACCACTCACAGCAAGATCTCCTAGGATATCTACTTTTTAAATTTAAAAAATTAAGCTGAGATACCTTTTAACAGCATCTACTTCTGAGCCTCCCCTCAGACTCTGCGCTAAAGCACAATCACTGGAGGGCGCAGGCCACACTGTGACAAAGCTCCAAGGCCATTCTGCACTTCGGGGTATTCAGGGGATTTCTAGGCACAAACTGGAAAGCTACTCCTCTGTCCTCAGGACCACTCTCCAACGCAGCCGCTAACTCCACTTACAGATAAGCAAGCTCAACAAGGAGACGGTAGTCTCCACTGACCGCCCACCGAGAATGTGGCGGTGTGGGAATCGGACACACCATCAATCTCCAAAGGTACCGTTCCATTAACGCCAGCCCTCCGTTCACAGCCCGTAAGGACAAAAAGCGGGAACTCTCCACATCTCTGTGTTTACACCTAGGAGAGGAGACTGCTTTCGCCCTGGCCAGGTAGCTCAGTTGGTTAGAGTGTTATCCAGATACGCCAAGGTTGCGGGTTCGATCCCTGGTCAGGGCACATACAAGAAGCAACCAGTGAATGCATAAATAAGTAGAACAACAAATCAATGTTTCTCTCTCTCTCAAATCAATTTTTTAAAAAAGGGGTGGAGGGACAGCTTTGGAGAGAGAGGAGGTGGCTGCACATCTCACCTGCTCATGGTCCAGCATGGTCAGTCCTTTCACTCCTGCCAGGATGAGATTCTTGGCGATTTCTGCCCCCAGTCCTTTCATGCCGACGAGCAGCACCCGGGAGGCCCGCAGCCTGTAAGGCAGACAGTGTTAGCTGCTGCATGACAGACAACCATGGAAACCTGCCGACGCGTTGTAGAACAAAACAAGAGGGTAATAATTTTAATTCCCACTCACTAACTGCACTGGAGCAGCACAGCCTCCAAACCAGAAAAGAGACGCCCCAACCCTTCCCGCAGGGAACAATTCATCCAACAGATATCTGCTGGGCACCTCTCCCACGTGTGGAAATGAGACAAACGCGATCCCTGCCCTTCCATAACTTACACTTCACGAAGGAAGCAGGCTTACAGTCGTTTGCGTGGAAAATAGTAAATTAATAAATAACACAAGAAGAAACTCCGTTTCGCATACTCACAACTGTGAACCTACTTTTGCCCCACCTGGTATATTATTATGTCAGAAAGTCACGAAAACCGAGCGTGATGTGAGCCCAGACTGAGTTTCAGTCGGACTCATCATGAAGACCTTTCTGAGGAGGCCGAGCACAAATCAAAATGAAATACATACTGATATGAACACACTCCAGGCAGAGAAAAAGCAAACACAAAACCCCTGGGGCAGGAGTACCCGGCGTGTTTCAGGGACGGGAAGAAGAGCGGTGAGCCAAGGGAAGACTGGTTGGCAACGGGGTTGCGGCCAGAACCGGGGGGGGGGACACGGGACACTGAAAGCTCTCAGGGGCATTGGAAGGATTCGGGGTTTCACTCGAAGCCTGGTGAAAAGCATCAGGGAGAGGGGTCCGCAGGGGAACAACGTCACAGTTAAGGCGAGAGGACGATGGCTTGGACTAGCGTGACGGCGGAAGAAGGGGCAGGAAGGGGTACTAGAAGCCATAACACGCAGCAAAAACACGGCAGCATGAAGGAGGCGTACCGAGGAAACGTCTGGGTCATTCTCACCATAACGTCACAGACAGGCCAACAGAAGGTACGCAGAGGCTGGCTCTCCTAAGAAGTCTGCACGTAACTCTGAGGTCTGTTGGAGGCAGTATATAGGTCCACAATATCTTACTTGACATCCTTTGGGGTGGGGGGACGACGTACAAACTCCCCATATACAGAGTGACAAGTAAAGGCACAAGTTCTTTTCAATGAGAAAAAAGAAGGAATCCCTTGAAGCAGAAGTGTTTCAGAATCCGAGCTTTTCAGATTTGAAAAAGGAGTAGAGTACGGGGTCCCACAGGCACTAGACTCACGGGGTGACCACTCCCTGAAGCGTAGACGCCTGTCACTGTTACAGGCTGCCGCTAACATAACCTTGCACGTTATGGAAAGTGAACTTGGCCCGGCCAGGAAGCACGGTTGGTCAGAGCGCTGTCCCGGCACACCAAGGTTGCGGGTTCGATCCCTGGTCAGGGCACATACAGGAGGTAACCAATGAATGCATCAATCATTGGAACAACAAATCAGTTTCTCTCTCTCTCTCAAATCAATAAATTAAGAAAAATAGATTTAAAAGATTCAAAATAAAAAAAAAAGTGCTTGGGAATGTAGATGGGTGCAGCCACTGTGGACAGCAGTATGGAGATAGCTCAAAAAATTAAAGATGGATCTGCCTTTTGACCCAGCAATTCCCACTTCTGGGAATATATCCAAAGAAACCCAAAACATAAGTTTGAAAAAACATAAGCACCCCTGTGTTCACTGCAGCATTATTTACAATGGCCAAGATATGGAAGCAGCCCAAATGCCCATCAGTAGTTGAGTAGGTGAAACAACTATGGGACATTTACACAATGGAATACTACTCGGCCATAAAAAAGAAAACTTTACCCTTTACAAGAGCATGGGTGGACCTGGAGAACATTATGCTAAGTGAAATGAGCCAGTCAGAGAAAGACAAGCACCATATAATTTCACTCATGTGCAGAATCTAATGAACAAACTGAACTAACAAGCAAAACAGAGACAGACTCACAGAGCAGGATGACAGCTAAGAGGCGGCGGGGTCAGGGGGTGGAGGGACTGAGCAAAAAGGAAAAAGGACTCATGGCCCTGGACAAGAATGTGGTGATTGCAGGGGGCAGGGGGGGGATACGGGGACTAAATGGTAACGGGAAAAAAATGTAATCAAAAATACAATTAAAAAAGTAAAAAAAATAAAGTGCTTGTTCACTGCCATTGAATAAAAAAGAAATAAGAGTTTACATCATATATTATGAAACACCCCATCAAGATCTTAGGCAGCACCCTGTAATTAAACTCATTAACATTTCTGCAGCAAATGGATGATTATTCACACGGAAAAGGATCAGTAAGACCTAAGAACAGTCGAACACAAATTCAAGCTCTGCTCTTAACTTTATGCAATGAGTCGGCTCCCTCAACCAGCACAAGTACTGGGGAGAACGTGCGGAAATTCTTTCCCCAAAACGGTCCTAACAGCCCTGACCCGTGTGGCTCAGTTCAGGGGGTAGAACGCACAGTGAGAGGTCACCAGTCAGGGCACACGTCCAGGTGGCAGGTTCGGTCCCCAGACGGGGTGCAACCGATCAATGTTTCTCTCCCCCCTCTCTAAAAATAAATGAAATCTTTAAAAAAAAAAAAAAAAAGTGGTTCTAATCATTACAGACATAGCATGTCATCAGACTATATAAGTCTTTGATGAGATCGATGGCTGAATCCTGCGCTGATTCTTGACGTCAACACATTTGGGGTGTCCTTCACTGATACAATCAAGGATAAAACGCAGAGGGAGGGAGAATATTGAGAATATTGCCCTCAAAGGCATATTTCTGGGCCTCAGCTTCTCCATTATTGCTTTTATTCTTCCATGGCCAGCCACAGGCTAGCAGACACAGCCTTTCAAGTGACAATTCCACTTCACCGGAACAGGAGGACACTGAGACGCGGGCTTACAAGATACAGGCAAGGTAGATACAGACGCCAGCAATGAGCGAGTCCCTTGTCAGAGGTGTAGAGCGTCACAGCGATGGGTGGAAGGGAACTATGCAGCTTTCCAAAGGAGCGCTAATCCCTGCAGAATCAGCAAATATAATAAGCAATGTTTCCTAAAAGAATGGAGTGCACACATCAAACCTTTGACACCAGAAAGGCTGAGCGCGCTTGCATTTAGCGGTACCTTCCACGCCTCGGCCGTCACCGCAGGTCTGCGAGCCCTCCCTGCACCTGGCCCTCACGCTGCTGGACCTGGGACTCCAGGTCCCGAGTTCCCTTTCAGTCTGAGTGACCGGGGTTTCTGCTGTCTGGCTGCTCCAAAGATACAGTTAGAATGGCCCCGTTCTCTTCTGGGAATTTGTATCTCCAAGTTTTACCGATGGCCTGCTAATCCCCATGCCCACTAACTTCTCGGGCCCCCTCCTCTCTGACAGTCTCAGCAGCTCCACCCTCCAGGTCAGAAGACCTGGGCTTGAATTCCGGCTCTGCCACGTCCCACCTGGGTGGCCTAGACAAGCTGCACAACCTCTCTAGACTTCAGTTTGCTCACCCGTAAAGTGGGACACCAATTCTGACAGCAGGTTATTTAATCCCCTCCACAACTTGGTAAGGTGTGTACGCAAAGACATGTAGCAGATACTTAGCACACGTTACCTGAATTTACTGAACTTCTCCCCAATCCCTCCTGCCTTATCTATAAATAGCTCAGTAAACGGTTCATTCTGATTTTCAATAAAACCTGACCAAAAAAACCCTAAAGCTGGCAGCTAAAGCCACCCAGCACTGGCTCCCTCCTACTCCCCAGCCTTACTTTGAGCGTGCCCAAACACGCGGTCAGCTTCCCGCCTGCAGGCTTCCAATCACAGCCTCCCCTGCCACCCGTGGAGCGCTCCAAATGCTGACTGCCTGCCAGTTTCTTGTTCAAGTGCATCACCACTCACCATCACGATGACGTTGTGCCAGGGGCCCTGAGACTACAGCTGACTTACGGCTCAATTTACAGGAAAAGCACTTAAGATAGTACCTGGCCCAGCCCTGGCTGGTGTGGCTCAGCTGGTTGGACCTGGGAATAAGTTACTGTAGAGACAAAAGGAGTTGAGATGCTATGATTAAATTAAGGACTTTGAGATAGAGAGATTATCCTGGCTTACTGGAGTGGGTCCCAGTAGACACGGGATAGAAGAGAGGCAGAAGAGGTCAGAGAAGACGCAAAGACAAGAGCAGGGCCACAGTCAGAGAAGAGAGATTTGGAGATGCTACGCTGCTGGCTTTGGAGGTGAAGGAAGGGGCCACAAGACAAGGAATGCAGGCGACTCCTCGACATGAGGGAGTCAAGCACAGAGACGCTCCCCTAGGGCCTCCACAGGAAGCAGAGCCCCGTGCACACCTTGACTTTGTCCCGCTGAACCTGATGTCAGAGCTCTGGCCTCCAGAAGGGAAGGGAATTTGTGTTAAGCCACTGAATTTGTGGTAATTGTTACAGCAGTAACAGAAAACAGAACACAGCGAGGCACAGTTAAGAAACCCGCTAAAGACCACACAGCTACCAAAACGCAAAGCAGATATCAACTCAGGCAGTATGTGCTCTTAAAGGTGCACTGTCTCTCAAAATCACAAATAAATGTAAAATCACATCGCGACATGTTGTGTATATGACCCACTGCTAAGAACAATGGCAGTGATTACCCCTGGCTGGTGTGGCTCAGTGCATGAGCGCCGGCCTGTGAACCACAGGGTCACTTCACTGGTTCGATTCCCAGTCAGGGCACATGCCTGAGTTGCTGGCCAGGTCCCCGGTAGGGGGCGCACGAGAGGCAGCCACACACTGATGTTTCTCTCCCTTTCTCTCGTCCTTTCCCTTTTTCTAAAAAATAATTGTTAAAAAAAAGATCCCATTTCATTCTTAAATTATCTTACAGAAATAAACAAT
>VMDR010000033.1:249553-316563 GCA_007922815.1 Macrotus californicus
AAAAAAATCACTGGAAGACTTTAAGCAGAACACTTTTTTTTAATCCTCACCCAAGGACATTTTTTCATTGCTTTTAGAAAAGGGGGAGGGGGGAAGTGGGAAAGCAAGGAGAGGGAAAGGGAAACACCATCGATGTGAGAGAAACATGGATCGGTCGTCTTGCCGTATGTGCTACCCCCAGGGTCAAACCTGCAACCCGGGTATGTGCCCTGACCTGGAACTGAACCCACAACCTTTCAGTCCACAGGACGGTGCTCCAACCAAATGAGCCACACTGGCCAGGGCAGGGCCCTCGATTTAAGTTCATTTGGCTGCTGTGTGCAGAGAACAGTATAAAGAGTCAGGAGTGGAGCAGGGCAGACCAGGGAAGAGACTGCTGAGGTCACCTGAGAGGAGGGGTGTGGCTTAGACAGACAAACAATGCAGAAAGGCAGACAAAAGTTTGCAGCAGGCCAGCTGCGCTTCCCAACAGACCTGACCTGGGCTTAAGGGCCCCATGAACAAAGAACTAGGTTTCTGGTCTGTGCAACAGGAAATGGTGGGGCCACCAGCATTCAGCAGATCTGATTCCTTTCCCCTTCTAAAAGTAGTCTCTTCTTCACTTAACAGTGCTTTTCACGTCAATCTACCATCCTGCTCCATCCAACTGCCCATTCATTACAGGCCTGCCCCCAACCGGGAGCTGCTTCCACAACCCCGCCCCCCCAGAGGCTCCCCGCTCCTTCTGGAGTCCCGCTCAGCCCACTGACCCCGCTTTACATCTGCCTCATTTATCTCAAGCTACTTCCTACTTAGCTTCCCTTCTCTTGTTGCTGGTGATTTATACTTGTCAAATAATTGCAGCTATAATTTACCGAATGGTTTCTGTGCCTAGACACAACTCATGCATTATCTCATTTAGTTCTCCACAATCTCATCAGGTAGATGACATTCTCTCTACTTGATCAATGAGGAAAAGGAAGCGCAGAGAAGACATGCATCCCAGGTTAATAACCCAGAAGCTCTCAAGCTGAGATCCAAACTCAACCACTCACCACTCTCGCCCACTAGAATGAACCAGTCCTCGTAGGCAACGACCAGTGCCGTGCGAGCGCAGTCACTTCGATGGCAAATGGGTGCCTGTGGAGCCAACTGAGGTTCTTGTGGACAGCCAGCAGTGTTGGGTAATGAGTGCTTGGAAACGGGAAACGTTGTATATTCCCTTTTCCGTAAACTCAAAGTTCCTGAGTTGGAAGAGTCCTGAAAGATTTCGTTAGACTCGCCCCTCCTTTTGCAGATGTGGAACCCGAGGCCAAGAATTGTGTGACTTGCCCCACGGGCTAAGAGCTCCTTGGCAGAGCTGGGAACCGAACCCAGGCCTTCTGGCTCCCTAGCTCTTCATACAATCACTGCATTCACTCAACAAGTATCTCAGTGTCTCCACGCTTGCCAAGTGTTGGAAATTTATGAGACCAGCAAGAACCCACGTCTTAATTACTACACATGTATAAACTGCTTGCCCTAATGGGGCTGATAATCTACTCCCCCTTCCAGGCCCCCTCCCTTCCCCTTAGATACGGGGATAAATCACTGGTGAGTGGGAGGCGTGCCTTTGTTGTCAAAGGCAGCACAAAAACCAGGGAAGTGCACATTCCTAGCACACACACACAGCTGGCAGCCTTTATGCTAATGTGACTGAAAGAATGTGCCCCTATGGTGGAAAATGAGCTGTTACGGAAATAGTAGCCAACCTGGAGCCAGTGACCCCGATTCCAATCCTACTTCCATTTATTTGGTGTCCCGCGTTGGGAGAGTTGGCTCCCTTCTTTGAGCCACACCCACAAAATGGGTTATGCACCACAGCAAGAGATGCGAACTCACAGGCTGACAGGGGCCACGCCATGTATGTGCAAGCGAAGCTGAACTGTGGAGAGGATGGTAAAGTGGAGAATCCACGCTCGGTGTAAAAGAGGCCACCTCCACTTAGCCCCAACCAACTCGGGGTGTCTGACTTTTCCATTTTTCAGTAGACAGAAATCAGAAACTCTGCGTAGAACTCATATGAAATGTCCAGATGGAGGTGGGAGGGGGGTCACACTTTGCCCTAACTTCTCAGTATTGAAAATTTCAAACATACAGAAAAGTAGAAATAGTAACATCTTGCCCTTTTTTCCTATTTGCTTTACCCATAAACATGCGGCATGGCATTCCACACTTTTAACGTGCATCTCCAGAAAGGGACATTCTCCGTAACCATACCGTTATCACATCTAGGAAATAACTCTCAAATATCACCGAATAGGACTGAATGTTCTAATTTCCCCCATTCTCTACAAAATGTTTTATTCTGTAAGTGTTTTTTTGAATCAGGACCCAGTCACGGTTCACACCTTGTATCTGGCTCCATCTCTGTTTTTATTTTACTGTTTTAAGATTGCATTCACTTTTAGAGATGAGATGGGAGGGAGAAAGAGAGGGGGCGTGACATCAATGTACGTGTGCAAGAGAAACATCAGTGGGCTGCCTGTCACGTGGACGGGGGCCAGCAACCCAGGCACACACCCCGATGGGGAACAAAACCTTGACCTTTCCGGCTGCAGACACCACCCAACCCCACTGAGCCACACCGGTGGGGCGGCTCCACCTCTTTACTCAATCTACAACAATGGCTTCACTTGTTTTTCCCCTGACGTTGGCTTCTGCAATTGTCTTGTAAAATGTATCCTTTACCTCAATGCTGTCCTTTCATTTGCTCCTCCCATTCTCTAAAAGCATGTTTAGAGTTAGAGATATTGAGCAGGAAAACTTCAAAGATGATGGATGCCCTGTTATTTCCCTGCATCAGAAGGCACATTATTAAGAATCACCTCCAAGAGAGTTTTTATTTCTCTTTTGTTTGACTATTACCTGGGTCTGATGAATTCGAAGTTACTAAGTATTTTTAAATGAAGTTGATGTCATTCTTTCTGATGCTCAAACTGTCCCAAATTTGGCCAGTTCTCTAGATTCTTAGACAATGGCAACTAATTTAAAAAAACGTGCAACACCGCGTGAGAGGTACGGTCCAGCATAACCTCTAGACTGGGTGAGCTCCGTGGGAAGGAGGCACCTTCGGCCATTACTACTCTCCCTTCCAGTTACCTGCCAGCCCTGGTTGCCCAACACCTGAGTCAGAGACAAAACCGGAGCCAGAATGGTGCCCGCAGAATCCCAGGCCACCCTGCACGTCACAAAGGAGCCCTCGTCCCGAGTTCCTATCGTACCCAGCGTGCCCTCAGAGGCAAGGCCAACCTGCTTTGTGGAGCAACTTTCTCATCTGCGCAAGGGAGGAAATCACTGCTCTCCCGACTCTGGAGCCCGGCTGCGGGACTCGGATGAAAAGTGGACATGACAAAAGAAACAAAACGTGGGAGTGCTGACTGGCTCAGTGGGTCGGGCGTGTCCTACAAAGGGAAAGGTCATGGGTTCCATTCACTGTCAGGGCTCATGCCTAGGTCGTGGGTTCAGTTCCCCAGTCAGCCGAGGAGCATACGAGAGGCAAAGGGTCGATGTTTCTCTTCCTCCCTCCTTTCCCCTCTCTCTAACAAATAGATTTTTTTAAATAGGGGAAAAAGTGTGTGCGTGTGTACGCGCGTGCGCACGAACAGGGAGAATGGACATGAGAGCCCTTTAATAAAATCTGTAAGATTACCTACAAATATTTCCCAAATGATAGATTGCTCCTCCCTCCCTCCCTCCCTCCCTTCCCAGGACTCTCAGCCAATCCTTTTAAGGCTCTTCAGAGTTCAGCACCTCTCCACTCCCTCAGAAAAACTACCACCTCCCAAGAATCCATACCATTCTAACAGCAGACGCTAAAATCAACCATTCTCAGTCATCCCCGAGTTCCGCCTCTCCTACCCGGGCACAGTGTCCGCAAACCCCTCCTCTACCCTCAAAACAGATACAGAATTCCGTTATCTGACCCCTTCTCCAGAGTTCCTGACCCTGTTTACCCTATGTCTCAAGTGGATTATTATAGTAAATTCTGCAGTACTCTCCTAACTGGAACCCTTATTTGCACTTCTGCCCACTTCAACCCATTCCCCACACAGCAAGACGGCCCTTGTAGCCCTGGCTGGCATAGCTCAGTGGATGGAGCGCAGGCTGCAAACCAAACAGTCGCCGGTTCGATTCCCAGTCAGGGCCCATGCCTGGGTTGCGGGCCAGGTCCCCAGTGGGGACCACGTGAGAGGCAACCACACATTGATATTTCTCTTTCTCGCTCCCTTCCCCTCTCCAAAAATAAATACATACAATCTTAAAAAAAAAAAGATTTTAAAGCACAAACCAGATTCTGTTACTCCTAGTTAAAACTCTCCAACAGGCTTCCCAGCACACTTAAGAGTAAAAAATTCAAAAGCTGCTCCTCCACTCATCTGGTTGGTTGCAGCCACCCTGTTTCATTTGCCAAGCATCCCTGGCCTCCAGGACTGCACAGGGTGCTGTTCTCTATGGCAAGAAGGTCCTTCCAGCCGCCTTTGTCCTTTCAGACAGGTCTGAGGCACAATGTCACCCCTTCAGAGAGGCCTTCGCTGGCCACCCGATCAAAATAGCTCTCCACCACATCGTTCTCTATCGATCCTGTTGCCCTGCTTTATTTTTCTCCCGGGGGAACTTGCATTACCTAATGTTATATTATTAAGGTTTGCGGCCAACACGGGAACATAAATTCCATGCGCGGAAGGAGTTTGTTTAGTCCACGGATATATGTTCTCCGCCGAGAACTGTGACTGTGGATCAATCACCTCTTTCAAAGACCTCATTTCCTCTGGTAACCATTCCTCAGTACCCCAGGTAAGCCCAGCCTCAGTGTCCTGTCCTCTCTGGACTCATCCCCCTATCTACGCACGAGCAACCTCTTCAGGCATCTCCAACACGCACCCCCCGCCACCCCGACTCTTCGAGCCTCTCGAGACTCCCACTAAAAATAACGTGCAGCCTAAACTCCTCAAAAACCCTCCTTCTTTCAGACTGGCCCACCCCTTAGGAGCCACAAGAATGTAAAGTGCATGTTTGGTTCGCCCGACTTCCCCAGCGTCCAGCGAAGAATGGGTCCCCACTATCTAGGAATGAATGAATTACGCCCCCTCCCTTCATCCTTTCCGGGCATTCCCGGCCCCTCCTATTCCCTAAGCCCCCACCCCCGACCTAAACTCCACCATCACCCTTTTCGGGCTTCCGCGTCGCTAAATTTGAAATCCTCCTAATCCCTTAGGGCTCCCCCCCCCCTCCCAGAAGCCTCCAATCACTCAGAACGACCCTCTCACCCCTAGGGACATCCCGCTTCCCACACCTTGCGGAAACATCCCAAATCAGCCCTCGCAGTCGTCTCTGGCCGGCTACCATCCACGGGTACAGAATTCCCGCCTCCTCTCTTCAAACTACACCCTCCCGCTCCCAGAGGGCCGCGAACGCTTCAGGCCGGACGCCCCCTGCAGACCCCTCAACCCCACGAGCTGCACCAGCCCTGACCGTTTCTGGGCCTCCAGTCCCCAGAGACGGATCTGCCGGTCATACTGCGCCGCCTCCTCCTCGCTGATGCCGCCGCCAGCCTCTTCCTTCTCCACCATGGCGCCGGCTCCTGCTGTCTGCACTCCGGGTCCGCTCACGCCAACCGCCGCCGGCCGCGCACCCTGGGCGCGTCTGCGCCTGCGCCAGAGACTGAGTCTGCGCAGTAGCTCCTCCGAGGCCCGACCCGCCCCTGCGGGCCTGAGACCACGTGGACCTCTCCAGCTTCAAAGGAGGCCGGCGACTGCCAGTCACGTGACAGAGGCTCCAGCCAATCCTGGTCCCACAATTGCCCGGCCTATGGCCCCCACGAAGATACTCAAGGGATCGTTGTAAGACTATTCACTGATCCTGTGTTTATAGACTGCCTTCTGCAAACCTGCCTTTGTGGGTGTTGTGAAGTAGAGTGGCGAATAAAGTAGACGAGGTCCTGCCCTCGTGGAGCTTATCTGATGTTGATTAGGGCCCAAAGAAAAATAAATGTAAATCAGGCCGTACTAAATGCTTTGGAGAAAAATAAAGCCGGGTATGGTTCTACAGGGTGACAGGAATGGCCCGGGAATGCCTCTGAGGGAAGGAGACATTGAGTAGAAATCTGAAGAAAATGACCACACGAGCTATGTGAATAACTGGAAGATGGCTTCTTTCCAGGCCAGGGAAGAGCAGTTGCAAAGGCCCCGAAGCTGGATCGTGCTGCTGACATAGCTGAACTGTGGAGAGTGAGGGGCTGCCAAGTGGTACTCTCAACTGGGGACCTGGCCTGCAACCCAGGCATGTGCCTTGACTGGGAATCGAACCTGTGACCTTTTGGTTCGCAGGCTGCCACTCAATCCACTGAACCACACCAGCCAGGGCTATTTCTATAATTCTTATAAAATTAGATATGTTCTTTAATATTTCCATTTCATAGCTAAAGAGCCTAAGGTCCGGCAAAATTGAGTATTAGTAGCCTGAACGAAGCCTTTTATCTTAGAAGTTGTGAAGTGAAGGTTCACATCTAGGCTCTATGGCCCACAGCATTAAGAGGTATTACTGCTGGTGATATATTACACTCTATGTGATCTGCCCCTGCCTCATGAGGTACACACTCTGTGTACCTCAGAGGTGGATATTTCATCTCTTTTTACAGACTACAACTCTAGGACTCAGAAAGGGGGAGCAGTTCATCCAAGGTCACAAGATCGTTTAAAAAATAATGTGGCCAATGCCTACTCTTTGGTGACGATATGCAATAAATTATGTAAAAATGAAGGGACTTAAAAAACAATACACATTTATTCTCTCTCGTACTTTCTGTGTGTTGGGAATTCAGAAGCAGTTTGGCTGAGAAGTTCTAGCTCAAGGTCTTTCATGAGGGTGCAGTCAGATGTAACTTTTGGCTGCAGTCAGCAGGTGGCATGGGGCGGAAGATCCCCTTCCAAGGTGACTCACATGACTGGCAAGTGGATGTTGGTTGATGGCTGGGGACCTTAGATCCCCAGGCCAATTTCTGAGTCCATGTGAACCAGCAATTACACTCTTACATACACACCCAGAGAAATTGAAAACAGGGACTCAAACAGGTACTTGTAAGCCAATCTTTTTCTTTTATGATTTTATTTATTTTTAGACCGAGGGGAAGGGAGGGAGAAAAGACGAAGAAAAACGTCAATGTGTGGGTGTTCAGTGGGTTGGGCATCCTCCCGCAGACCAAAAGGTCACTGGTTCAGTTCTGGTCAGGGCACATGCCGGGGTTTCGGGCCAGGTCCCCAGATGGCAGGCGTGTAATGTAAGGCAGCCGATTGATGTTTCTCTGGCACATGTACACATGTGCATCGATGTTTCCCTCTCCTCCCTCCCATCCCCTCTCTCTAAATAAATAAAATCTTTAATTACAGTATATGACCACTGTACTTTGAGGCACATGGAGAGCACAAAACATTCAGGATACAAGCCTGCTCTTCCAGAATGAGCATCACTTTGCTGAAAATGATTTGAAACTGTTTGAAATGAGCAGATTTGGGAAGCACCCGGGCCTCTTCACATTGGTGATGTTTCTTCCAACTATTGCTCAGCCCCCTAGGAAAGGCCCTTTCCTGACCCCTAATCCAGCCTCCAACCGTGACCTTTCCCCTTATTGTACTCCAGAGGGTGAGATAAGGGGGTTCGGATGGGATGAAGTTCAGGGACAATATGAGAATAATTGACACTATTTGGCAATTTTTATTTATTTTTAGAGAGGGGAAGGGAGACAGCTAGAGAGGGAGAGAAACATCAATGTGCAGTTGCTCCTCATACGCCCCCTACTGGGAACCTGGCCCACAAGCCAGGCATGTGCCCTGACTGGGAATCAAACCAGCAACCCTTTGGTTCATAGGCTGGCGCTCAATCCACTGATCCACACCAGCCAGGGCGCCTTTCTGGGATTCTTGACCCGCAGATGCTGTGAAAGATAATGAAATGAGAAGGTCAAGGACATGGTGACAGAAGATTAGACTTCAGGTGGTGAGCACACAATACAGTGTACAGATGCCATATGATAAAGTTGTACACCTGAAATTTACATAATGTTATTAATTAATGTTTCCCCCATACATGTAATCACATTTTCAAAAGAAAAAAATAAATAATGGAATGATTGTTGCTGTTTCAAGCCAGTAAATTTCAGGGCATTTTTTTTAAAAGTTATTTATTTTTAGACAGAGGGGAAGGGAGGAAGAAAGAGAGAAAGAAACATCAATGTGTGAGAGAAACATGGACCTCTCGCACACCCCCAACCTGGGACCATCTCAGGCATGTGTCCTAACAGGGAATCAAACCAGCAACCTTTGGGTTCAGAGGCTGCCACTCAATCCATTGAGCTACACCTGTCGGGGACAGGGCACTTTTGAAAAAATTGTGGTAAAATACACATACTTTAAAAGGTACCATCTCACCCACGTCTAAATGTACAGTTCAGTAATAAGTGTACTTATTTCTATGGTTCTAAGATCAACCTCTACAACTTTTTCATCTTGCAAAACTGAACCTATAGCCCTGGCTGGTGTGGCTCAGTGGAGTGAGTGCTGCCTTCAAACCGAAAGGTCGCTGGTTTGATTCCCAGTCAGGGCACATGCCTGGGTTGCAGGCCGAGTCCCCAGTGTGGGGAGCACAAGAGGCAACTACACATTGGTGCTTCTTTTCTTCTCTATCTCCCTCCCTTCCCCTCTCTAAAAATAAATAAATAAAATCTTAAAAAAAGAACACCCCTAAAACTATACAACCATTAAACAGCTCTCCATTTTGCCCTCCGCCCAGCCCTGGAACCACCATTCAGCTTCTGTTTCCGTGACCTCGACTCTTCTAGAAACCTCGCACTGGTGAGGTCGTCCAGCACTTGTGGTGACTGTCTTATTTCACTCCGCATAATGTCCTCCAGGTTTATGCATGTTTAGAATGTGTCAGAATGTCCTTCCTTTCTCAGGCTGAATATATTCCACTGTAAGTAGAGTGCTCATTTGGTTCACCCGCTCCTCTGTCCATCCGCCGGCCTATTTGGGTTGTTTCCCCCTTTGGCCCATCGTCAATAATGCTGCTACGGACTTGGGTACCCCAGCATCTCTTTGACACCGTGCATTCAATTCTCTTGAGTATATATCCATGGGGCAGTTCACTTTTCAGCAACGACCAATCAGAACAGCTGCCCAAAGTGAGACTTTGTAACTCCAAAGGAGGGGTGGAGGGAAGCAGTGACTCAGTAGATGAGGCTCCTGGGTTTAAAGATTAAATAATTAGCTCCACTCAGGTGAGTACTCAGCTCGCACCAAGGCGGTGGCTCCCAATCCCACCTGCACATTAGAATTACCTGGGGAGCTTTTCGGCGAATATGGTGCCCAGGCCCCACCTTCAGAGACTCTGATTAATTGGTCTGGAGTGGAGCTGAGATGTTGGGATTTTTACAAAATGCTCCCCAGATGATTCTAAGATGCAGTCAGGGGGGGAACTGTGGAACAAAGATCTGTAAGCTACTTCGCCCTAGTCTCGGGTTTTTTCCTGTTCTTCCTGTTAGGGTCACATGACTCTAGGGCTGCTTAAACGACATTGCATTGAGCCCTGGATATCCTCATGGCTCTGCACCCCTTTTTAAAAATTGATTTAAGAGAGAGAGAGAGAAAGCCCTGGCTGGTGTGGCTCAGTGGATTGAGTGCCAGCCTGTGAACCGAGGGGTTGCTGGTTCGATTCCCAGTCAGGGTGCATGCCTGGGTTGCGGGCCAGGTCCCCAGTAGGGGGCGCTTGAGAGGCAGCCACACATTGATGTTTCTCTCCTTTCTCCCTCCCTTCTCCTCTCTGTAAAAATAAATAAATAGTTTAAAAAAGAGAGAGAGAGAGAGAAACATCAATTTGTTGTTTCACTTATCCGTGCATTCATTGGTTGCTTCGTGTACGTGCCCTGAGTGGGGATCGAACCTGCAGCCTTGGTGTATTGGGACGACATTCTAACCACCTGAACTACCCAGCCAGGGCTAAAAACTAATAGGTTTTAATAAAAATGTAATACCTATACTAAATTAGAAATATTGCGTTATGCAGATAGATGGGTTTTCACCTATACAACGTGTTGTGGATAGAACTGTGTCCACTCTCCCCCCAAAAATATGTTCCAGTTTTAATCCATGCTATTTATGAATGTGACCTTATTTGAAATTAAGGTCTTTGCAGATGTAATCAGGTTAAAAATGAGGTCCATCATCAGGGTAGGCTCTACTCCAATATGTCTGATGTCTTTACAAGAAGAGGAAAATTTTGCCCTGACTGGTGTAGCTCAGTTGGTTGGAGCATCGTCCTGTAACCGAAGGGTTGCGGGTTTGATTCTGGTCAGGGCACATACCCGGGCTGTGAGTTTGATACCGGGCTTATATGGTCCCCTGTCCAGGCACTGGCGAGAGGGCATCTGATCCATGCTTCTCTCTCACCTCGATATTTCTCTTTTCCTTTCTCTCTCACTAAAAGCAATGAAAAAAATGTCCTCAGGTGAGGATTAAAAAAACGAGGGAAATTTGGATAGAGTCATAGAAGAAATAAGTCACGTGAAGGTGAAGGCAGAGACTGGGGTGACGCATCTATAAGCCAAAGAACACCAAGACTTCCCAGCCTCCACCAGAAGCTACGGGAGAGAGGCACAGGACTGATTCTCCCTCACATCCCTGAGAAAGAACCAACCCTGCCAACATCTTGATCTTGGACTCCTGGCCTCTGAAACTGTGAGTAAATAAATAACGGCTGTTTGAAGGCACCCAGTACGTTCGTAGTACGTTCAGCATGTCACTGGAGGGATGAATTCTTAGCCCCATTCGATAGATGAAGAATGGTGGAAGCCAGGTTGCTTGGTGTGGGGGGAGGTGCAAAGTGGAGGCTGGACCGAGGCCTGTGGTTTTCAATCTCCATCACAAAGCGCCCTAAGCGAGGGGGCTTCACACACCGTAAATTTAGTGTCTGAGACCTGGGAGCTTTGAAAGGAAGGCCTGAGTTCTCTGAAGGCCCCGGGGAATGGATTATTTCTTTCCTCTTCTAGCTTCTGGAGGTTGCCAACAATACTGGCATTCCTTGGCTCGTAGATGCATCACGCCAATCTCAGCCTCTGTTCTCACATGGTGTGTCTCTGTCTCATCTCTTCATGTGACACCAGTCATATTGCACTAAAGGCCCACCCTGCTTCACTGTGACCTCATCTTAACCTAATTAATTATATCATCACGGGTCCTATTTCCAAATCAGGTCACATTCTGTGGTTCCAGGAAGACCATGAATTTGTGGGAGGGAAATACTATGTAACTCAGTACAGGGCCAAGAGCCTATTATTAAATATATAATGACATATGTAGAAATAATTACATATGCACATGTGGGACTTCGCTAGCTAGATGGAGTAAGTCTGAGATTTGGGTTAAATCTAGCAGAGTTGGGGGGTGGTCAGTGGGTGGGAGTGAGGGACTGAGCCTGGCTGTGAGTTTATAATTGCTGACGTTGGGTGATGGGCCTCTGGAGGTTCATTTTATTCCTCCCTTCATTTTTGTATGCGTGTGGATTTTTCCATAACAAAAAGTTTTGTTTTAAACCCTCATTTTAAAGCGCCCAATCCAAAGTTATCACACTACGCTGTGGTACTTCCTGATCTCAGGGGAAAAGGCCAGTGACAGGCTCACATTACCTCTTTATGCAAGAACCACGTTTAGAAGTCATGGAGTGACCGCTTTGCAGAGGGCCGTATTCAGTACCTTCTGGAAAAGGCTTTGGAAATAAACACTTAGGCTGAGTTTCCTTGTGTTACTAAAGTGAAATGTACGTGGATCACAGAAAGAAAAATAAAGGGAGTCAGACTATTTTGAGGCACCAGAAGAGATGTGGAGCACTAAATGATTTATGAGTCACTAGTGATCGTGAAAGTGACCCTGCAGATCCACGGCATGCAGGCATTTGTAATTGGCCAGGGAGTGACTGGAGCCGTTACCTGTCAGTGTGCAGCAACTTCCGTAAAATGATCCCTGTCCACCTCTATCTAGTTCCAGAACATTTTCATTACCCCCCAAAAATGGTGATATATGGTACACTTGTAAATTCCCAAGAGTCTCGCCCTGACTTTACTATGCGCATAATTCCAAATGACCTGGAAAAGTTTGGCATTATAGCTTAATCTAACTTAGTATAAGCAATTAATTATTTCCACGATTGAATAACTATCATTATGTCCTGGCTGGTGGGGTTCAGGGGACTGAGCACCGGGCTGCCAATCAAAGGGTCTCCGATTCGACTCCCAGTCAGGGCACATGCCTGGGTTTTGGGCCAGGTCTCCACTAGGGGGCGCGTGAGTGGCAACCACACATTGATGTTTCCCTCCCTCTTTTTCTCTCTCCCTTTCCTTCTCTCTAAAAATAAATAAATAAATTTTAACAACAAAAAAGAACTATCATTAACTTCATTCATTAGGTGATCATTCAACACCATTGTCATGTTGCAGGACATTATATTACCCTGGGTCCCCGTCCTCTAGTGCCAGTAATAACCCGCTCATTATTGTAATGCCCAGAAAACTCCCCTCAAATTTCCAAGACGCCCCCCAGGGAGCAATGCTATATTCCCTTGAGAACCAGTTCACAACCAAAATTAATTCCCCCCAGTAATTTCCAAAGTATCCTCTAGGGGGCAACATCATCTCCTTACGAACAAGGTAGGCCAATGATTTTTCAACTGCTGTGCCACAAGAATTTTTAAAACATGCAGCATTTACTTAGGGGTGGACCTGATCTCTTTTCCCTTAGATTGTCAAATAAAAAAAATGGCAACAGCCAACACAATAATAGCTGTCCAGTGTGAATGAATCAAAATTATACCTATTTTTAAAAATCAGATTAGCAAAAAATACATTTTTTAGTGTGCCCCAGAACTTTGTATCTCCTCAACAAATCCAGGGTTGGACTAGCCAAGAAAAAAGGGGAAATGGTTATTGGGTTGGCAATCAGCAGGATGCAACACACCATAATGCCTCTCTTCGGCCAGCAGTCTTTCTTCCCCAGAAGTTTCCAGAAGTTGGAGCCAGCTGCCGCTGTTTTTGCCATGCTCTGCGGAATGTCTTCTCTGTAAAGGACCCCTCATCCATGGTGCAAAGAACCCACCCTAGAGCTGCCCCAGGAACTAGAAAAATAAAACCTTTGTCAAAATAATGATGTTCCAAGAGCAGAAAGAAACGGGTACCATGGAAGCACTGGTCAGGCTTGTGGGCCGTACACAAGGTTGCATCTCGGAAAAATTCAGGAACTTGCCAGCTCAGAGATGTTTTGGAGACCCAGAGGAAGAGGTATGCTGGCATTTTTGTTTTCAAGATAAAGGGCAAGTTGCTGAAAGTTGCAATTTTTCACACACACACACATACTCACTGAGGAAAACTCACAATATTTGGTGAACTTTGGAAACAACTTGTATTGCGGTTGGGAGGTTTGCGCTCGCTCATACGCGAAGGAAGCTGCTGGGGCCTTGTGCAAGGGGAGGCTCTAGCTGGTCCAAGGTGTACTGTGAAGGATTCTGCCACTCGAGTCTTCTCACCCAGCATCGCAGGGGTTCTCAGAAGTGGTGAATATACCACAATTGACTGACTGTTCTGTGGACGGGCGTTTAGGTAGTTCCGAGTTAGGGGCTCTCCCTTTCTTTCTTTTTAATAATATCAGAGGAGGATTTTTTTATTTGTCCCCATTAAAAGTCTGAATTTTAAACAGATTCTTGGATCGGCGGCTCATATGCATCAACTCATTCAACTCCAGAGTAACTTTTGCAGAACTGCTGCCTTCCCCGTGAAGCTCCATGAGTTTCCCCAATTCAAATGTGGGCTTCGTCAGCATTTTTACCTTTCGAACAAAGACGTCATGGAGTGGATAAATAGATTGGCAAGGCTTTTCCATGTCTTTTCCAATGCTATCTGGAATCAATTTATTGACCACTTCTTTCCGATCATTGGTCTGCACCTCTCCGGCCATGATTTCCATCATCTTCTTCAGGATTTAGCAGAGCTGTTGATGATGAGCAAAAGCGATCTTCCGAACCTGTGTGTGGGGGGTGGGGGGTGGGGAGGGTGGGGGTTGTTTTTTGTTTGAGTAAAACTGACACAGAATAGATGAAGTCATCAGTAGTCTTGACATCACCATGAGTTTGTTTTTTCTTCTTTTTTTTTTAAAAAGATTTTATTTATTTATTTTTAGAGAGAGGGGAAGGGAAGGGAAAAGAGAAGGCGAGAAACATCCATGTGTGGTTGCCTCTCTTGCGCCCCCTACTTGGGACCTGGCCCACAATCCAGGCGTGTGCCCTGACTGGGAATTGAATTGGAGACCCTTTGATTGGCAGACGGTCACTCAACCACTGAGCCACACTAGCCAGGGCAGGGCCACCATTTCTTATAGTGACCATAGCTAGTTCTTTCATGCCAATCTTTCTCAAAAAAATGGATCGAGCACTTTCTTCTTGGCTCCGTTTTTGCCTCCTTTCGTAAGGCGCTTGTTCTTGCCAGCTGCCATGGTGCTGCTCTGCGTGCCCCAAGGCGTCAGGGGCCATTTCACATAGTGTTGCTATGCACATTCTTGTTCATATCTTTTGCATTTCCGTCAGATATAGGTGCTCCTGGGTGGAATTGCTGAATCATAGTGCCGGTATCTGTAGTTAACGCGGCCAGGCTATTTTCCAGAGCGGTTCTAAGGGAATTCCTTTCTTTCTTCCCTACTCCGGTCACTCTGCTTCCACACCAAAGAATGATCCAACTGGCAGACGCTGCCAGCCTTGGCTATTCTTTCTAGATAATCTCAGAAATAGCCACCTAGAAGTTCCTTCAAAATTTCAATGTACATTCACTCGAGATGGTTTTGCTCTGCGGTTGCTACCTAACACTTCTTATCTGTTCCTTCCACCCTCCTCTGGCCTGCTGAATTTAGCGCATCTCAAATATTTTCTCGTAAAACGTCCCTACCACGAGCAAACCTTTTAATTGGCTTACAAGAGAGAGACCTTTCTTTCCTTCCATGTATGATTGTAATAAAATATTGGCACGTGCCCATGACTCAATTGTCCGAAAAAGGTGTTTTGTTTTGTTTTGTTTCTTAAACCCACCGAGAGCTAGAAGAGCAGGGCTACGGGAATAGGAAGGAAAAATGCTGTAAATGTGTCCATATGGGTAATGGTAAAAGGTGTCACTTTATGCCCTGATTTCTGAATTCTGTGTATTCTGGTTACGGCTGAGACAGCACTGGTTGAGACCGTAAACCACACCTAGGAGGACAGCATCCCTATCCTTTCAAGACATGATCTCCAGCTGGTGCCGTCTCTGAAGTTCCACAGGCCGTCCCACAATTCTGGACTGGCCACCACTTTTTGGCAACGAGGAAAACAAACACCAGCAAATCTCATCAGGCAAGGTTTCTTCCCGCATTGACAACACCAAGCCCTTCTGACCTTCTACATGTTACTTGGACTTACTACTTAATTGTTGGTTAGGGTGTAGACGTGATAAAGTTATGGTCGCTTCTCAGGTTTCAAGTGATATTTGTCTGCCAGGAAACACCACCCTGAAAGACATGAACTGGTTTTGTATCAAACCCTCCAACCTTATCCTAACATTCTTTCCTCCACTGTCTACACATACCCGTTCTTCAAGGTCCTCCCTTGACGCAGCTTTATTGTTCTAGCCGGTTACCTCATGCATGAAAATAATATCACTTGATGCAGGTTCACAATGTTTTTGTATGAGGGGTGTGTTCTCAACTTTTAAAAAGTTTGACTGTGAAAATGATAAAGTCCAGGGATGGTAGTGCTGGCAGAAATACGGCAGTCAGCGGGGAAAAAAATAACACCCATTTCCAAAAAATGATTATTTCAATGAGGATGAATTGGCGACCTTTCCTATTGGAAAGGATCCATTGTGATGAATCTGCCACCAGTGGGTGGGAAGTGGGATACTGGATGTGTGAGACCTGATTTACACTGAGTTCAGTCCCAGGATACCATATTGGGATGATGAAGTGATGCTGGACCTGTTCTCTTCATCACTTGGTGTGTCCCATAATACATCATCATCTGGGACTGTGGCCAGTCACTTGGTCTTCATAGAATCCACGAATAACCCAACAGCTAATTCTCAGAACAAGAGGTCATGACTTTTTAAAAGAATATTTTTTTAAAAATTTATTTATAGAGAGAGGATAAGGGAGAAAGAGAGGGAGAGAAACATCCATCTGTTGCCTCTCCCACGCGCCCCAACCAGGACCAGCCCGCAACCCAGGCATGAGCCGTGACCAGGAATCCAACTGGTAACCCGTTGCTTTGCGTGGTGACGCTCAACCAACTGAGCCACGCGGGTTAGGGCCAGGTCACGACTTTTAATAAAACCTCAGGGTGAATGCCTTACCAGACGTCCATAGACTGACTACTCCTAGGAGGCAATGGAATGCTAGCTGTGATTTAAAAAAAAAAAAAAAAAAAATCTGCTTATGGCAAATCCTATAACCTTGAGCCAAATAGTTCAATACGAGGTTCCGTCTGCACCCATTAAATGGGAATAATAGTAGCTGTCCTGAATTTAGTTGGGAGGGTCAGGGGATTTTACATTCTTATACACTGTACGAATCCAGCTATGGCTTCCAAGTACAGCATTTGAGAAACTTCCACCTACCACGCACCAGGTTCTTAAACTCCACCAAAGCCCGCCCCTTTTGCACCGCCCAGGGATGAAGTCACTGACCGAGGTCCCTAATGACATCATCTGCCCGCCTGCCTGGCTCCATCCTCCCATTCTCCGGAAACCTACAACTCCAGCACCCGGCCTCCGGCTTTAGGTTATTTTTTTTCTCTCCGTAGCCCGAAATCCTTCCCTCCCATCCTTCCATCTAAAATTTTCTACTCTTCCCGCCTACCCTCAAGCTAGCAATTTTCGGTTCTTTCCGCATCCTCTCGAGTGAATTACTCAAAATCGTTTACTCTCTTATTTAATCGACTCCCTAGCCCGCCCTTCAGCTCCTTCCTTCTAAATCTCTCATTATCCGCGCGCGGCCTCTTTCGGCTGTTTCCGCCTCCTGCCACCCACCCCGACGCCGACTTCGGCTCTTTACGGATCCTCTTAGTTCCTTGTTTCCCAGGCCCGATCTGCTTCGGCTATTTCCGGCTCCTTGGGACCGCCCACTTTCCTCCTTAGCGGCGCCCTCATCACCACCTTCGGCTCTTTCCGCCTCTCCCTATCTCCACCTCAGTTCTTTTCGGCTTTTTCCGACTCCCCTCGGCCTCAGTCTGTCCCTTCGGCTCTTTCCGCCGCCCTTCGGGAAAGTGGTCCGTCCCCCCTCTCCTTCACGTGACGCCGCCTCCTCCTCCCAATTCCCCCTCCCACCTCACCCTTCCTCCCGCCTTAGCCTCCCAGCCTGTCCAGGCCACGCCGCCATTTTGTGTGAATTTCTGACTGCGGCGCGGGCCGGACAGCCAGGGCACCGAGGGCGGGCAGACAGACAAGACAGTCGGCCCGTTTCTCTCTCCCTAAAATCCTTTTTTCTTAACCCCCCTCGCTCGCTCTCCTCTACCCCCCTTCCCCATCGCTTGCTCCATCGCGCGCGGCCCGCGCTAATTACACCCAACCACCCACCAGTGTCCGTGTATCCCGGGTGTCCCACTCCCGGGCCCGCGGGTGTGTGTGTGTGGGGGGGGGGCTCTCGCCCCAATGAGGGCCCCTTGCCCGTGAGCGAGTGACCCCAGGAGCGGGCTGCGAAGAAAGCAGGCGGCGAGCGGCCCGCCGAGGCCTAGGCCGCGCGGCTTACGTGGAGGTCGGCGCAGAGGTGATTCCGAAACCGAAAAAATATATACCTATTCCTATCAGGAGCCCTCAGAGCTGAAGTGTGCCCCTCCCGCCACGCCCAAGCAGTCCTTTTTCGTGCATTAACATCCCCTCCCCCCCAAAGGAACTATGGAGGCCGCGCCCGGGACCCCCCCGCCGCCGCCATCAGAATCGCCGCCGCCGCCATCGCCGCCATCAACGCCTTCGCCTCCTCCGTGTTCCCCCGACGCCTGCCCGGCCACCCCGCACCTCCTCCACCGCCTCCCGCTCCCTGACGACAGGTCAGGCCCCCGGCCCGGCCGGGGCAGCGTCCCCGGGGGGAGGAAGAGGAGGAGGAGGAAGGGGGGCGGCCGCCATGTTGGGCCGGGCCGCAGAGGAGGAGGAGGAGGAGGAGGAGGAGGAAGGGCGGGGTCGGTGGGTGTCTCTCGCTCGCTCGCTCTTTCTCGCTTGCTTTCTCTCCTGGCCTCATGCGTTTCCCCCCCCTCGCGGCGTTCGCCCGCTCTCCCTCGCACTCGCTCTGTCTTTTTTGGGCGCCATGCTGAGGGGAAGGTGAGGAGGCGCCCCCCGGACCCCCCGCGCCCGCCTGCCCGCCCTGGGGAGGGGGCGCCGGGGGGGGCGCTGCGGAGGCCCACGGGGGTCCAGGCTGCCCCTGCGCCCGGACCTGGCAGCCACGGGCCCGCCTGCCGGTCGCCGGGCTTCAGGGAAAGGGAGGGGGGAGGGGCCCCCGGACCCTTTTTCGGGGGAGATCTCGAGCCACAGCCCCGCTCTTGGGGGTTTGGAGTTGGGGGTCTCCCAGCCCCCGGCAGTATCCTTTCTCCTGGGGGAGGTGTGCCCTGCCCTACTTGGAAAGGTATCCTAGCTTTCTTAGGAGGCAGGAAGTGGGGGTTCGTTCAGTTCTTTCTCCATCCTCCTACTGGGCGGGGAGGGGGGGTCCTTGGGTGGGGGCTCTTGCAGTATTTTTCCCTTTTTTTGGAGGGAGGTGTTTCCTAGCTACTCCCTAGAGGGCAAAAAAGGTGGGGGATCTCTAGCCCCTTTGATGGAAGAAGCCCCTGCCTCTTTTGGAGAAGCCCCTTCCCTTGTTTTTCCTTAAGGGGAGGGGTCCTCTCGCTTTTTTTTAGGTAGGTGATGCGGTTTTTTTGGGGGGGAGAGGGGAGCGGGAGAGGTTTGGTTTTCCTGCCATAGAGGGAGAGCGAGTTGGTCCCGTCTTCTGGGGTTCCCTCCTCTTTCGGGCTAGAATACGGCGCCATCCCTTCCGGAAGAGAGAGCGAGGCTTCCTTGTGCTTTGGCAGGGGGTGAAGGGGAGCGCCCCCCCTCGCGTTTATTAATTGCGAAACGGGCTCGCCCCACACCCTTCTCTGGAGGGTGATAAAGGGGCCAGCCCAGCGTGTGTCAGGGCGAGGTTGGGGCCCCGTTTCCCCTGCTCCAGCACAAGGTTGGGGTGCAGGGTTCCCCCACCCTTCCCTGGCGGGGCAGGGAAAGCGGTAGCTGGAGAGTGGAATTTGGAAATGGAAGGAGGGTTTCAACTGGCAGGAAAGCGAGTCTTGGAGGGAGCCCGGGGTGGGGAGGAGAAGAGAACACGCTGGACAGATGGCTGCCCCGTCGCTGTCCTGGCTGGGGAGTCGCTGAGGACCCCCCCCCCCAGACAGGGTCTTAGCTAGGGCTTCCCTGCCAGGCATCGCAGCCCCTTCCCCCACTCCCACCTCCCCTTTTCCCTTTCTCCTTCACAGACCATACTTTGCCTTTTAAAAGAAATGCCACCCACATTCAGAGACACAAGTGCAGCAGTTTGGTGAGCTTTTACAACAATTTTTTTTTTTTTTTTGTTTTGTTCTGTTTTGTTCTAATTAAATGTATCGTCCTGGGATTCGCAGCCCATCGCAGCCTGACTCCAGTTCCAGGAAATAAACAGATTAGCAAAGGTCTGTTCCGCTAAGCCCACGTCGGGCTTCCGGGCCCCCTCTTGGGGGCAGGTACATTACTCAAAGGTGCTTACAGGCTTTATTCGACCTCTAAGGAGTTCTCTTATGTCAGAAGTGTATGTCTTACAATGGGTTGGGATGGTAAGTAGCCTCTTTTATTGAGTAATTCAATTATCTCCCTCTTTTTGTCCCTTTCCTGCCTGCCTTCCTCCTCACCTTTCGATCAAAGTGATGCTTGAGAGAGTGACTTTTTATGTTCGAATCAGGATTCTAACCCTGTTGAGCCCTTTAAGACTTGCACATCCTTTCAATGTTTGATGTTTAAAATTTGACGTACACAGTTTTCTCCAAGGAAAAAAAAGTGTGTGACTGTAACATGACAAAAACCTTATGTAAAAGGCCCCATGTTTTCCAGCCCTTGGTGTCCCTCTTGTCATTTCAATTCATTGCTTTGTCTCCAGCCTTGGTCTTTGAAGAAAGTGGATACTTCAAGTCCATTTGTAGGAGACAAGGTTACTGAATTTGGTTTATGATACTTACATTCAAGTTCAGGCTCCCCCTCCCCTCTGCCCCACTCCCCCCTCCCCCAAAAAAGATTGTGGTTCAAGTAGATCCGATTTTCTTATTTTACTCCAATGTCTCTTACGGTGATGGACGTTTAAATTAAGCAAGTCATTTGTAAAGTACCGTTTAAGCACCAAGTCGGTAAAGCGTGTCAATACCCACTCCTCTCCTTGTCTCCACTGTTCTCTGTTGGAAAGCACATGCCTGCCGGTGGAAAGTTGATACAAACGTGTCACATGCCCAGTCATGGTGGAGAGAACACTTCCTTCAGCTCTCAGTGCCCCTCTCCTGCGAGTACCAGGAAAAAAAAACAGCCAACAGAAATGACTTGCAGAACCAAACACTGTACTTCTGATGTGTTTTACAAGCATAAGCTCTCCTGTTAAAAGACAAAAAACAAAAACAAAACACGTGGAAGTTCCGTTTTCCCTCTGGCCCAAGTTTTGGTCCCTGACATACTTTTGTTAGAGAAAGCTTTTTAACACACAGCCCTCTTCCACTTCCAAAAGATCCTGTTTCCTTTTTTCCCCCCTTCTGAAGAGGAGAACAAGGTCACTCACATCCAGAGGAGGAAACGTGCAAATGGCATTTGAATGACAATTCCGCGGGCCACTTGTTCTTCCTCTCCTTGGGATCGCCACCGCTGGCAAGTGGCGATCCCAGTGGGTAAGGTCCGTTGTGGGAGGAAGAAGTGCCCGCACCGTACAGAGCCCTGCAAAAAAAAAAGGTCTGAAGCACAAACTGAACACACTCCAGTGCGCAGGGTCTCAGCCGGAAAGGAATTGCGTTTAAAGTTTCCCCTCTGCGAGATTCCGTCCTTTCAGGGGCTACTAAATTGTGGAGGGAGGCTAATTTAATAACTGCTTTGAAATGTTAATGAAATGGGATTTCTTTTGTCAGTGGAAATTTGAGCAATCATTGAATTTAAAAGTATTTCCCTTAACATTGGAAAAAGTGCTCCGGCATATCTACACAAGGGTTTATTGTTTTTTTTTTTGGTTTTCAAAGGAATCTCATGTATCAAGTCCAAGAAAGCCCAGTAATTATGTCACACTGTGTTTTGGTAGCCTTTTGTTTTTGAAATGTCACAGTACTGCCTTTTTTCTCCCCAAAACTGATGTACCAGTATTAGTTAAAATTCAAATTAATGGATGGTGCAAAAAAACCCCCAAAAAACAAACAAAAAAAAAGGGTGTCACTCAGAATCCCTGATTTAACAGCAACTCTCATCCACTTACAATTTCTAAATTTTCATATTCTCTGGGGAGACTTTGAAAGGAAATAGAAGTCTCTCAGCAGAAACAGAATCAGTTGTGACCAGGGAAACGTGGATATTCTGGTTCCTAAAACCCCGATTTTTTTTTTTTTCTTAATCCCCTTAAATTTGCTCTTCAGAAGAAGAAAACTGGAATTCCCCAGAAGGGCTTTCTAATTCACAGTCTGTCCTGTCTCCCAGATGGGGTTTCGATTTGCTCTGGAGGTTTACATTTTTAATTCTTTTAAAGCCAGGATTCTTTTTTTTTTTTAAACATAGAGCTATTTTCAAAAGCCACAAAGGTGGCTTTTCACTGGCCAGGAAGGCTGATCCCAAAGGAAAATTGTTCTGCGCCTGTGGAAACGAAGTCTTTCCCAGCTGCTAGAGATGAGCGGTTGCCTCGGAGTTTGTGTGTTTCTGTCCAGTTGAGTATAGACCGTGTCATCTTGGGCTGGTTCAGTCGCGTATATTTAACAATGCCTCGACCTCTGCTCCTTTCTCTCAGATCTTTCCCCTCCGCTGATAGGGACAAAAATGGATGTCTTAGGGGTTGCCTTACTCTGTTAACATTTTTGTGGGTATCAAGTCCCAGAACCATCTGCTGCAGGCCAGATCCAGTTGCAGCGAATACCTCTATGGTGGAAATTGCCACTGAAAGTATTTCCGGGCCTCTGTGGATGTCTTACATTCCAGGCAATCTAATGTTGGTCCCCGTGGACGGTATCTGCAAGTACTGGAGTGACCGGTTCTGACCCAGGTTAGGAGGCGCAGTGGCTGGTTCGGACCGAGGCTCGGAGGTGCGGTGCGAGAAACTCACGCAGCGCTAATAGTGAAATGGCTGGGTTTGTACACGACCCAGACGCCTGCCTTACCATGGCAACGCTGCCGGCACAATAAGGAGAGACGAGGGTGGTTTCTGAGGTTCTAGCACTTGGTGTTTAGTAAGCTCATTCCAGGGCCCATGGCAGCAGTCGGCTCAGAGGTGGAGGGGGGGAGGTCTGTCAGGATAGGTGGTGGGAGGCTGGTTTCATAATTACAATCTAATGGGAAGAGCGGAAAAGCCGCCTCGTTGTCGGGCTGGCTTGTAAAGTTCTCTTGGATTAATTAAGGTGGGACATTGTTTGGGGAGCCCGGTCTCACGGATTTGGCCTTCTGGACCTCATCCTCGTCTTCCCTGCAGACCTCTCTGGCTTGTGGCAGTTCACAAAGTGCCGTGTCGGAGATGGCGTGCGGGTTTTTCGTTTATTTAGTAATGAGAAGGGGGTTCCGTGGGCAGTTTTTAAATCAATCCCCGACTCGGTCAGTTGATGGCAAAAGCGAACATCATTGCATCCTGCCGCTGCGATTATTTTTTAGCAAAGCACGGGTTATTTGCTTGGAGCAGAGTTTCCGTCTGGTGAAATTACTCTGGATAGATGATCTGGTATTTGTCATTTCGTATGTGTGTGAATTGGGGACTCAGCCCCGTTTGCAAGGCAGGTGGTGACGTCCTCCGAACACGGTGGGGCAACACTATGTGAAGGTACAGTGTGGGCTTGGGAGGCAGATGAGCTTGTGCTCGGTGGACCCGCCCGCCTGCAGTGTGCAGTGGGCGCTGACGGTAACGCCCACCGCGCAGGGGTCATTGCGGTGGAGTGGGCACGTGCGGGACACCCACACGATGCCTGGCCCTCGGTGGGTCTTGGTTTCTCTCTTTCCCTGCTGTCCTTCCTGGAGAAAAGTTGTAAGTAGCATTTACAGTTTGGCCTGTAAACAGAAGAAAGAGTAACATCTGTGTTTTTGAAGGAAGTCCATTTATTTTTCACTTAGTTAGTTTCTGGTCGGCTTATTCACTTGCAAGGAGTCGGCTGGGGTTGAAACTCCGTGGAAGCCATCTTAAGGCATTTCTTGATTGCGTCATGTCCTCATTATAGATGCCAGAACAGCCATGCTGTCTCGAGCTTCTGCTGACTACCTTCCTGTGTTCATCTTTTGCACTTGCGATCTGAGTCAGTGCTGCAGCCGTGGTGGGCCTTCTGAGAATCGGGAAAGCCGGGCCCTAGCACCTCACCCACTGCTAACGAGTCACACCACCTGGAGCAAGTCCTTGACCCTCTGCAGAGCCTCTCAGAGCAGTGAGCCCCGCCTGTCCCAGCTCCAGACCTGGGAATTTGGCTGAGTCAGTGAAGGTTTTGTTCGTTCATTCAGCAGCCAGGCTTGTCCCGTGATTTTCTTGGAGCAGAAAAGTTTTTGGCCTGTGCAAGCAACCCTTCTCTCCTGAGGACTTTATTTAGAGTCGGGCAGAGGTTGGTGTGGCCTTTACCAGGCCTCATATTTCCTTCCCATGTCTGACCTGCCTTCTGCAGCTTCTGGCCATGGTAAGGAGTTGCTGTGACTTCCACAGCTCCCGATACCCAGCTGCAAGGTAGAGGCCTTAAAAATGAGCTGTAAGGTTAGACTCTGGCTAGATCACAGGCAGATCCGTCAGAAAACCTCGGCTCAGCAGCAAGCTTAAGTGCCTGGTTTCTTTGTCCCCGTTGTCCCTCTCTGGGGGGCCCAGAAACCCCAGGGCCATAAAGCTTAACACAGCACGGATGCTGCCTGTTCTCGCCACCCCAGGGTCGGCCCTCTTCTGGTAGACAGAGGGTGAGGAGTGGTGGATGGCCGTGGATGTGCCGGTTGGGCAGGCCAGAGTTGTTCACCTCCTAAGTCAGTTTCCTGGCCTTCCCAAAGGTGTGACAGTGCCCAGCTGTCATGTGAAGATCAAAGATTACCTGCCAGGGGCCTTCTTAAGTGCTTCTGTTTTGTCTCACGTCAGCTCTGTGCTGAGAAACTGAAACAGCTGACGTCACTTGTCTGAGGTCACAGAGCTGGTGGGTGTGGAGGCAGAGTTAGCACCCTGGCCGCCAGTACCCAGAACTGAGCTCTAAACCCATGTGCTGTCCAGGATCTGGTAGAGTGTTTTTCAACCTGCAGCGTGCAGAAATTAGGGAGATGGGAAGCCCATTTATTGACGAGTTTCCTGCGTTCGAAAAGAAATAGAAGGGATGGAAAAAGCAGAGTGGCAGAGGTTACGTAAAGGCTCTGAGAAATGTAAAGGTGGAGATGTGAGTTCAGGTCAGAGCCAGCGCACAGCGAACAGGGTTGGCCAGCTGGTGCTCGGGCCCGCCCACCCTGTCGCGAGTAAAGTTGTATTGGAACATGGCCACACTTGTGCCTGTCTTCTGTGGTTGCTTTTGTGCTAAACAGCGGATTGAGTAGTTGGGACAGAAACCGCCAAACCTAAAGTGTTTCTTTACTTTCTGGCCCTTGAAAGGTTTGCTGGCCCCTGCACTGGTATGAGGTGCCTAGGGCCTGGTGTGCCTGCCTCCAGCTGTGGTCGTCATTTTTGTTGCGGTGGAGGAGGTGGGAGGAAAGCATCCCCTCTAAAGTTGGCCCCAGAGACAGTGGGGCATGCTACCGCCCCTCCGAGACCTGCTGTGGCTCGGTCACCCTGGGTTCCACTCCTTCCAGTGGACGTAGACGCCCAAGCCTGGTCTTTCGAGCCTTTAAATTGAAGGGATTTCCATTCATTAGAAGTAACTGGAGACGCTTGACGCCCAGTGCAGAAGTGGATCTCAGCTAACATCCCTGCATGGCCTGACTCAAGGGAGCTGGGCTGGGAGGCGAGTGTCACTTGGCTCCATGCCTGTTGCAGGTGGCTTGGAGTAGTGCCCTCCTCATTTTCCTAACGGACACCAGGGCTTAGGTTTCCTTGGAATTCCCAGCCCTGCCATTGCTCAGGACACCAGAACCGTCCCGGGCACTGCGTTCTCAGCAGGCTGCACCCTGGGGAGGGAGGGGGCGGCTGGCAGCCAGCTCATCTGTTTGGCTGATACGCTGATCATAGATGGTTTCTCATCAGTCACCCTCTGGCCTATCAGGAAGCCCCGGTGAACATGAGAGTTTTAAGTGATCCAGGCTGCTGCCCGGGAAATGGTCCCATGGCTCTGCTGGTGAAATTGACAAAGGAGATGTGGGGTGCTGAGGTTGATGCTGTATGTGTGTAGAATATATCCTGAGCACCCCCTGCCCCAAGTCTGTTCCTAGCCCCGTGCTATGCCCTGGGAAACTTGGGGTGACTGCCAAAAGGCCATAGGTGACCAGAAATTAACAGATAGTTGTGTACAGATAATTGCAGTTCTTTTTTTTTTTTTTAAGATTTAAAATGTACTTTATTTCTTCAGTTACGCCATATTTTAATAGGTATACAGTGCTTTCCCTTGGCATCAGTTACGAGTTGGCTTGGGGATAATTCATTATTATACCGGCTGGGATGATTATGGATCTCCTCGTTCCTTTCCGGTGGCTCTGGCAACAGGGGGCAGGTTCCGTTCTCTTCCAGTTTGTGTTGCTGTGTATATCCGTCCATGTAGCAACACAGGACGTGCCTCCACCAGCCAGACGCAGTGTTCACATGGCAGTCAGGTGTTCGTGTCTGGTGGACCTGTCTCACCTTCATTGGCTGAACGCTCCTCTGCTTTTGGCCAGTAGAAACGTGAGGCCGACAATAGACCTGCCGCAACTGTGGCTGCTAGTTGGTTGGAGCTTCGTGTCCAATACCCTTGCAAAGAACCAGCTGCAGGTTTCATTGGCCGAATGGAGCCAAATTGATTGCTTCTGAAAAAGTTACAAACAAGGAGAGGTCTTAGTTGGAAGACAAGTTAACTGATTAGATTTTCCTCTCTGGAATAATAGACATCGTTTGTCCTTGGACGGGAACCAGCATCTTCCCAGCTTTAAGCAGTCTGAGGCGTGGTTGGGTGAGAAGCCTAAGAAACTGTGTTGCTGGGAAGCACATTTCAGAGGTTGATTGACAGGAGAAACTTGGATGGGAGAGAGGACTCTATCAAGCGCTGGGTCTGTTTTCAGGAGTGAGAGTGGAAGAATAGCTACTCGGACAAAGACTGTGACATTTGACTCGGTGAGATTTCGGAGCAGGCTGGGTTTTTCCTCGGCCAGCTCGTTTGAAGCCCTACAGAAATGTTCTGTTTAAGTGGTTTGGGTGCTTGGATGGACCCCAGTGTGGGTGCACCCTTGAGGGTGAAGCATTCCTCCTAGCGTGCAGGAGACTTTGAGTTTCTCTCCCTTGGGTTCTCATTGCTTCCTGTCCATCTGGGGTAAGTCCCAGTTGGCTTTTCACTAGGACTTCGTGGGCCTTTCTGTGTGCCTCTCTCTCTGAATTGTCCCAATGTCTTTGGTTAGACTTTTTTAGTGCCCCGGTTCCCCTCACTCGTTGTTGGAAGGACCGGTCGTCTTGGCCTTGTGTCTTTGCACGGGGTAGCTTTTACTCTCAAGCTTATATCCTGGGCCAGGTTGGTGCCGTGCCCTGTACACGCGTGGTCTCGGGCAGCCCTTCCCACGAGCATCGCATCCATTCTGGAGTCCCATCTCCGCCTCCCTTCACAGCTGGAACGGGCACAGAGCATTTAAGGACCTTGGCCAGTGTCTCCACACCGCACTTTGGCAGTCCTTGGGACCCTGTTCTGTTTCATTTGTCTTCCATGTATGTCTTATTTTTTCCAGCTCGCTCACAGATTTGAGGGGAGGGGCTGTTCTGTGGGTTGGCCTGATGGGCAAATGCCTCTCCTTCAGGGAGTTTCCATTTAAGGGCTGTAAAGAGCTGGGCCTGGAGTTCGAAAGTCCTAGACTCGGGTTTCGGTTCTGCTGCTTCCTGCTGTGATCCTGTAGGCAAAATTTCGTTCCGTCTCTGAGCCTCAGTTAGCTTTTTTGTAAAACGGATGACCAGTGAGTCACTACCGAGTAGGAGTGTGAGTGGGTTTCGTGAGAGGTGGGTAGAAGTGGAGAGAGCTGGCAGCCTGGTGCCCACATGGGAGTTGCTGCTACAGAACGTTTGGAATGAGTACTTAACGACTGCACTTGGACTGGATTAAGACCCTGAGGTACCCAGGCAGGTGTTGTAGTTGAGGAAACCAGGGCAGAGAGGTGAGGGGGCTGGGGGCCCCACACCCAGGGCTCCAGCTCGGGGCTGGGAAATTACCCTCTTAGGACCTTCACACTCACTCTTCACCTTGCTGAAATTGTCTCTACGTAGGGCATCTTTATTGTTTTCTAACTTACGGTGGGAATTTTCTAACAGTCAAGAGCAAAGGAGACAGTGCCGTAGATAGCCGTGTGCCCATTGCCAGCGGTGATAAACGTCTGGCCAGTTTCGGCTCTTCTCGCCTCCCCCTCCTTCTCCCTCCCTCTCCCTTGCATATTTTAAAGCAGATCCCAGATCTTGCCTCATTTCACCTGTAAATTCTTCAGTATGACTCTCTAACTTAAAGATTTTTTTTTAACGTAACCACAAAGCCATAATCATACCTAACAAAATTAACAGTAATTACTTAGTATCTCAAATACCCAGTCCGGGTTCAGATCTCTCCGATTTCCCCCCGCACTGACTTCTGGCAGTAGGCGTGCCCACGTCTGGGTCCTGGTACTGGGCAGGCTCTGAGCCTGCTCGTGTTGAATGGAGGCTTCCAGGGTGCGGGTGGTTGGGCTTCTCTTCTCCCACCGTGGGCCTGTGCTCGCAGCCCAGGTGGTGTCCATGATGTGAGCACGTTACCATGGAGATGGTGCCATGTCACAGAGCCAGTTATGACCACAGCTTGAGAATGTTGAGGGAAGGGAGACCCAGAGCCATTTGCCCTTGGTTTCTGGTTGATGAACCTAGGTTGTAAGGACACTGAAAAACACGTGCAAGACCCAGAGGTTTATTTCGAGAATTTCTGCCTCTGAAAATCCCTCAGTGAGGTTCCCCTCCCCGGGGCGGCTTCACGTCCCAAATCGAGCGAAGGTGCCGGGGCCTCTCCCGCAGGACGAGCCCGGAGCCTGTTTTCTGAAGGAAACCCTTCGCTCCTAGTAAAGGACTGTCCCCCCGGGTCGGAGTCGGGGCTCCTGGACTTACGCATTTAGGCCTGTCCTCAAACATTTGAAGAGGCAGAGCTTCCTTGTAATTTTTGTAATTTTGTCCCTAGTTAATGGATCGTTCAGAGCCTACTCAGGCAATTTGTTGAGAGTTTGGGCAGTTAATGATCATAACCCTGACCTTCACATTAACCTAGCCGCCTCTTGTCAAGGGCGCTCATGGTCTTCAGGTAATAGTCACTGCTCCCATGAGTGTCCGTCTTTCCTCCTTTGCTATTTCCTCTCTCTTTTCTCCTTTCCTTTCCTTTTCTTTCCTTTCCTTCCTTCCTTCCTTTTTTCTTTTTCTTTTTTTGTAAACCAGGTGGGTCCACAAACCCAGGCCCTTTTCAGCTTCCACCAGGTCTTGTGCAGAGGATTTCCATGTTGCCAAGCTTTGTTTCTCTAAGGCACCTTTGTCCCTTCTGCCTGGGGCTCAGCTCTCCCTGTGGTCAGACACTTGGTTGCTTTCTGGTGCCACCTAGATTAGAGCTGAGAAAGGGGAGACGTCCATTTGTCAGTCTCATCAGGATTTGCTGGGAGTGGACGATGCCTATGCAGTTGGATCCAAAGAAGTGGGACCTCGTTGGCCAGCCATTGGCAGTGGCCCCTAAGGGGAGTCGGCTCTAGCTTTGCCTGGGAAAATGCTTCCCAGTGAGCAGTCAGCCAGTAATTTAGGGCTATCTGTGCAGAGGTACACTCAGGCTAGCCAGTTCTTTTTTTTTTTTTTCTTTTTTAAGATTTCATTTATTTTTAAAGAGGGGAAGGAAGGGAGAAAGAGAAGGAGAGAAACCTTAATCTGTGGTTGCCTCTCACATGCCCCTTACTGGGGGCCTGGCCCACAACCCAGGCCTGTGTCCTGACTGGGAATCAGACCTGCGACCCTTTGGTTCACAGACTGGTGCTCAGTCCACTGAGCCACACCAGCCAGGGTGCTAGCTGGTTCTTAGAACCAGTAACTACTGTTTGGCACCTAATGCCTGCCCCCCCCCCCCCCCCGCCCTGTCAAGGACTTTATCCATATTTTCTCCATCAATCCTCACAAGACCTTGAGGCGGGTGCTATAGTTGTCCCATTCTGCAGATGAGAAAGCCAAGGCTGAGGTTCTGTGTGCGGGAGCACACTCTAGGGAAGAGGGGGAGCTGGTGAGGTCACTGTCGGCAGAGAAAAGCCCATGCCAAACCCTGAGGCTGGTGGGTGGGACCAGCCGACTTTGAAACAGTAAAAGTGCTGTTTCTGTCAAGCCCGTGGTACGTGAGAGCCCAGCATGCTTCTCTTTCCTCTGGAGTTGGCTGAGTGGTGGCATGCCTTAGAACGGGTGTCCAGACTGTTCTCTGACCTGACCCAAGAGGAGGAGCTGGCTGTCACCAGCTCAGTGAATGGGAACTTAAATGCCTCAGAAGCTTAGTTCAGGAGGCGAAAGGCAGAGCTGACTCTAGACAAGACGTTGGCCTCTTCCCAGTTCCTCCCAGGGCCTGTTCCAAGTCGGTCGCCCAGCATGGCTGGTTCGCTGCCCCGACGGCCCTGGCAGGCCAGCCCTGGCGCGGCCGTCGTCCCCGGGCACTGCTCTGGGAATACGGCGGTCTTTGCCCAGACGGACGCTGCAGGGCTTCTCCCGCATGCTGGTCTCAAGAGGGCTGGGCAGGTCTTGATTGAAACGATTTGCGCGGTGGGGCTTCCCCGACTTTTCTTGGGGGATTATGTCACAGTCTATTAAGCGTGCTCCCTCGGCACTTAATCCCGCTCTGACACCGGCTTTGCTGGCAGCCTGTGAAGTGGCACCGCTGAGACCTGGTTGCCGTTTTGTGGGGCCTGCCTTTGTGCGGTTGTGTCTGTGGCCTGCAGTGCTTCTGCCCTCTGTCCCAGCCGGCTGGGGTTTCTTTCTGTTGGGCAGAGTCTGCAGAAAATAGACTCTGTGCTCATGCCGGACATTTAGCTGGGACTCCCCGGTGGTAGCAGAGGGCACCCCCTTGGCAAGCAGAGGTTGGCCCAGGGCTGCGGGGAGTTTGAGAGTGTGGCGTGGGCAGGGGGCACTGAGAGTGCGCAGTGGTCAGTCGGACACCACCTTCCCAGTGTCCCCTCTAGTACCCTGTTCCCTTCCATAAATCATCAGAGATTTTTTATTTAATACTTTTTTTTTTTCCGATTTCTCCCAACTCTAAGGAAACAAAGTTTTGGGTATTCACTCCCCGTTTTATAAAAAGCTGCATGGACAGTCCTATGGTATATTCTCACTGAGCCCAGGGGTGACGGCGGCTGTTAATTCAGATAATGCAGGGGACTCCTCTTTGGCTGAAAGTCTTTGTGGGGTGGACCCGCCTTGCTAAGTAAGTCCCCTGAAATGAGGGGCTTTCTTCTGCATTCGTTCTTGGTGATGGTAAAGGCTTTGGAGTTGCTCAGAGGGTCTTCTGTGGCCCCGCCCCCGGAGTTAGATATAGAGCAGCCAGTGTGTCGGTCCAGGCCGGCGTGCAGCGGCAGGACAGGGACAGAGGCCTCAGATGACACCAGGCAAGACCTCCTGCTGTGCCTTGGAGTGCGGGCCATGCTGGCTCAGCTGCCTGGGCCCTGTATTATAGCGGCTGCTGTGGGGACTGGATTTCGTGTCATTTGTACCTTTTTCTATGAAGACAGTGCAGAAAAGGAGGTACTCAGGAACAGAGAAGGTGCTCAGAAATGTTTGTGGCCTCGAGTAGGCGGTGGATACGTGGTATCCCCCCTTCCCTTTTGTGCCCTCACCAACCAGGGAGAACAGTGAGCTTATAGCCCGGAGACCAGTCAGTCCTGGCTTTCTTCCGTGTCACCCCTGGCTCTCTGACCTCGACAAGGCCTTTCACAGACTCTCCCTCACGTTGAAATGAGAGGGTGAAGGTGCTGTCCCTTCTGCTCTGGCTGCTTCTCCTGGTTCCAGGACGGTCTTTGGCTGTGGGCGGCCTGGGGCTTTATGTCTTTTCATCTGGACTCCTGGGAGCCCAGGCAGTTCCTGTCCCACTGCGTTCCCTGCACCCCTGCCCTGGGATTCTGAAAGGACATCCCTCTCAGCTTTTTCCTCTCCAAACTAAACTGTCAAGAGGGAAGCTCTTCACAGCGTTTCTTCACGGGTACCAGCCTCTGCCTCTCCGCTCTGTCTCTGGGCCTTCCCCAGCTCCGTTGTGTCTCTGTCCCTCCTGGTCTTTCTCCTGAGGTGTGGCCCCCTGGCCCGCCCCCGAGTTCCCCTTGGGCACACATCTTGTCTCCAGTAGCCCCTCTGCCAGTGTCTTCCACAACTTGAGGCGGCAGGAATTCGCCATGCCCTGGAATAACAGCTTCTTTCTCCCCTGGACTGGCAAACTCACCCAAACCAGTCTCCCCGGTCAGGTGGCCCTTTTATTGTGGGGGAGGCCATTCCGGCAGAATTGCCTTTGTCCCATGAGAGCTTTGCTTAGCACCGCCCCTTGTCCCGTGGGCCGCACCCAGGCCAGAAGGTCCTCACTTGTCAGGCAGGCTGCCTGCTCCAAGGTTTGCTCGGCGTCCTCCTGTGGGGCCGGCCCAGGGCAGCCCGGCCTGCACAAGCAAACAACACGAGACCCGCATCGGTCACCTCTCTGTATTGTTTTCTTTGAACATCAAGAGTTTCGTGTCCTGCATTCTGTGTTTGAGAGCTCCCCTTGACCTCTGCTGGGCCATCTGGGGGGCTGGACCACTGGGTTTCAGGCTGATCTCACCCCTCTGAACTGGGAATGAGAGTCAGTGAGAGGTTATAGGGCTCCTCTTGAAGGTCTTGGCATTCAGGGAGCAGCACGGAGACAGACAAAGGGGGTGACGCCGTGAGGCCCTGAGGGGCCCTCGGAGAAGTGGTCAGTCTGTTGTTTCCCCACAACGCCAGCTGCCTGGTGAGCTTGTTCCCACGCTGACCGCTGGCCCGTGTGAGCAGCCGAGGCCCTCTCTGCCTGGAGTCGTTGCCTCTGTCATTAGCCTTTGGGGTCCTGGGTTTGTCCTGTTACTCTTCCTTGCCCTTGGTTTGGGCCCTCGGTGATTGGTAAGGCGTTTTCTAAGCCCTCACACACACACTTTTCCATGATCACACATGAGGAACTTAGGGAATGTTTTACGTTTTTTAAATTTTTATTTATTTTTAAAACCAGCTTTTGTACTTGTGAGCACTGTGTCTGTGGGTTTGGCTGAAAAAACTGGGTTCTTTTCCCAGCTGCTCTTTTCTTAACCCTGTTTGTCCCCTCACCCCACCCTGCCCTACAGACATGTAGAGGTTTAGAGTCCTGTTGGCAGCTCTGCCAGGGTGGGGGTGGTGCTGAAGGGAGCCGACAAAGTCAGGGAACCTGGGCTCAGGAGCCAGGAGGGATGCCCAGGGGTGAGGCGGGTTGGGCTGGAAACAAGGCTGAGCCACAGGTGGGGGCCGGCCCTCCCACAGGCACTCTGACTGCTCTCGCGTGGGGGCCTCAGAAGGGGTCTGGAGCCCGGGACCCTTCTCCTCGCCCCTTTTAGCCACGCAGGGCCCCTGCCTCCAGCCCAGAGCCATGGAGCTGATGGTGTGGGTTGGACCCCAGAGCCTGTTGTCTGGTGGGTTCGGCAGGGCTTCTGTGTCCTCAGGCCTGTCTGTGGGTGTGGCCCCAGGACCTGTGGGGGCCATTCAGAGCCATGGCCTTCTCTCCACTGTGCGTGGCTACTGCCCTCAGCTCGCAGGATGCATCCATGGGCCTGGGGCTGGGCAGTGAGCCCAGTCCACGCGCCCTGTGAGGGGTGCTGGTCCGTCTTCCCCAAGGGACGCGGCATCTAGGGTCAGGTGAATTCCAGAAGTGCTCCGAGGCCGAGCTGTCCTGGTGTCTCGACTGTTGGACTTCTGAGAACTTCTGTCCCAGCATTAGGTGTTGTGATTCCCCCAGGTGGGGGGTTCCCTCAACTCATTTGACCACAGAACCTCGTCACTTTTCTTCTTAGAGTGTTCTAGTCCTTGGAAACACTTGGGGAAATACTGTTCCAGCAGGGTCGGTCCCTGTCCCCTTCCCCAGCCCCTAGCAGGGTAGCTGGGAGTAGGTGCGGTCCTTCGGGAGGAGGGTGGGGTGGGACGGGAGGCAGTGGGCCCCACTTCCCTCCAAGGCCTCTGGCCGGGCTTACAGGTCTTGTTCGCAGCAGCGGGGCCCTCGGTTCCCGACAGCCTTGGCCAGCCCACGGCCCTCGGCGGTCTCTCCTCTCCGCCCATGTTCATGTTGACTTTGGGGTTGGTTTGTAGGGAAGATGGTGAGCTGGAAGAAGGTGAGCTGGAAGATGACGGGGCGGAGGAGACCCCGGACACCGCTGGGGGCCCTGAGAGGGGCCGGAAGGAAAAGGGGGAGAAGCACCACAGCGATTCGGACGAGGAGAAGTCTCACAGGAGACTGAAGCGGAAGAGGAAGAAAGAGCGGGAGAAGGAGAAGAGGAGATCGAAGAAGAGGAGGAAATCTAAGCACAAGGTAGGTCTGCAGGGTTCGTGGCCCTGGGCCTGGCCTTGAACCTGGCTGAGAGCCCCACGGGCCTAGCTTGTCTTGTCAGGCCAAGGAACACTCTCAACAGTGTTGTTTTCCCTTCCCCAAATCGGTCAGAGACCTTTCTTAAAGGAGTTGGTAGCTCCTGCTCCGTTGGCACTCAGTGGCCCCTGGGTGAGGTGTTCCTGGAGAGCGCAGAGCCCCCCCCCCCCCCCTACGCCAGCAGTGTTTGTACGGGCGGGCTCTGCTGGAGCGGCCTGCCTGCCGCGCAGTCCCTGAGTGCGCCCCTGTCGTTGCAGCGCCACGCATCTTCCAGCGATGACTTCTCCGACTTCTCCGACGACTCCGACTTCAGCCCCAGCGAGAAGGGGCACCGCAAGTACAGAGAGTACAGCCCCCCGTACGCGCCGGTGAGTGGCTGCGGGCCGGGCTCCACGGAGCACAACTGCTGTGTTCTCTGAGCGCTTCGCCCTGTGCTGGGGGTTCTTGCGTGGTTCTTGACGTGGGTTTGAACCCTGCCAGGGCAGGTAGTGTCTTTGTCCCTGTGTGAAACCGAGACTCTGACAGCTTCAGCCGGGTGGCGCAGCGGGTCTGGGCCCCGCTCAGCCATGCTGTCGGCACTTCTCGAGGCCGCCTCTCCCCGTGGCCCTGACACGTGTCTCCTGTCCCCAGGAAAGGTGCTGCTCTGTCCCTGTCATAGCCGACTGTTTCCTACTGTTCAGAAAGGACTTTTGTGGATATTGGCAAGAGAATGAAATGGTTACAAGAGTAAATTAAATTGGAGCCCTGACCTTAAACATGAAGTTAAATGATTTGTTCAATGTGCACACTATTTCCCCCGGCAAAGCCGAGCAGAGAAACATCAGTGTGGATTTTCAGGTGTTGATAAAAACTGCTTTCAAGGCGAGTAGCTCTTAAGTATGTCCCGGGTCTTGTGTGACTCAGCGTCATTCATCATTACAGGTAATTGGTCGTAAGACACAGGACGTTGGTCTGCTAACGTAGACTCGGACTTTGAACCTGAGGGAGGCCACGCCATGACCTTTACTTGGGAACGGGGCGTTCGGGCCTTTTGAGATCTGCTAACGTAGTTGGTGTGTGTCTGTCTCCCTACCTATGTTTTGTGTTTTCTCTCTTTTTTATAAGGAGTGTGGGCGACTTTATATTAATAGACTATTTTTTAGAGCAATTTTGGGTTTATAGAAAACAGAGAGTACAGTTCCCCACCCACCTGCCTCCTTCCTCTTGTTAGAGCATCTTGCATTAAAGTGGTACCTTTGTGGTAGTTGATGAGCCAACATGGACGCGTTAGTATGAGAGTCCATACCTTTACGTTAGGGTTTTACCGTTCCTTGGGTTTTGACAACTGCAGGGAGTTACGTTCTCACCACGCACGATCATATGAAGTAGTTTCAGTTCCCTAAAAGTCCCCTCTGCTTTACTCACTTGCCCACCCTCCCTCGAGCATCCAGTGACCACGGGTCCTTTTACCGTCTGTAGTTGAGCCTTTTCCGGAATGTCACGGGGTTGGGCTCACACGGCGTGTCGCCTTTTCAGTGTGGCGGGTTCCAGTGAGCCGTGTGTGTTCGCAGCTCCCCTGTGTCCTTTCGTAGCTCCGGAGCTCGTGTCTGTTCATCGCTGAGTAATAAACCCTCCGTGGTCTGGATGGACCACGGTGTGTCTGTCCATTCGCTGCCTGAGGACATTTTGGTGGCTTCCATTTCTGCACATTTAACTTCATCCAGTGTCTGTTGGTGCTGGCACGCTTTGTTTGGGAAGCATCATTTAAAATGGCTTTGTAGCCCCGATCAGTGAGGCTCAGTTGGGCATCTTCACGAAGCAAAAAGGTCACTGGTTCGATTCTTGGTCAGGGCACATGCCTGGGTTGCAGGTTTGGTCCCTGGTTGGGGTACTTATACGAGAGGTAACAGAATGACGTTTCTCTCCTTCTCGTTCTCCCTCCCTTTCCCTCTCACTGAAAATAAATACATAAAATAAAATGGCTTTCTTAGTTGGGTTGCCAAGCAAGTCGCTAATTGAATTCCAAGACCTGGAAAATTTTGACCGAGAAGCATCCCTCTTGCCTACCAGGCCCCCTCCCCAACTGAGGTTGCTCTGTAACCTGGGAGGAACTCCCTTTCTTTTCTCCCTTGCTCTTCAGGGACTGTGGGGTCTGTGTTTCTCAGTTTTCTTCTGAGCTGCGGCCCCTCTGAGCAACAGAAACAAAAGGGCCTACTGCCCAGATCTCACTTGGGGGGTGGGGATCTGGTCCCCAGAGCAGCTGCGGGCTGGCGGATCTCCCCAGGGAGAGCCGAGACCCCCAGCAGAGGTGTCAGTTCAGGGAACAGTGGGGATCTTGCTGGTCTGCACCCACGGCCCCGGGCCCGCTCACCGTCCTCTCCCGGTCAGTCCCACCAGCAGTACCCCCCGTCGCACACCACTTCCGTGCCCAAGAAGTCCTACCCCAAGACGGACAGCAGAGGCTACGGCCTGTACGAAGACTACGAGAACGAGCAGTACGGGGAGTATGAGGGCGACGAGGAGGACGACATGGGCAAGGAGGACTACGATGACTTCACCAAAGAGCTGAACCAGTACCGGCGCGCCAAGGAGGGCAGCGGCCGTGGCCGAGGTGAGACCCTGCCGCTCCTCCCCTCCAGGGCGCCTGAGTGGACCTGGTGCCGGGGCCTGGAGGGGCGGTGCAGAGCGAGGCCGGCCTGGCTGGCTCAGAGCCTACCGAGCCCCAAGCCCAGGAGAAGAGGCGCACAGCCCTTTGGGGCTGAGATAAGTACAGAGGGGAGCTTTGAGGGAGTTAGCCACGTGAGAAGAGGGGCCCTGCTGAGGCCTTGGCTGGAATGAAACCAGGCTGGGATGGGGGGGCGGGGGATTCACTTCGTGGTCAGCTGTGAGCAGAGAGAAAAGGGGCAGCTTCTCACATCTGGGCCAGGGTAACTGGCAGCTGGCTGCTTCAACCCCTCGTGGCCTCCTCCCCCATCCTTTCAGCTCTTACCACCTGACAAGGTGTGACTGCAGCCCAAGGGACTGCCACACCTCTGAACCTTGAACTGTGGCAGTTAGGAGGAGGGTGGGGGAGGGCAGAGTACCAGAGACCTGGTCTGGCCTCTTAGAACCATCTTCTGCCAGTGAGATTTCCAACCCCAGTGGGGGCTTCCAGAACCTTCCAGCTCAGCCCCACTGAAGGCTCAGCTTGTTATTTGAGTGGCCATTCAGCCCTTCTTCCTTTAAGGAGTTTTTCACCAACACTTCCCTGGACAGGCCTTGCCCTCTGGGGATTCTACACTAGCGCTGTTCAGTGGAGGTAGAACGTAAGCTGCCGTGCAGTGTGGAGTTCTCCAGTCGTTCCATGAAGGGGTGAAAGTGGCCCTGGCTGCTGTGGGTCTGTGGACTGAGTGCTGATCTGCGAGCCAGGGGTCCCCGGTTCAGTTCCCAGTCAGGGCACGCGCCTGGGTTGCGGGCCAGGTTTCCCAGTTGGGGACACTCGGGAGGCAACGAGACACTGATGTTTCTCTCCTTTTTTTCTTCCCTTGCCCTCTCTCTAAAAATAAATAAAATCTGTTTTAAAAAAAAGAAAATTTGAAGGAAGACAGGTCTCTCTTCCTTTAAAAAAATAAAAGTAAAATCTTTAAAAAAAGTGAAAGCAAACAGGTGACATTAATTTTAATGATATATTTTATCCATCGAGTACGTTCCAGGTCTTACTACAATATGTAAGCAAAATAAACGTGGTACTTTATATTTCTTTTTTTCTTCCCCTAAGTCTTTGAAATCCAGTTACGCTTTCTACTTACAGCATCTCTTAGTTTGGGAGCTGCATTTCAGGTGCTCAGTAGCCACGTGTGGCTGGTGGCTGCTGTACCGGATAGTACAAAGGGAATAGTGGACCAGTCACGTGCCCACAGTGCTGAGGCACCCCCATGGAGGGGACCAGAGGAGCTAATAGTCCGCCCAGGGGAGCTGGGAAAGCTTCTTGGAGGAGGAGGATCAGGATGAAATGATTGATCTTAGGGGTAAACAGTGGGTCAGTCTGTCTCCTTAGTAGGGTCTGCTCTGGCTCAGGCGCTCACTCTCTGAATTGCTGTGCAGGCAGCCGAGGCCGTGGCAGGGGCTACCGAGGCCGAGGAAGCCGCGGAGGATCTCGAGGCCGAGGCATGGGCCGCGGCAGCCGAGGCAGGGGCAGGGGCTCCATGGGAGACCACCCGGAGGATGAAGATGACTTTTATGAGGACGAGATGGATGTAAGGTTTTCTCCTGCCCGGGGGTGGGGAGTGGCTGGTGGTCCACGTGAGCTATTGGGGGCGGCCTCTAAGACTTACAGGGAAAGAGAGCATGAGATGGCAGGTTGACATGTTTTAAATGTCCGTGTATGACTTTGGAATTGAGACGACCTTCAAAGGGTTCAAACTGAAAAGATGCTGAAGAGTGAGCTGTGAAAATTACATCCTCTTCCCACTGCTGTCCCAGCGACTCAGTGCTCGTGCCTGGAGACAGGGTTCCTGAGCGTGCCCTGAACCGCTGCAAGCCTTCGCAGTGGGGGGGCTGCTTATTCAGCTGCCCGCGCGCACGCGCACCGTCTCGCAAAGGAGAGCTGCTACACTATGCTGTGCCCTCTTCGTTACAGCCACCCGTTGTGCACAGAGGTGCCCTAATGGATTGGGCCCAGGGGTGGCTGTAGCAAGAATTGGGACCGCCCACCGCTCGGTCTGGGGCGATGAGAAGGGGGCATAGGCCGGAGGCCTGGGCTGCTTACCTGGTCTTCTGAGTCTGAAGTCGTCCTTGAAACAAAAAGGCAAAGGGGGCAGAGTGCACAGTTAGGGACAGTGCTCGTTGTCTCTGCCTGACACCTTCCGTCTCCTTTCCGAAATTCCAGTATGGAGACTGTGAGGAGCCCATGGGAGACGAGGATTATGATGACTATTCCAAGGAGCTGAACCAGTACCGCCGGTCCAAGGACGGCCGAGGCCGAGGTGGGCTGGGGACCCAGGAGGTGACGAGTCGGTGGGGCTCATTGTGGCAGTTGTTGGGGTTGGGTTCTGGGGAGAGGCAGCGGTTGATGCCATTTCTGTCCGCAGGGCTAAGTCGAGGCCGTGGCCGGGGTTCCCGAGGTCGAGGCAAAGGGATGGGCCGGGGCCGAGGACGAGGGGGCAGCCGAGGAGGGATGAACAAGGGCATGAACGATGACGACGACTTCTACGACGATGACATGGGCGTGAGTTGGCTCTTCATTCTGATCTGACGTGTTTAGCCGAGGCCCCTCCTTAGGTTTCGTTTTCTTTCTTTAATGAGTTGCCCTCTGAGGCCAGCCCTGTCCCCCTGCTCCCAGCAGCCATTCCCCGCCAGGGCTGAGAAGCACTAATCATCCCTCCTGGGGTCTGTGCTGCTGGGGAGACCCTGTTTTTAAAGCCACGTCTGCATAGCACCTGCAGTCACTCATAATGAGTCTCTGAGATTCAGAAGGTTTGAGGTGACCCACCCAGGTAGCCCTGGGGTTTTATGGGAAGCGCCTCGGCCTCTGGGAGGCGGACGCGTTCCTGTGCAGGTGTGTGGGCCGGTCACGTGGCCAGCAGCTTCGATGGCCACAGCTTTTCTTGTCCGATGCTGGCACTCTGCGCCATGAGGCTCAGACCCCGCGTGGCCATCCCTGCCAGCCAATCCCTGCTGCTCCCACTCAGAGGTCGCCTCTTCCTCCTGGCCTGCATAGGGCCCTTGCTGTCCCTCCTTGCCATTCCCCATTACAGTCACGCTCGGTGTTCCTAACAGGATGGCGGTGGAAGCTACCGGAGGAGTGACCATGACAAGCCCCACCAGCAGTCCGACAAGAAAGGCAAAGTCATCTGCAAATACTTCGTGGAGGGGCGGTGCACATGGGTAAGGGGCCGTAGGACCTGGTGCCGAGAGCGGCCCCTGGGCCCCTGGGAGTGTTCTAGAGGCCACACTCACTGGGGGCCATGCTTGGATTGGGCGGGACTGGCTGACTGCCAAGAGGTGCCTGTGGGGCCTGGGAGACTCGGTCACCTTCTCAGACAGACTGTGGGGCCGGAGCAGTGTGACATATCTGAGGTTTTCTGGTTTGGGGAAAATTTTTGGCCAGAGTTTTCAGCTATGGCCTCAAGTCTTGTCATGTTAGGATGGATGGCCATTGCAAAAATGTAACATATTCTGGTTATTGAACTTTAACATTGGAAAAAGAATTATTAAGACATTTATAGAAAAGGAGAGGTGGAAATCAGGCCACCCTTGAACTGCACAGCAGCATTTAATGCCCCAAGGACCAGTGAGCACAGAATTCTGTAGGAAACAGTGTTAGTTCAGTCGGATAGCTTTCCCTTCTCACTCAGTGGCGGTGGGCAGGTGCTGGGAAGCACGCACCTGTGTATGTGTCTTAGAAAACAGTATGTGTTCCAGACAGATGCACGTGTGGATATAAAGTACTCCTTATTGCAGTCACAACTCCTACTACTTTTAGAAACTTACAGTACGTATAAACAAGGAGAAGTGAGTAGCCGCTCAGTTGGGTGTTGTGTTGTTTGAATTGTGTGTAACTGCAGGTAATGAAAACGCAACTCCACCGGCCCAAACGCACAGACGTTGCCCCCTCGGAACAGAGTCGGGGGTGGGTAGGCGGTGCAGGGTCAGTGGCACCCTGGGGGATCCAGGCTCCTTCTGGGTTTTTTTTCTGCCACTTTTAAGCATGTGGCTTTTGTCTTCATGGTGGCACAATGGCTGCTCTTCCTCCGGGCATCGCATCTAAAGGCTAAGAGGAAAAAAAATGGGTGGAGGGATTTTTTAAAAAATTGAGGTAGTGTTGTTGTCCTTGGGGAGTTTTGCCTGTACTTACTTATGGCCAGAACTTTAAGGGAAGCTGGGAAATGGAGTATTTTTAGTTGGGCACATTGTTCCCCTAACAAAACGGGGGTTCTGTTGGGAAGAGGCACGGGACTGGATACTGGCTGCCGTGCAGCAGATAGTGAAAACCAGGAGAAAAAAGAGAAAGAAGGGATGGAAAGAGAAGGAAGAGTTGGGAGGCAGTGAAAGGCAGTGGAATGGAGACAGGAATGGGGACGTGGGGGAGGGGGCAGGGGCCTGAGAGAGGGGAGTGCGCACACGCACCCTGCACACACAGTCTGAGGGGTGAAGTGGTGGGAAGCCTGCACTTCCCAAGGGAAGGGGGGTGGGATTCGTTCTGTCGTTGACAGCCCTGTGCTTCAGTGGTGGCAGAGTAGGGCTCCCCTTTCGGGAGGGGTGCGCAAGGGCTCCCCCGACCACAGCCTGACCTTTCCGCTGCTTCTCCTCCAGGGAGACCACTGTAACTTCAGCCATGACATCGAGCTACCAAAGAAGCGAGAACTGTGCAAGTTTTACATCACCGGGTTCTGCGCCAGAGCCGAGAACTGCCCCTACATGCACGATATCCTTTGGTGCCCACATCTGCTCCGAGTGAGGGCAGAACTCCGCTGTGGTGGCCCGCGCTCTCCCTGCCGGTATTGTGCCGGGACCTCTCTGAGCCTCTGCATCTCACTCCAGCCTCACATCTGACCTCTCACGGGCCTGCCGTTCTGTCCTGCACATGAATAAGCTGAGGCACACGTGTTGTGTCTTTTCTTAACATACACTCTTGAGACTGGCCTCACACCATTACCTGTTACCTTTCTGAGACCTTCCCAACGGGCTGTGTGACTTTGGGCCCACCGGTGAACTGCCCTACTCCTTCCTATACGTGAGGATTCAGGGACACAGCCCGACGGCCAGCGTCGTGGGTGGGAAGCACTCTGGAGCAGGAGTTCTAGAGAACTGGGGTCTCCCCTTGGGTCTGCCGCCAACCCACCACGCAACCCTGAGCAAGTCACTTCCCCTCTCTGGGCTTCAGCTTCCTCATCTCCCAAACAGTGAGGGTGGGCCTCTGCCCTTGGAGGTTTCCATGAGATGAAGCATTTGCCTTAACTTGCCGCGAACGTGACTTTCCGTGTAAGCTGTACCACACGACCGGGAACTGCATCAATGGGGACGACTGCATGTTCTCCCACGACCCCCTGACTGAGGAGACCAGAGAGCTCTTGGATAAGGTAACATTGGGGGTGGCGTCAGCTGTGGTGATGGGAACCAGAAGCTGGGCGTTCCATCGGCTCAGCTCTGCGGCCCGCCGCTGGCCGGTGTGCGGGAGCAGGATTCCCAGTCGCGCCCATCTGGAGCTGGGCCATTGAAGGAGGCCAAGGGGACTGTGTTCTTGCCCGCTGGGGCAGTTGAGGTGGTCATGCGTGTGTCGTATCTCCAGCCAGTGCAGTTGTCACTGGAGTGGCTGCATAAAAGGGGTGTTGTGTGGTGTGTCCCCAAAGGTTCTTAGTCCTTTAGAGAGAGCCCCTGGCACACAAAAGAGGAGAGGGGGCTTGGGGTGGGTTGTTGGGATGGCAGTGCCAAACGGTTCTGTCCAAGTTTTAAGGATTCTTAATAGAAATGCAGTAAGAAATGTTTCAGGGAGATTGAAGGTTCAGGGCTGGTGGGACACTTCGTGCCCAGGTGAGGTGTCAGGGCTCTCTGACTCGTCAGGTGACGTTTGAAACTCACCCTAGGAACTGGTTTTCTTCCTGAGAGTCTTTAGGGCTCTGGGAACCCCAAGGTCCTGGCCTTGGTTTCCTAATATATCTGAGGGAATCGGAAAGAACGTGGCCTTTCAAACTGAGGCTTTCTTGCCAAGAATGGAAAGGGGCCTTGACCAGTGTGACTTGGTTGGAGCGTCATCTCGAAACTGAAAGGTGGTGGGTACGACTCAGGGTCAGGGCACCTACGTGCCGAGGTTGTGGTCTTGATCCTTGGTCCAGGCATGTACAGAAGGCAGCCAGTGGATGCTTCTCTCTCCCCTCTGTCTAAAAACAATAAAAACTGTCCTCGGGTGAGGATAAAAAAAATTTTTTTTTTAAATGGAAAGAATGGAGTCAATCAGTCAGTTTGATGAACCCCCTATGGATGACCGCCCTGTTTAAACGGCTGCTGGCGCTGCCTGAGGGATAGGGGAGGCCCTGCACAGGTGAAGCACGGGCATACCCGCTCCCCGGGCAGGGGAGGGCAGCGCTGGGACAAGTTCTCACTTGGCCAGGCCCTTCGTGGAGCCTGCTACCCCAGGACCAGGGCCTGGTCGTCAGCAGATGGCTGACGTGGTGGGTTTTCTCGTGGGGTAGGTAGTGGGCGGAGTCACCGTGACTCCCTGTCCCGTTTAAAGAACTGAGCACTGGCTGACGGAGGACTGCCCCCTGCTGGAGGTCAGTCTGCGTTCTACACCAGTGCTGCCCAACGGGAAACCTGCTGGAGCCAAGTTTTGGGTTTTTTAACTGCCCACCTCCTAGGTTTGCAGCAGCACAGTTTCAATGAAAAGGTTTTACTGGTAATGGTGCAGCTTATATGACGTGGGCAGAGAAATATCAAGAGCGAGTATAAAGCGGACAGTCTTGTAAATCACAGGCTACCCCGTGTTTAATGTAAAATTTTCCAGTAGCCACATTTTTAACAATGTGTATTATTTGGCTCAATGCATTCAGGTTCAAAATGTCACTGTGGCAAGTAATAAGTGAGGGAACAGAGTAAGATTTGGGGGAGAGGGTACTGTGCGTCCAGAACTGGCATCACAGCCACACTTCCGGCACTCAGTGGTCACACAAGGCTGGGGGCCCCCGCATGGGACAGCACAGCTCTGGACGCCCTAAAGAAAACCCAGAGCAAACATGGGGGCGCGCTCCAGCTTCTGCTCTCACGAACACTTGGGCAGCCTTGATGTCATCCCTGATATCGGGTCAAGTCTCAGGGGTTGAAAATGAGCGTGGAACCTAGAAAACCACCCAGAGTCGAATGTGTGTGGCCAGAAGGTGAAAGGCCTGGGCCTTTGGCAGGGGCCTGGACTAACCCTGAGGAAGGCGTGGGGATGCCGTCTCCTCCCCAGTTAGTGGGTCCGCCGGGGCTGGGGCCCGGGGTCCCTGCGGCGATGCCACCCAGCTCTGTGCCGTGGCTGCCCTGTCCTGAGATGTCTGTGCTGCTGCCCTGCCGCTGCATTTCCCCACTGCCCGGTGACCCTTCCGTCTGCCCGGGCACCTCCTCCCGCCGTCCTCTCCAGGTTTGGGTCAGCGCTGACTTGCACGTGGGAGCGCCCCCTCCGCCAGACTGCCCCATTCGCTGTGTCGTGTGCGCTCACTCTGGTTCGTGCCCGTGTGTGTGTGTGTGTGTTGAGTCCTGTGAAAGTAAGTTGCATTCCTTGTGGTTCTCTCCCTGTAAGTCCCTCGGTCACACTGCATTGTTTGCGGTCAGGTTTGCAAGGCGCAGTTTGTCGCCAGTGGAGCTGCCCCCGTGTGAGGCTCCACTCTGGTGCTTTGACAGACGGTCCTGCAGCCGTTCCCTCACTGACGCTCCTCTGCGCCCTTACGGTCCGCACCGCCCCGTCCCCAGCCCTGGGCTGCCCCTGGTCTGTTTCCGTCGCTAGAGTTTACTTATTCAAGAGGATAAGCAGGCTTGTACAGTATGTAGCTTTTTTAAATGTGTGTGTGTGTGTTTTGTTTGCTTGTGGTTTTTAAAAAGCGTGTATGTTTGCACAGCCTTTTGAAGCTGGCCTCTTTACTGAGCGTGATGCACTTGGGACGCACGCACCTTGTGCAGCGCGCAGTGGCCTTGGTTGCTGTGTGTCGCTGAGGGTGCCCCGTTGTGCGGGTGATGTAAGTTTTTGTCCAGCTGTCAGGTGAAGAACACCTGGTTCGTTTTCCAGTTTGGGGCAGAAATCTGGAATCTTTAACTGAGCTGATATGAGCCTGCTTCTCTGGCCTGATGGGCCTTGGCCCGTGTGCCTTGTGCGTCTGTGGGTGTGGCGGAGCTGGAGACCCCTGGGTCACTCTGCATCAGGCCCGGCGGGGCAGCTGTGGGACCCCCAAGGCCCTGGTTGTCTCATCTGAGGACGGGGTCCTGGGAGCCTGTCCTTGCTGCTGGAGAGGCCCCTCCACAGCGTTTTTGAGGAAGGATGCACAGCTAGACGGGGTTCAGCTTTTCTTTTTTTTTTTTTAATTTTATTTATTTGTAGAGAGAGGAGAAAGGAAGGAGAAAGAGAGGGAGAGAAACATCAATGTGTGGTTGTCTCTTGAGCATCCCCCATAGGGGACCTGGTCCACAACCCAGGCATGTGCCCTAGACTGGGAATCGAACCGGTGACCCTTTGGTTCGCAGGCCCGTGCTCAGTCTACTGAGCTACGTCATCCGGGGCTCAGCTCTTCTGATGGGAACGTTTTCTCCCATGTTTCACACGTGACTTGTGTTATGTGTCAGCATCCCAGGCACAGATGCAGTTCAGCCCCTGCTTCAAAGGCAGCACTCGAGACCCAGGGTGGAACCAGTGAGTGGGTACAACAGGGGCTGGTCTGTGTCTGAGAGGAGTCCTCGTCGGGACGTTGTGGGGTCTGACCGTGGGGTGGGGGGAGGCCAAGTCCTGGGATGGGAGGACCTGTCCTCTAGCTTCCAGCAGGCCACGTGGCATGCAAGGTGGGACTCTTTCCCAGTGTGGGATGGAGACAGAAGCCCCAACCGCAGGGCGGGCTGCGAGGCTGCAGTGCTGGGTGCGGGCAGGCCCCAGGTGGGTGCTCAGGAGCAGCACTGCCCTCACAGAGCTTGTCTTGTGCGGGAGAGCTGCGGGTCCTCCGCTGACCTGAGTTCATCGGTGCCCACTGTGCACTGCGCACCGGCAGCTGGCAGGGGAAGGTTGCCAGCGCTGGTGGTCTGATTGGAGGAGGGGACACTGGCCAGTGCCCATGGGTGCTGAGCGGCGCAGAGAAACGCAGTGCGTTCGCCACAGGCACGGAGGTGGGAGGCTTTCGGGAGGCTGGTGTCAGGAGACCTGAAGGAAGGATGGGTATCAGGCGGGGGTGAAAAGGGGGGAATGGATGCGGGGCATGCTGCGTGGGAGCTGGGGAGGTGCAGGGAGTGCGGCACGTCTGGGAGGAGGTTGTGGTCAAGTGTGCCCCTGCTCAGTGAGGCAGAACCACGTTAAGTTTGCCTTTCACCTGAGGGCATTGAGTTGCCTTTGACAGGATCTAGCAGAGCAAGGGCACGGCCATCTTTGGGACTGACGGTGACTCTCCTGGTGTGCAGAGTGGTGGGGACCGGACAGGAAGCCAGGGCAGGGTGCCAGTGCGAGCCGGTGAGGCCCCAGGGGTGATATGGCATTCATGCCAGGCCAGTGTCTGGGTGTGGGGGGTAAGAGAAGGGAGGTGTGGGCCGTGCCCCAGGTCCTGGCTGGGGCGGGAACGTGGAGCTTGTGAATGAGGTGCAGCCAGGTGGGGGTGGCACCTGCAGCGCAGGCCGGCGTGCAGGCGAGGTCCGTCAGAGAAGAGTGCCAGGCAGCAGAGTCGGCCGGTCACGGCCTTAGCTCCTTTACACCCTGGGTGCCCACCGTCTGCCCCACTGTTCTGTCGTGTCTGTGTTCCTCGCTCACTTAGCCACCAAGTGTGTAGCAGCGCCTAGTTGCTGCCAGGCACTGTCCTGGGCACTGGGGACACAGTGACGAGGAGACAGGATCCAAACCTCGAGCAGGGCCTGATCACACACCAGGAACGGGGCGACAGAACGGGCACGGAGCCTGGAGGCTCTCCAGCAGCGGACGTTCGGGGGAGGCTCACTGAGGAGCTGACACTGTGCCAGCCCCCGGGGTGCGGTGGGCAGGAAGTAAAGAGTGAGGGAGGCATGTGCAGCCAGGGGTTGCACCCTGAGCAACAGTCGCGCGCCCAGTAGAGGAACTGAAAGGGGCCGGTTCGTTGTGGGGGAGGGAAGGGAGCAGAACGTGGGGGCAGTGAAGCCGAGGTCTCCCCAACCCCCACGAAAGGCACCATGGCCCCGGGCTCTCCCCTGCAGGACTAGTCTGGGGCAGTGTTTCCCGCAGCACAGCGGGCGCGTGTGAAAACGTTCCCATTCCGTGGGCCCTCCTGTGCCGCTTGTCCACACACAGGCCACACCTTGAGTGGCAGGGCTTAAGGGGACAAATGTATTATCTGCCGATCAACTTTTCAAGTTTCCCACCCTCGTGGAAGCCGCATTGTTCCTGTACTCTGCTGTCCCAGTGTCCAGATAGCGTTGCTGATCGTGAGGAGGGGGAGAAGCTGAGAACTGCCTGGCACCCACCAGGAGGTCCTGCCTCTGCCACCTGCTTCCCTGCTGTCCCTGGTAGACACACACTAGAGACTCGGGGCTCAGGGTTTCTGCTGGGGGCTGGTCAAGTAGGCAGCCTCTCCCGGGCATGTGCCAGCATTCCTGACCCCCAGAAGGAAATGGGGTGCCCAGCAGAAAGCACATTGTTTGTAGATTTCAGGCACAGGGAGCCCCCTTATCAGTCAGGGAATGCTGGGAACCCTCTGGAAATCCTGGCTCCCAGACACCAGCCGAAGGCCAGCGCTGCAAGGTTTTCCAAGGAGAGCGGGCAGGCCTGCCTTGTTTTTCCGCACAGGGTTCTAACCGGTGCGACATTCTGCTCAAACCCAGACTCTGAAATTGTCCATCTGCCCCGTCTCAGGCCCTGTGCTGGGTCCTGGGTCACCTCAGGGCCTAGAACAGCCCTGCCCTCCTGGAGCTGATGTGTTTTGGGTAAGCCAGGAATAAACAGGCTGAAGTAACAGGACATGCCGTCTGCCAGAACGCAGGCAGCGCCGTGAGGGGGCTAACGGCATTCCAGTAGTGGATGCAGGAGACCCGGACAGTCACTCTATTGCCCTTCAGTACGAGACCCTCTGTGGTGACGTGGAGCCCACAGTTAGGAACGGAGCGGGAAACACCTCTCTGGGGAACAGGCTGGCGCTGCAGGGCTTGGCGTTGGGCAGACCGACGTGGCGCTGGGCGCTCATGGTGGAGGAGGCTGGGGTGCCCGGGGAGGAAATGAAGCCGCCTGGGTGCTGCGCAGCTTCCGAGAGGGCCCTGTGGGTCGCAGTGAGGGGTTGGGCTTTGATGGCAAGTGCAGTGGGAGGCCCTTAAAATCCAAACAGGATGGTGACGTATTGGCCAGCCGTGACAGATGACACACGCTACAGTGAGGGTGAACTTTGAATACATCATGCTGGGTGACAGAAGCCAGACACGAAAGACCCCGTGTTGTATGTAGGGTTTAATTTCTGTGCAACGTCCAGAATTGGGAAATTTCTAGAGATGGAGAGCAAGCAGATGAGTGGTTGCCAGGGGCTAGGGAGAGGGGGAGCGGGGAGCGACTGCTTATTGGCAAGGGGTTTCTTCTGGGGGATGGAAAATTCTAGAACTAAACAGAGGTGGTAGTTGGACAACTTCATGCATATGCTCAGTGCCACTGAACCGTACACTTCAAAGTGGTGAAGTTGTCGCACCTTGTATGTTGCGTGTATTTTGCTGCAGGACAGGAATGGCTCTCCCCTCCATCCCCGCCCACCGGTCGCAGGGGACGTGGCAGTGGGTGGGGCGATGGTTTTTGTGACAAAGAGGCTTTGTGGTCATTGGCCCTGTGCTGTAAGGGCTTCTTCACTCAGGGCCTTGTGCGTTCAGGTGCCCCTCGGCACGCCCAGCTCCTGGCGCTGAAGGCCCGCCCAGCCCGGCCCCCGTCCCGGCTCCCGTCCCGTCCGGTCTGGTCTGGTCTGGTCTGACTCCCTCCCTCTGCCCTCCCACCGCAGATGTTGGCTGACGACGCGGAGGCCGGCGCCGAGGACGAGAAGGAAGTCGAGGAGCTGAAGAAGCAGGGCATCAACCCCCTGCCCAAGCCGCCCCCTGGGGTGGGCCTGCTGCCCACCCCACCCCGGCCCCCCGGCCCCCCGGCCCCGACCTCTCCAAATGGCAGGCCCATGCAGGGCGGCCCCCCGCCCCCGCCGCCGCCCCCGCCCCCGCCGCCTGGGCCCCCGCAGATGCCCATGCCGGTGCACGAGCCGCTGTCCCCGCAGCAGCTGCAGCAGCAGCAGGACGTGTACAATAAGAAGATCCCTTCCTTATTTGAGATCGTGGTGCGGCCCACGGGGCAGCTGGCCGAGAAGCTGGGCGTGAGGTGAGTGCCGGGGCCTCGCTGTGAGCCTGGCGGGGTTGGCGCACTGCCTCTCTCCAAAACAGTTGGGGGCCGGGGCGGAGCCCCCCATCGCCCACGACATGGAGGCCTCCGTGTCTCCTTGGGAGCATGACCCCACCCTCCTCCGCAGCCCTTCTCACAGGCATCGCTCCTCCTCCTAGGTTCCCTGGGCCTGGAGGACCTCCGGGGCCAATGGGCCCTGGGCCCAACATGGGACCCCCGGGGCCGATGGGAGGTCCGATGCATCCCGACATGCATCCCGACATGCACCCCGACATGCATCCCGACATGCACCCGGACATGCATCCCGACATGCCGATGGGCCCTGGCATGAACCCTGGCCCACCGATGGGACCTGGCGGCCCCCCAATGATGCCCTATGGCCCTGGAGACTCCCCACATTCTGGAATGCTGCCCCCGATCCCACCAGCCCAGAACTTCTATGAAAACTACTACCAGCAGCAGGAAGGCATGGAGATGGACCCAGGACTCACGGGAGGTGCAGGTATGCAGGCCTTGGGTGGGGCCGCTGGGGGCGCACAGCAGAGCGTGGGGAGGGCTCTTTTCCTGGCGTTTGAGAGCACGGTTCCACTCCATCTCTGTCCCATGAGTGGCTGAATGTTGTTCGTGGAAGAGGCACTACCCTGTTGAGGTCAAAAGGACTAGTGATTCTCGTCACCATAATTTCAGTTTCTTAGACATCTTGCCTGTTGTTCTGGCGTCGGGAGTGCGGGAACTTAGAGGGGCAGGTGTGGGCTGGTGTCGGGCTAAGAGGTTGAAATGACCTCATCAAAGCAGCTTCTGGCCAGGTCGTTCTTGGCTTGGGGCTGCCGGTGGTAGCCTTGTGGTTCTGCTTGTCCTGTCCTCACGTCTGACCATCTTCCTTCCTCCTCTCCTTCCCTTCTCACTAAAGTAAGGACCAGTGTTGGTAACGACGATGATACTGCGGCCCTAGGAGGTAGCGCGCAGCTTGCGGGAAGGATGGGGTGTGCCCAGGGCCTCTCGGCGCCTGGCCTGCTCTGGCCCCGGCACCAGAGCCGGCGAGTGGCCACAGCCCTGCCCTAAGCAGCATCTGAGTGGGGGGAGCCGGGCAGCGCTGGCCAGCGCTAGGAGGGACCGAGGGTGCCGTGGGAGAGTGAGGAGCTGAGGCTGCGGGAGGGCCTGGCTCTGGCGGGGCCGGTGGGCACAGGCCTCTGAGAAGTGACTGAGAGTGAGCAGGACATGAGGAGTGGGGGCGCGCACAGCAGGGTGGAGGCCCCGGGCAGTCGGCTTGTTTGACAAAAGCAAAGGCAGCAGCGGGTGCCTTAGAGAGGGAGGACAAGGGAGAGAAGTCCCAGCAGGGGCCTCATTGGAAGGAAGACAGGTGGGAGCGGAGGGATGAGAGGGCGGTGGGTGGTGGGTGGTGGGGCTGGAGTGGGACTAGGGAAGCTTCTGGGGTACCGTGGGTCGTCCCAGCCGAGGCCAGCTGGGTGGCAGTCAGGGGTGGCAGGGAGAAGCAGGGCTGACCTCTCGGTTAGGAGATGGTGCCACGGGCCCAACGTGACTCCCTGTGTGTGCGTTACACAGCGGGCGGGAGGAGCGGGGCGCTGCCCGAGGGCACAGTCACCCTGCGGGTGCCCGTGCCATCCCTGACCTGGAAGTCCTGCTGGAGGGGGACCAGCCTGGTGGGGCCACACTCGTGCTTTGACCACGTGAGGTGTGAGATGCCCTTTGACAGCCGTGCGGACGTGTTGGGGGGATCGGAGCCAAGCAGGCTGGAGGCCAGCGTGAGCGTCTGGCATCTGGCTGGTGTTCGAAGGTGCAAGAACAGGTGTTTGGGGCGAGGAGCAGGGGCTTTAGAAAGGCAGTGACAGGTTCCCGATTGAGAGAGTGTGGCTCCTGCAGCCCCTCCCACCTGTAGAAACGTCTGTGAAGCGTGCCCGGCCGAAGGGCTGGGTGCAGAAGGAGGGCAAGTTCGTGCCCTAGAGTAAGTCACTCACGTTCCTACCTCGGAAACCCGCCCTTTAGAGCGTGCGGTTCAGTGTTTCTCCATGAGCAGCAGGTCCCCGCATAGTGTTTCATTCAGCATCACTCCGTGGTGGTGTTGACAAGGTGCCCTTGGAACTCGGCCTTTGTTTGCGTCAGCCTCTGGTAAAAGCGGTCTCGTTGTGTCTCGCTGGAAGCCCCAGAACCCATCCCTGACGTGAAGTGAGGCGTTACCGTGCTCACAGGCGCAGCGCCCTCGAGTCACTCCTGAGGGAGAGTTGGGTGCAGGGGCCGGGCCCCCGAGTGTCCCAGCCTCGAGCCGGGGCATGGCCTAGACCAGGCGTGCCCTTCAAGGCCACGTGTCACAGAATTCAAGGGCTAGAGAGGGCACCCTTTCACTTTTAGCTTTATGCTTTGTGTATGAAACACGTGCCCATTGAACAGTTTGCATCCCAGACACTCAGTTTCAACTCCATCACGGGCTCACGGGCTCAGTAGCACTGGCTGCACTTCAGGTGCGCACTGGGCCCCTGAGACAGTGGTGGCGTGCGGCTCATCTCGCTCTTGCCGAGCAGCAGGGACAGGCACTTTCTGCCTCTGGGAGTGGGACACACACACACACACACATTCACTCACACTCACTCTCTAGGTCCCCCTCCCCGCCCAGCCCCTTCCCCACCTGCAGCAGCTCAGAAACCCAGAGGGGCGGGGTGGGGGAGGAACCACCGTGAACTTCTTGGTGGCCAGCGGCCCCAGCAACGTTGTCGTGTATTTCCTTCTTTCTTCACTGGTCTTATTCCCAGTGGTTAATTCTTGGTGCTTAAAACTATGGGATGCAGTGGTTTTTTCTTCATTATTATAAGGAAACTAAAACTGGTGCTCAAGGCAAATAATTCAGATAGGTCAGAGTGTGTGGAGTAAAGTGAACAGATCTCTCTGCCCCTCTGTCCCGAGTCTCATTCCCAAAGGGACTGTTTTCTGTCTGTCTTTCCAAAGCCTCCTCTTTGCATTTTACAAACATCCATTTAATGTCCCGCCCTGTTTCCATGTCATGGCATTTGCCCGTGTCACTAAACCTCACTGTGAACCCCATTCTCATCCTGGCTGCACCCTGGTTAGCCGCTCCGTCCCCCGCTGTGGGGCTTTCCCTGGGGACCCCCGGGAGGGCAGGAAGGGACGGGCCGCGCATCCTCACGCATTGCCATCGCCATCCCATGGGGCGGCTCTCCACTCGAGGGCCTGGGAGGGTTGGAGCTGGCGCCTCGAGGCCCTCCCCGACACGAACCCTCGGTTCTTCCCTGCCACAGAGGACTACGGGCACTACGAAGAATTGCCGGGGGAGCCTGGGGAGCACCTCTTCCCCGAGCACCCTCTGGAGCCCGACAGCTTCTCTGAGGGAGGGCCCCCAGGCCGGCCGAAGCCGGGCGCCGGTGTCCCCGACTTCCTGCCCTCAGCCCAGAGGGCCCTGTACCTGAGGATCCAGCAGAAGCAGCAGGAGGAGGAGAGAGCGAGGAGGCTGGCTGAGAGCAGCAAGCAGGACCGGGAGAATGAGGAAGGCATGTGTCCTCCCCGGGGCCGGGGCTTTCTCTGACGGGCACAGGCCCCTCCCGGGCCGCCATGCAGGGGAGAGGTGGGGAGCGCCTGGGTCGGGCTCTGCACCGACAAGGAGCCTGTGGCCAGGGAGGACCCCTGCCTCGGGCTGTGAAGTCAGGCTGGGGCTGCTGTGTGTCCCTGAGAAAACTAGAAATCAGGGCTGCCCTTCTGGGTCTCAGGGGTCAGGAGAGACCCTGACCCCATTGAGGAGGGGCGGGCCAGTCCCCAGAGATGGTAGACGTTGCGGTGACCAGTAACGATCAGAGTCGCACACAGCTGCCCAGTGGCATGGGGCTGTGCAGTGGCCTGGTGGCGTCCACCAGGGTGAGGTGGGGCGGACAAATTGTGTTTACAACCTGAAGCCAGAGGCCACGGGGCCATGACGGGAGCCCGGGAGCAAATGGGGACAGTGGGATGAGGGGGCAACCGCCTCTCCTGGTGGCTCTGGTTTTACCTGCCTAGGAGGTTGGATTGGGCTAGTTCCTGTGTCTGCCCGCCTGGCCCCGCCTCTTAGCTGGTGATTGCCCTTCCCTGGAACGTGGTAACGTTTTGGGGGCCTGGGGGCAAGTGTCTGTGAACCCTAAGCACAGTGAGAGCCCAGTCAGTGGTAGCTTACTCACAGGCTGCCACGTTGGGGCCTGAGGCTGCCCGGGGTGAGGAGGTGGTGGCGGTGCCCTAGGCTTGAAGTCAGCTCGGTCCCGCTCTGCCCCCTTATCAGGGCACCGTTCATGCCTCTGTTTTCTCATCTGTCAAATGAGCCTGGTAATAGCACTACCTCCGGGTGGTTGTGAGGGTCAGTGAGACGAAGCACTGAGAACAGTGCTGACACACGGGGAGGGGCCCAGAAATGGAGCCTGCGAGGGTCGGTAGTTGGCCGGCCTGAGTGCACTGGCTCTCCGCGGCAGCCCGCGGGGACGGGTACTTCAGCGGGGGGGACGGAGGCTCTGAGCGGTCAGAGGCAGAGGAGGCGTTGCGCCTGGTGGGCTGCTGTGGGGTCTGAGGGCACTGGTGCTGGCTGTGGTGGCCGCTCACCCCTCCCTGCTCCTCTGCTCTTTCTCAGGTGACACTGGAAACTGGTACTCAAGTGATGAGGACGAGGGTGGGAGCAGCGTCACCTCCATCCTTAAGACCCTGAGACAGCAGACGTCCAGCCGACCCCAGGCTTCCGTTGGGGAGCTGAGTAGCAGTGGGCTGGGGGATCCTCGCCTCCAAAAGGGACATCCCACGGGAGGCCGGCTGGCTGACCCCCGCCTCAGCCGGGACCCCAGGCTCACCCGCCATGCTGAGGCTTCCAGTGGCTCAGGCCCAGGTGACACAGGGCCCTCCGACCCTCGGCTGGCTCGCTCCCTGCCTGCCCCCAAGCCCGAAGGCGGCCTTCATTCCAACCCCTCAGGCCCCAGCAGCTCCAAGGGGTCTGGAGCGCCCCTTGCAGAAGAGGAGGAAGGGGAACGGGCCCTGCGGGAGAAGGCTGTGAACATCCCCCTGGACCCCCTCCCGGGTCACCCACTGCGGGACCCACGGTCGCAGCTGCAGCAGTTCAGCCACATCAAGAAGGATGTGACCCTGAGCAAGCCAAGCTTCGCCCGCACCGTACTCTGGAACCCGGAGGACCTGATTCCCCTGCCCATCCCCAAGCAGGACGTGCCCCCCGTCCCTGCGGCACTGCAGTCCGTGCCTGCGCTGGACCCCAGGCTGCATCGGGCCACCGCTGCGGGCCCCCCCAACCCTCGTCAGCGCCCAGGCACCTCCACGGACCCTGGCTCATCCGGCTCCACCCTGCCTGACTTTGAGCTCCTCTCTCGTATCCTCAAGACTGTCAGTGCTGCAGGCCCCTCCGCTGCCCCCGGCCCTAGCGACAAGCCCAGCGACCCTCGGGTGCGGAAGGCCCCCACTGACCCTCGGTTGCAGAAGACTGCAGACTCTGCTGCCTCCTCCCGTGCTGCCAAGCCTGGCCCTGCCGAAGCTTCCTCTCCAGCCTCCAGCCCCAGTGGGGAGTCCTCTCCCCCGGCCACTGCCCCCTATGACCCCAGGGTGCTGGCGGCCGGCGGGCTAGGCCAGGGCAGCGGGAGCGGGCAGAGCAGCGTCCTGAGTGGCATCAGCCTCTACGACCCCAGGACTCCCAACGCTGGTGGTAAAGCCGCAGAGCCTGCTGCCGATGTGGGTGCCCAGCCAAAGGGCCCCGAGGGCAACGGCAAGAGCTTGGCAGCCAAGGCCAAGGAGCCCCCGTTTGTCCGAAAGTCTGCCCTGGAGCAGCCGGAGCCAGGGAAATCCGGAGCGGATGGGGGCGCAGCCACGGACAGGTACAACAGCTACAACCGGCCCCGGCCCAAGGCCGCTGCGGCCCCTGCCGCCGCCGCCACCACCACGGGCTCCCCGGCCCCGGAGGGCGCCACACCCCAGCCCGGAGTGCACAACCTGCCGGTGCCCACCCTCTTCGGGACTGTGAAACAGGCGCCTAAGACGGGCTCCGGGAGCCCGTTTGCCGGCAACAGCCCGGCCCGAGAGGGCGAGCAGGACGCAGGGTCCCTGAAAGATGTTTTTAAAGGTTTTGATCCCACTGCCTCCCCCTTCTGCCAGTAGTGTTACGCTGGGGTCGAGCGCCCCCTGCACCCCACCCTTCCCAGGGCGATATTTAAGTTCAGCAGCCAGAGTTGGGACCTTGGGGGGGAGGGGTCTGGGTGTTCTTTCTTTACTTCCTTCCTCTTTTTTTTTTCTCTCTCTCTCTGGTAATACTTTCTTTTTAAAACATATAAATTGTATATAACTCCCTTCAGTTCTGGTCAGTGCTGCCGGGCCCCCGGGCTCCTGCCGGGAGCACCTGCTTGTGCACGGGAACAGTCGCGAGTCCTCAGCCGGCACTCCAGCCCGGTTTTTCAGGGACTCCTTGAAAACTGGGGTCCTGGTGGGTTTTCTGGGCACAGCTGGGCCCCTCCGCCTGTGCCCCCCCCAGGACAAAGGGAACACAGTAGGTGCCGAGCAGGCACTGCACCCGAGCTGCAGGACCCGCTGTGGGGTGGGGGTGAAACAAATGTCCAAGGAAAAGAGAAGAGCCCCGTGGGCGTGCTGGGCTGGGAGAAACGAGCCCTTTCCTGCCCCTACCTCCAGTGGATTCGCACACGGTCCTCGAGCCACCCTCTGTCCGGAGTCCACCGTTGACCCTGACCCTGCACTCAGGCCCTGGACAGGAGACTCCAGGGTGAGAGGTGGGCCTCGAGGTGGCAGGGTGGGTGGGGGGCGGGCCCCTGAGCTGCACCCAGGAGACAGTGTCCTCAGATTGCCTGTTTTCTGTCAGTATTAGCTCCTGTCCTGTCCTGTCCTGTCCTGTCGCAGCCGCACCCTTCTCCCCTCGGGCCGGGGCTGCCTGGGTCCCCAGAAGTTGGAGCGCCTCGTGTGCCCTGGCGCCTCTGGGGGCTCCTCAAGGATCCGTGGCGTGGCTGCCCACCAGGCTCCCAGCGGGAGCCCTGGCTGGTTCTCGGCAAAGTGTCTGCCCTCCGCTGTCCTCGCCCCGCCTTCACCGTGTATTTAGGGCCCTTGGGTTCGATGTGTTTAGCTTTCAAATGACAGGTTCACGGGTTCAGAGATGTGCCAGGTTGCTGGATTTGTGGGCACTTCCATGAAAAGGGCTGAGGGAAGGGCTGGAGACTGGCCTTGGCCTGGTGGGACTGCTGGGTGCTCTCCAGGAGAGGGGCCAGGATCCCCCTGCAGGTGGGGTGGGGCCAGAAGCCTGCATCCTGCTCCCCTCACCCGCTTCCCCCAGGACTCTGGCTGAGGTCCAGCCCTGTCCACAGAGCTCCAGAGGAGGCCCACCCTCTGGACATGGGCCCCGGGGACTGGGGGACTGGGCGAGGTCTGTCACTGGGAGCCCTTCCCACCTGTGTGTCAGTCCTTGCTGGCCTCTTCTGCCTGTCACCTCCACCACCTTGCTTAGGACCCGTCTCTCCTTTGCCAGCAATGAGGAAACCTGTTGACCCGGCCAAGGGCTGCATCTCAGCACCTTGGGGTGGGAGGTGAACAAGGCTGCTATACCTACCCCCTCTCCCTAGAAACATGGTTAGGTTTGGGTCCTGAAGCGAGGGCGGGAGAGGCAGGCCCACGGGGTCAGTGCGTGAGGGTCGGGTTGGCTTGGTTTGTCTCTGTGTCTTTTCTGTTTTGTTTTTTTTAAACATGAGATTTTTCTTCGGCCACCAGTGTTGGCCGTGAGCAGAGGGCTGCAGCCCTTGGCTTCTGTGCGATGAGCGAGAACATGCAGTGTGGCACGGGGATTTTGTTCTTTTCCAGAGAACTTTCTTTTGTAAAAGCAAATTAAATACTTTTTTAAACGGAAACTCGTGGATGAAATAGAAGCTGGAGCCTCCTCTTGGATATTCAGCCTAAGAACCTCACGGGGCTATGAATTCACCCCAGATCTTCATTTGCCATCAGGCCGAGCTTTTAAAGAAAAATTGTGCTCTAACCAGGATTGTAACAAAAATGTAAATACTATTTCAGAGTTGAAAGTTGATGGTGCAAATATGTATATAACGTACTGTATTTTTACAATGACCGTCGCATGCCTCTCCTCCACCCCTTTTGTACTCTGTATCTGTCTTCCAGAAGCGCCACCTGCCCTCTCCTGTGCTCTCTTAACCCAATAATTGTATTACTGCCATTAAAGGGTGCAGTTATTTTAAAGAGCCCGTGGTTCTGGTATCTCTCCGCTCCTGTCCCCCGTGCCCCAAACAGGCAGGAAGGGTGGGAGATGGCCTCAGGTGGCCAGCTGCAAGGGACCTTCATCCTCAGTGGCTTCACCCCATAGTCCCCGAGCTCGGCGCTGGGCCAGTCTCCGCAGAGAGGCTGCGGTGGCCCACACGGCAAGGCCCGCCTGCGCCCTGGCCCCAGGACAGCTGGACTGGCTCCAGGGGTGGGGGTGTTCGTGGCCCCGGCCGCAAGGCTCGGTTGGTTAGAATGTCATCCCGATACACCGAGGTCATGGGTGTGGTCCTTGGTCAGGGCACACACAAGAACCAGCCAGTGAATTTATTAAAAAGTGGTACAAATCGATGTTTCCCTTTTTCAAAATCTATTTAAAAACTTAAAAGACACATGTGCCGTTCCCCAGTGAGATGGTATCAGGGGGATGGAGCCCCCACAGGTGGAATTAACTGCCCTTACAAGAGAGACCCCCCCGCAGAGCTGCCCCCTCTGTGTCCTGGGCCCGTTCACCCGGTGAGGACGCAGCTAGAATACAGCCGTCTGTGGCTCCGGAAGTGACGCTCAGCAGGCCAAGCCTGCTGGTACCTCGGTTTGGACTCCCAGTCTCCAGAACTCTGGCGCTGTGTCGATGGCGACACCACCCACTCGTTCACCAGGCGTCTTGCCTGAGGAAGCCGCGCTCTGCCGGGGTGTGCCGGGCGGGCAGCACCGAGTTTCACCTCCGTCCGACTGACTTTGGCCTCTGTGTTTCGGTGGATTCGTTTTCCACGGCTGCTGGATCCACTTTCCAAACTCGATGGTTCAAAAACACGTCTGTTGCAGTTCTGGAGGTCCCAACTGTGACATGGGTCTCCCCCTGGCCAAAATCCAACTAACTGGCCAGGGCCACCCTCCTCTCCGAAGGAACAGAGACTGTTTCCCCGCCTGCTCCAGCGGCCCTCTCTCCACATCACAGCCAGCAGCGGCTCGTGGCTCTGACCCTCGCTGCCTCGGCTCGCCTCCCACCACAGCTGGGAAGGGGTCTCTGCTCTTCCAGGCCCGCATGATTCGATTGAGCGATCTGGGATAATCTCCCATCTCAGGATCCTTCCTGATCACACTGAGTTTCTGGGCCCACAGGAGGCCTTCCTCTCCCTCCTTCCCTCCCCCCCTCTCTTTAAACATCAGTAAAAGCATATCCTTAGGTGAGAATAGAAACAAGAAAGAAGGGATGAATCCTCATGCTACAAGAGAACCCTTGAAAACATTATGCCAAGCAAAAAAAAGACACGAAGGCCACATTATGATTCCATTTCCTTATGAGCTGTCCAGAATCAGCATATCCACAGAGACAGTAAATTCGTGGTGGCCGGGGCCCAGGGCAGGGGAGCGACTCCTGGTGGGATGGGGTTTCTCTTGGCGGTGAGGAGAGGTTCCGCGGGTGGATCGTGCTGAGGGCCGCCCCGCCCTGTGAAGACACTAAAAACCCTGAACCTCATGCACTGACAAGATGGATTTCATGGGATTTGAAATTAGAACTCAAATTTAAAAGTCCACAGCCTCCTTCTGTGACCAACTGGGAAATTAACAGGAAATCAGACGATCTTCCCCAAGGCGATAAATGTTACACGGAATCTAGGAATTGACCTCATGAAGCACGCACGAGAATTTACGGAGATGTCAAATGACAACATGTTCAGACTGAAATAAGAATAAAGTTGACTCAAAAAGACCATGGTGGCACGGAGAAGCCTCCTCCTCAGAGATCTGCAAGCGTCTCAGAATCAAACAGAAAAAGGCACTGCTTTTCACCCTGGCCGGGTGGCTCAGTGGGTTGGGGCGTCGTCCCATAAACCAAAAGTTTGTGGGTTCTATTCCCGATCAGGCACACACCCTGGGTTGCAGATTGGATCCCCAGTCGGGGCGCATATGGGAGGCAACCAATCGATGTTTCTCTCTCTGTGTGTCTCCAGCCTGCAAACCGAAGGGTCGCCGGTTCGATTCCCAGTCAGGGCACATGCCTGGGTTGCAGGCCAGGTCCCTGGTAGGGGGCACGTGAGAGGCAACCACACATGGATGCTTCTCTCCCTCTCTCCCTCCCTCCCTTTCCCACTCTCTAAAAATAAATTAAAATCTAAAAAGTAAAAAATAAAATCAACACAAGCATATCCTCAGGTGAGGATTGGAAATAAAAAAAGTATTGTTTTTCTCTGAAAAGAGGGGTTTGCAGTCAGTGTGAGTTGGGTAGATATGGGGAGTAAGCAGCCGACCAGCGGGGGGCACAGGAAGTGCCTGTCTCTGGAGAAGCTGACAAGGAGACAGGTGTCAGCTCGGTGCTGGTTCGAGGTTGGGGCGAGCTATGCAGCCCAGGCTCTGGGGAGGCGAGAGGCCCTGCGGAGGGTGAGGCGTGAGCAACCGTGAACACCTGTCCAGGGGAAGTGTCAGACTTCCGCTGAAGGAATTACAGGACAGCCTGAATCAGCACCTGACCTGTGGGACACTGTCCTTCCCTTCACACTCTGAATTGTCCTGCCACAAAAGCTAGTACCCCTTTGGTCCACTGTTGTGTCCACAGTTTTCAGAACCATTCTTGACATCTGGTGAGCTCTTTTTGTTTTTAAATGTATTGATTTTTAGAAGAGAAAGAGAGAAACATCGATTTATTGTTCCACTGACATGCATCCATTGGCTGATTCTTGTACGTGCCTTGACCGGAGATCGAACCCGTAACCTTGGCATATCGGGAGGATGCTCTCACCAGCCGAGCTACCCAGCCAGGGCCTGGTGAGCTCTTCATAACAATATATTCTTAAAAAAAAAAATTAAATTGAGGTGCAGTTGACCTATATAACACTGCATGAGTTTAAGCGGCACAATAGGACAATTTGATCCATCTTGCTGTATCTCATCACAGTTAGGTATTGCTGCATAATTAGCAATGTAGCTTTCCTGTCACATCATGATCATTTCTCGTGAGAGAAGACACGGTCAGACACTGGCCCGAGGTGGGGCTGGAGCGCTGGTGCGTTGTTACAGCTCCCCAGGATTCCTAGCAGAACCCCTGATGCAGCCCCGGGTGCCCGGGCATCCCGCCAGCGCCCAGCTGTGTCTCTTTAAGGAGGATTTGTTTTCCACGCCCGCCCCGGCCCTTCCTGGCATTCAGCTCCCCGCCGCCCCCGCCCCCTCTCACCCACTCCCCGGCCCTTCCTGGCATTCAGCTCCCCGCCGCCCCCGCCCCCTCTCACCATTTCACCAGCCAGGAATGTGACCAATGTGTCTCAAATAGTTTCAGTTCCCACTTAAGCCTGTTTAATGCTCAGCGTTGACTGCCAGCAGGCAGGCTCTCTGTTCCAGCCCACTTGGACTCCCTCCCCAAATTGAACCCCCGCCTTAGGTCTCCACCCTGTTGTCCTCTTCATCAAACGCAAGCTCTTTTCTGCAGGAGGTGAAAGGGCAGAGGTCAAGGGGCCTGGGCCAATAGGAATGGAGAGCTATGGAAGGGTTTACGGAGAGACAGGAGTGCGTACTCGTTTAAAACACCCTGTGGCCCTGCCTGCCATGCCTGGCTCAGAGGGTTGAGCATCGTCCGGGTTCGATTCCCAGTCAGGGCACAGGGCTGCGTTGTGGGCCTGCTCCCCAGTTGGGGGCGCGCAAGAGGCAACCGACTGATGTTGCCCTCTCCTTCTCCCTACCCCCCTCTCTCTAAAAATAAATAAAATCTTTAAAAAATAAATAAAAATTAAATGCAAGCCTTCACTGAGGCCCACAGGACCTCAAGACCCCCCACCCGCGTCTCCTCTCGGACTTCCTCTCCTCCCACTCCCCCCATCGAGGCTCTGCTCCACCCACACCAGCTCCGCCTGCGCATTCAGACACGCTGCGGCCTCAGGGCCTTTGCACTTGCTGTCCCCGCTGCTTGCTCCTCCCCACCGCGTGGCTGACTTCTTGTCACAGGGCCCATCCCCAGAACTTACTGTCACGGAGCCTGTGTGCGTCAGAAATCCCACAGGAGAGGCTCAGCCAAGGTTTGGGCCGGGGCAGACGGCACCCAGAGACTGACAGAGCCGGGGGTCCCCACTGTGTCACTTCCACAGCCCTCTGTTGGTCACAGGGACCAGCCCTGACTGGGAGTGGGAGGAGACTCCACTAGTCACTGGGACCAATGTGGAGTCCGGCGGCCTCACTCTGTCACTCTCTACCTTGTCACCTGAATTCATTTCCTTTATGGATTTTACACTTGACAGGTTTTTATATTAATTATTCTTTTGTCCTTCTTCCTCGATGGTGTCACATCCATGGGCTGGGACACATCATGGTTTGCGTGCGGTTTGTTTCGTTCGCTGTGAGGTCCTCGGTGCGTCCGGCAGCCCCTGATACATTGTAGCTACTCCGAGAATGTCCCCGCGTCATGCATGGGGACCCGACTTTGAAGGGGTCTGGGGACGAGGAGCGGGTCGGCTGGTTTCAGCCATACTGGGGAAAGTTAGCAAGGGTTTGGGCTAGGAACGGAGAGAAAGAGGTAGCTACTGACAGGGTCACCTGTTCCTTTTAATTTTTTTTTTTAAAGACTTTATTTTATTTACTCAGAGAGGGGGAGGGAGAGAGGAAGAGAGGAACATCAACTGGTTGCCTCTCGCTGGCCCGCCACCGGGAACTCGCCCACAACCCAGGCGTGTGCCCTGACCAGGAATCAAACTCGTGACTGTTGGCTTTGTGGGACGCTGCTCAACCCACTGAGCCACACTGGTCAGGGCCACCTGTTCTTTTTAGAGTTTCCCATCTGTCTCTGCTACAGTCCACCCTGCACAGGGAGGCGGAGCGAGCTGAGCGTGGCCTGCCCCTGCACAAACCCTCCCGGCTCCCTCGTGCACCGGGTACGGGGGTTAAAAGCGGCCCAGGAACTGACTGGAGTGCCTTCGAGGGTCCAGACCATCAAGGCTTTGCTCTCGCTGCAGTTCGGGAGGCAGAGAGCGCGCGTTCTGGATTCTAAAGGTCTCTGCACACTCCAGGGCAGCTCAGGAAATTTCGTTGTCCCAGCTCCCCACAGGCAAGCAAGGAAATTATCTCATGATAGCAAATAATTGGAGTTTACTTTATTATTTATGCTCAGTCTCCTTCACTCACTTTAGGATAAGTTTTCTCGGCCCTGACTGTTCTTGGCAGGGTTTTCTGAACACTCTTTACCTGGTGGTCCATGCCTCCTTAGAGTTCAGGTCTCAATTCGGACACCCCCTGGCTGACCCTGTATCCTGGCCAGGTTGGGTGCCCTATCTGGGCTCCTCTAGTGCCCTGGACTTTCCCTAGAGCTTACTTATTTAGCGAGGTTCTTGCTTATTTACTGCCTGTCCCTATAGAATGTAAGCTGCGTGAGGAGTGAGTTTTCCAATCCATGAACAGGGTATGCATCTCCATTTACTTAGATCTTCTTCCACATGTCCCGGCAGGGTTTTGTTGTTTCTGGTGTAGAAATCTTGTATGCCCCTTGTTCAATTTAGTCCTAAGAATTTTCGGTTGTGATACTGTGGTGAAGGGGATTATTTTCCATCTCATCTTATAATTGCTTCCAGCTGGAATACTAATATAAAGTTTGATTTTTGTGTATTGATCTTGGATCCTACCACCTTGCTAAATTCACTAAATTTTAGTAGTTATTTTGATTTCTTAGAATTTTCTACATGAACAATCACATCATGTGCAAAGTTGACAGTTTTACTTCTTCCTGCTGATCTTTATTCCTTTTATTTCTTTTTTAAATTGATTTGCTGTTCCACTTATTTATGCACTCATTGGTTGATTTTTGTCTGTGCCCTGACTGAGAATCAAACCCGAAACCTTGGCATACTGGGACAGTGCTCTAACCAACTGAGCTACCCAGCCAGGGCAGTACTGGTTATTTCTTTTTCTTGCCTTGTTGCGCTGGCTAGGACCACTGATACAATGTGGATTAGAAGTGAGGAGAGTGGAAGTCCTGGCTTTTAAAAAAAAAGAGGTTTATTGACTTGAGAGAGAGAAACATCACTTCATTGTTCCTCCTATCCATGCATTCATTAGTTGCTTCTTATGTGTGCCCTGACCGGGGACAAGCCGGCCAGGGTGGAAAGAAACCCTTGCTTCGTTTCCCGTGTCACAGAGAGAGCAGTCAATTCCTTCATCACTAAAAATGATGCTATGTGTAGGCGTTTCGTAAATGCCCTTTATCACGTTGAGGAACTTTAGGACAGAGAATTTTGCCTGTTTTGTTTACTGATTTATAGCAAATGGGTAGCATAACGCAGTTAGAGACCAAGTGCCCAGGAAGTACAGGAAGAATGAACACATGAATGAGTTGGAGCTGAATAAACTCACACAGTGGCTGGTAATTTGGCCTTGGATTTATGTAATTAGCGGTGAGTTAAGGCAATCGATCTAATCTTTGTCTCCTTCCTCTGTAAAATGGAGATAAGAATAGCGCATGTCACTTAGCAATATTCTGAGGGTTTAATGAGAGGATCCGTGTAAATCAGGAGCAGAGTCTGACACTTGGATAGTGCTCGGTAAACATTAACTTTTATTGCCTCACTTCTCTGAGCCTCGTTTTCCTCTGTAAAAGAGAGAATATTCTAACCCTCCCTAGGGTTACAATGAGGATTAAATAACACTATGTACATAATGTACCTAGCACAATTCCAGGCACAGAGAAAGCCATTAATGAATGTCTGCTATTAGTATTTACCAAGTCCTCTACCTACATTGAGTGCGGAGACATGGAGATGTGTCAGTCAAGGACCAGCCCATTGGAAGCTGGTAGACTGAGGGCAGAGACAGATAACTATAATCATTATGCCCCGGTGCAGTAAGGAGCGTGGCAATTAGTAGAGGAAACCCTAACTAAAATAAAGCCTGGAGGCCAGAAGGGGGAGCTCTTGCACAGTACCACTTGATGTCAATTACAGGAAAAATTGCCAATTACAGACAGGACCCAACAGAACAAAAGTGAACAGGAAAGAATGGTCAGTCATAGGCCCCAACAGAAGATGTACGTTGCATCTCCTACCAGAAATCGTCTCCCCCAGCAGCTCAGCCGGTGAGAAACCGTCATCTCCCTGACCTCATGCTTTTCCCCAATAGATTTTCCTTCAAAACCAGCCCTCCTAACCTTTTCCTTCTTCTTCCTTAGGTAATGTTTGCCTTCTTTGTTGAATCTGCCTGCGGTTTTGCTATAGCTTGCTTGCCCCAAATTGTAATTCTTTGCTATTCCCGGATAAACCCATTTTTGCTGGTAAAAAAAAAAAAAAAGACTTTTATGTTTAAGGTCAACAGGGGGATACATAAAGCCATATGTGGACCCAGAGGCAGAAGCTTGAGACAAGGTTGCCAGTGGGTTCCGGTCCCTCCAGATTCAGACATAAGCTTACACCTACGAGGAAACTAAAATTGTTTATAGCAGGGGAGTTTGGAAACAACCTAGCGCCTGGGAATCAGTTATGTTACATCCTTATGATGCATCAGTATGAACCGTTAACCCTGAGACTGCGGGACAGGGCAAGGCAATTCGCTGGCGGGGACACTGGTGGCAGTTACTTTCCATTAGATGCTTTTGTACCTTTTGCATCTTGTTCCATGTTTAAAAAAATAAATATAATTTTAAAAATTATGCTGTGGAAAAATAATCAATACCACCAATCAATGTTTATGATTTATTGTTATGTGAAAAAAGGTCATTTATCAGAGCATCTTATTTTACATCTGCATAGAAAAAAGACAGGACAAGAATATAATAAAATATAGGACAGGAATAAATGCAGGACAGGAATAAAATAAAACATAAAAAGTCACTCATTGGTGAGATGTCTGGTGAATTTCACTTTCTCCTCTGGGCTCTTCGAAATTTTGCTAAAGTTTTGCTTTGTTTTTGTTTTTTGGCTATTGGAATTAAAGTTATCAACAAAAACTACAAGTCCCGGCAGACATCGCGCCGCCGGCTTTTGAAGACCGACCTTGCCCGGGCACAGTGATCGCTGGGATTCGTAGTCGAGCAGCAGAACCAAGGTGGGACGCTTAGTACCGGTACAGATGACAGAAGAGGGAATCGTTGACATTCTGACCAATGGGCGGTGCACACTGAACCTGAGTGGCGCACATAAAGCCAATGGATGAGCCGCTCTGTGTGAGTGACGAGTATTTCAGCCTACGGATGCCTTGTGGGGCGGGACGGGGCGCGGCGTCCGTAGTGCGAACCATGGGAGGCGGCTGGTGGTGGGCTCGGGCCGCCCGCCTGGCCCGACTACGCTTCCAGGGGGCGCTGCTGCCGCCTCCGCGGCCCCGGAGCGGGGGCGCCCGGGGGTCTTTCGCCCCCGGTCACGGCCCCCGCGCTGGGGCTTCGCCGCCCCCCGTGTCCGAGCTGGACCGAGCGGACGCCTGGCTCCTCCGGAAGGCGCATGAGACAGGTCTGGGGCTGGGGCGGTGGTCGTCCCGGCCGGCAGTCGGGGCTCGGGACAGCCGAGCAGTCCCCGCTCGCGAGTCGGAGATGGGGGTGGGGCTTCTGCTGAAAACAGGGCCCCGGCGCAGGAGGGAGAAGGGCTTCCGTAAACGCGCAGGGAAGCGCCCGCTGCAAGAGCGCAGTGTGTCCGCATAGGAGAAGGGCTTGGGGATGGGACGGGTTAGTGGGGTGCTCTAGGGGACGGGGAGGCTGGTCTGGTTGGGACAGGCAGCCTGATGGCATTGTGCTGTCCAGACGAGAGAGGCTCCCAAAGAGGGCTAAGGGCCGGGGAATTGTCTACAGGAAGGGTCTTCCTTGGAAGGGCCAGTTGGGACTGAAGAGCCGACCACCCTACATAAGGCGGGAGTACGGATCCCCACAGAAGAGGGGGAAGTTTCTGATTGGAGGAGGGGACAACCAATAGTCGAAGGAGTATGGGCTGATTGGAGGGCGAGGTGATCCAGGCTGCCGGGGGCGGGGCCTCACGTCAGGATTGGAGGGGATGGGGTATCTAGATAACGGGATGGTGTAGGGGTGGGGGGTTTGTAACCCAACTAGCCAATTAGTGCCCACACCAGGGACTTGAACGGATGTGAATGACATCAAATCTGGGGAAGGGGAACAGTTTGTGCCAGGAGGTCTGAGAAAGAAGTGAGGGCAGCCTGTGGGGATAATACCTATGGAGAGGGAGTGGACCAAGATGACCTCTTGGAGTCTTCCTGTCTTCAGATTTAGGTTCTGCAATTTTGGTCCTAGGTCATCCTCTAGATTCTGCGGACTGGCTTGCATTATTCACTGTTGCAGAGTTTGGGGAAAAGGGGCTCAGAGATGGAGACCAGAGAGGGTTTGGGGACATAGGGTTAGGTGGTGGTGGTGGGGTGCCAGGACATGGTGGGCGTCTGGAGCAGGATGGGGTGGTGAGATGACTAGACACCCCTCGGTTTGACTGTCTGGATTGAGGGGCTTTGGGGGCAGGGTTTGGGCTGATGCTAATTTCTCCCTCCTCTCCCACCTCCTTCCAAGCCTTCCTCTCCTGGTTTCGAAATGGCCTCTTGGCATCTGGCATCGGGGTCATCTCCTTTATGCAGAGTGACATGGGTCGGGAAGCTGCCTATGGTGAGTCCAGATACCCCCTCTTGCCCCCACCAGGGAGTGTGGGTATTCCCCTGCCTGCCCAAACGGGGAATGCAGAGCGCCCTCCCTGGTGAGTGTAGATTTCCTCCTGCCCCATCCCCCCCAGTAGTAAGTGTAGAACCCCTCGTTCTTCCCCCACCAGAAGCTGTCTTGCTCTCACTTGTATTGACCTTCCACACACCTACCCCA